>VXBH01001261.1:489887-547154 GCA_013400035.1 Rynchops niger
AGTGGGGGAAAGAGAATATCAAAATCAAAACAAGTCACAAGGCATCAACAATCCCTTGATGACAGAAGAGTAGTTTTTGTTGGCACAGCTCATGACAGCTGGAGGAATAATTGCAAAGCCGAGTGAGAATGCCTAGAATATATTTTGCCTTTAGATTCTCAGATGAAAGATGCTATCCACAAGCGCTTTGCAAACGTTAATTAAACCCACACAGCCCCCTTTGGCAGATCAAGAAGTATTTATTCTTATTTTGCAGAGAGGGGAACAAATATCTCAGGCACTTTTAACCTAAGGTACACACTTAGGAAATGCCCCACAGGTACCACAGAATGGTTTGGGTTGGAAGGGACCTTAAAGATCATCCAGTTTCAAACACCCTGCCCTGGGCAGGGACACCTCCCACCAGACCAGGTTGCTCCAAGTCCTGTCCAACCTGGCCTTGAACCCCTCCAGGGATGGGGCAGCCACAGCTTCTCTGGGCAGCCTGGGCCAGGGGCTCACCACCCTCACACCAAAGAAGTTCTTCCTGATATCCCATCTAAATCTCCCCTCTTCCAGTGTAAAACCATTCACCCTTGTCCCATGGCTCACCTCCCTGCTCCAGAGTCCCTCCCCAGCTTTCCTGGAGACTCTTGAGGGACTGCAAGAGGCTGGAAGGTCTCCCTGGAACCTTCTCCAGGCTGACCCCCCCCAGCTCTCTCAGCCCGTCCTCACAGCAGAGGGGCTCCAGCCCTCTGATCATCTTCGTGGCCCTCTGCTGACCCTCTCCAACAGGTCCATGTCCTTCTTGTGCTGAGGACTCCAGAGCTGGACACAGTGCTCCAGGTGGGGTCTCACCAGAGCAGAGTAGAGGGGCAGAATCACCTCCCTCGACCTGCTGGCCACGCTTCTTTTGATGCGGCCCAGGCTGCGTGAGGTTTCTGCGCTTCCAGCACACGTTGCCTGATCACGTTGAGCTTCTCGTCCACCAGCACCCCCAAGTCCTTCTCCTCAGGGCTGCTCTCAATCCATTCTCCACCCAACCTGTATTTGTGCCTGGGATTGCTGTGACCCAGGTGCAGGACCTTGTACTTGGCCTGGCTGAACTTCACGAGGATCGCATGGGCCCAGCTCTCCAGCCTGTCCAGGTCCCTCTGGATGGCATCCGTGATGACATCTGGATGTCAACCGTGACACAAAGACTATATATATATACACCATTAAAACCACAAATTGACCTTTCCAGTTCAGCAGCTGTCTCCAGCGCACAGCCAGGACAGAGTTGATACCTCTTTTTCCCCTCTGCCTACTGCCCCAGTAGAAATCTTGACTCTGCAGAAAAAGCAAGCCAGCTCTGGCCATGCAGGTGAATATGAGCACTACAAACAAGCTTCAAAGCAACACCATTGCTTTATGGGTTATAAAAAAAAAAAAACCCTGCTCTTTCATTGGTTTTCCCCTTCAACAAAGGTGATTCAGCCTTTCCAAACTGACTGGGCTTCACGCTGTGAAATGTCTCCCCCATTTGAGAGCCGTTCCCTGCAGGATTGCTGCTTCCCAGCACCACTTTACAGATACCCACCTTCATCAAGCCACTGCCCAAGGAAGTGTCCCAGGCTCTTGGGCCGCACTCAGACCACACGCTGACAGTTCAAGAGCCCCACGGCAGGTAGGAAGAGCGTGTCCTCATTACCCCCAGCAATCTGCCTGCCATAACACCACCTCTCCTGCTCGAAGAAGAGAAGTACCTCTACCATCTCCCTGATGTGATGCTCCAATTAGGGACTCGAGTCCTCAGCTTTGGCTGAGTTCCACCTCGCTGAGCCCGAGGCAAGTGCCAGCAGCTCCGGTAACAATCAGGTTTCATCCATCTTCCCTCTAATTAGAAACTATATCAGTACACGTAAGTATTTCAAAGTAGCTTTACGCCCAGCCATCAACAGTTACCGTTCTAAACAAGCTTCCTATTCTTATATTGCAATATACATACACCACTCTTCAATATGATAAAATAGTACGAGTGTAAATTTAATCCAATACGCTGACTTAAAGCAGGGAAAACCAGTGGAGATAAAGAGCAGTGAAATATTTACCTAAAAAAAGGCAAGAGAGACATAAAGTACTTGAGACACCTGCACTGGCAGGGCAGTAGCACCGCTGTCTTCTGTAAAAAAGAGCTTATCCTCAACAGAAAACCAGTCAATTATTTGCTAAATAGACATGTAAAACTTTGTATTTAAGAGGAGATGGGTCAGTTTGTTGGATTTACAAAGAGTAGCTGAGAACATCTGCAAAGACAGGAAGAGTACGTACAAACAAACATGGGAACTAGAAAGCCAAAATACACAGTGTGGCCAATGCCTGTGATCTTACCATGAGAATAAGCATATTTGGAGTTCTTCCCCGTTAAAAAAAGAAACCAAACCCAACAAACTGTGAGGCAGCTAATTAAGTACATATTTCAGTTGGAAATATATTTGATGATGCAGTTGCAAAGGAAACCTAAGAATAAGTGGAGCACATTCAAAGATGTAAGACACTAAAAGGCATAAAATCCACTAGTTTTCAAAAATCCCATCCCAACACATGTATAGGCTAGGAGAAGCTTGGATAGGAACATGACAGTGTAAAACACGTAGTTTAAAACCTTGTTTCCCATTCTAATTTCTCCTCTAATACATACTTGACAAAGACCCCTTCCGCCTTACACTGCTGAACACCAGGAGGAGGATCTCTGCAGCGATGAAGAGCGTTGTCTCACCTTACTCAACACTGTGAGGTGTTGAGTGATGTCTATGGCCCTGAAGCTGGACAAACACAGGTCCCCCACTTGTGACAGCAAAACCAGATGCCCACGTGCAGCCGAGTCTCTTGCAGATCCCTCAGACACGCCAGTTCAGCAGCAATTACAGGTCCAACGGTTTTCTGTGGGGTGAGTGCACGGAGTTAAAGCATTCTCCATCCCAAATGAACTATCAAGGAAATAAGAGTTCCAAATCATTGAGTCTCACGCTTTACACTCTATTTTATTCAAATTCAATGTCATTCAGGTTACGTTTTCCTACAACAACAGAGGTGAGGACATTTTCAAATTGCCCATCACCTCTCCAGCTGTTCTCTGACCCCACTTCACTGGTCACCTGGGCCAGCCTGCCTGGCTTAAAAACCCATCTCGTAGTGTGGTCATCCTGTTCAGATACTGCCATCCACCAGAAATGCTGTCAGACAGTGCTCCTCCTGGAGAGCTCAGGGCATACATTACTTACACAAACATAGTTACACTATGGGGTTTTATATATATATATAATTTACATTCCATTTATGTTCATAGTTTTAACACAGGGCACAGCGCAGGTTTCACCACCACCTGGCCACTGTGCTCAGCAAGTCAGGACACTGCCTGGGGCTGCAAACAGCGTTCAGACCAAACGCAGAGGATGGAAATCTTTCCCTAGACTTATCCAGTGCCCCAACAGTTCTTCCTGGGAGCTTGCATGGTCACAGCAACGTTCCCTAGGAGCTGCAAGGTACAGTTTGTAAAACCAGACTGCCATACGCCACAGCATACTGGGGCCACCACTGAGAAGTCAGCTTCATCACTGCCCCACCCCATCTTCTCTTTGCTAATCCACGACAGAGGTAGTTCCTAAGACCCCAAAAACCTGAAACATAGCCAGGGAACCAGGTAGCTGCTTGTGCAATTCCAGTATTACGCATGCTGTTGCAATCTGGCACTGCCAAGAGACATCAGAAACATTTGGGGTAGAGCCAGCAGATATTTGCTGCCACATTTAGTTACCCCCTCTCTGACCCCACTTTGGGGTCAGAGTTCCCACAGGGAACCCCAACTGCTCGCTCCACCCAGCCCCACATGCCAGATCCAATCTGGGCTCTTCCCATGCAGCCGCTTGCTTCCTTGGCCATCCATCTCCAAGCTGCTTCTCCAACCGGCTCACTCAGGGCGGTGGTAACAGAGGGGTTAAAATAATGCACCTCAACTGCATGCGTTAGTTTTTAGTGATGGATCGAGTCAAAGATTTTTGGCTTGAAGTTTCATCTATGCCCTTGGCTTCTAGTTAAATTAAGACCGCACACAGTAAGGTGGATATTAAAACATTATTAAAGGTGTCCATTGCATTCAGAGCAATTCCCGCAGAAATGTATGTATTTGCGGTACACTTCATCTTGCTGACAACTCTGAATCAAGGCAATTCCAGATGAGAAATGTGGCTGTGTTTTAACACACACTGCCATGCAGGCAGCTGCATTGACCTTTGCTGGCTGCCGTTCTGGGGTCCTTCCGACAAATGTTTGCAGGTTTTTGGATTTCTACTGCCCTTCGAGGGCACAGCACGGAGGGCACGGCATGGTGCAGCAGCAGCAGCTGAGAGGTGGCATAACGGCTGACCTGCTGCCTGTACCCAGCACGGGGAGAGGATGGGAGGCCTGGGACCACCGAGACCTGGGGCAGCTCAGCGCCCAGGGATGGCAGAGACTGGAAGCCTCCAGGAGAACACAGAGGCCACCTCCAAATTCACAACCACACACCAGCCTCTCAATGCGCAGTGTGCTTTGCCATCTCAACAGCCCCTCACCTTCTGAACTTCAAGAAAAGGTTTGAGGCTCAGCACTCAAGGCTGCAGGAGGACCGGAGCTGCCGGGGGGTACCCCTCTGCCTGCGTAGGCAGCGGCCAGGCCTTGTTATTTCACTCTTTACGATAAGAGGCAAAGCACATTTTTGGCCTTCCCACACGAATCCATAGTTGTATGACTGCCAACTCTTTATCGCTTCCCATTTCACATTTTTGTTTGTTTGTTTTAAACTTTGCCCAAGGTTACATTCAGTAAAGGTCTCTCCCTCAAAATACAGCATTAAAAATACTATCCCCTTAATAGCTGGAAATTGCATTAAAATCCTTCTTTAAAGTACATGTTTTTTTCAGAAGGAAGTCCCAACCGAGCAGGTCCCTTTGCAGGTGAAGCATGTTGTAGAGTTCGTCTTGCAGGCCGGACTCATGACTTTCTGCAGATCAATAACCCCCACCTGTGCTTACCCTCGCGGGAGACAAACACATCCATCGCACAGAGCAAGCATTACTCGGTGGCCTTGAGTCTTGATAGTGAGCATAAACAAGCATGGGACAGCTGGCGACCTTCTACATCGAGTACAAGCTGGTACAGTCACCAACTCAAAGCCCTTTCTGAAAAGCATCAAAATATTTCAGGAAGAGCCCAAGTGGCTGTTGAACTCGTGCTCTTTTTCCACCTGAAGTAGTATTTTAAAGCCGCACATCTCATGACTAAAAGCCACCTTCTAACTCTCAGTCACTGTTTATTTATGGCCTCATAATATGGCCTTTTGGAGATCACTGTCAAACTTTAAGTTAAAGGATTTTTTTCCCCCTGAATGATATCATCCATACAGATGAGAGATAGTAACCCTTTTGCCCACCCTTCAGCAGCATCCTAAGCACACCTCCTACCTCCCTGCGGCTGCTCAGGGATAGCCGACAGGGCCCCTTTTGCAGCTCCTGTGTCCAGAGAATGTTCCACACTTCAGAGAAGCAGCAGTTTCTATGTGGCAGACTCTTCCAGATCATCCTTCACCGAGTCTAATGACTCTGGAAAGATCCCTGGGGAGGGAGTGCTTTACTGACAAGGAGCCCCATTAAGTATCCAACAACATCCAGCAAGAAACAGCAGAACACTTTTTTTTGGTCGTTTTTTTTTTTTTTTTTTTTTTTAAGTTGGCTGTAAGACATGGAACATCACAGAGCATATGCCACATAAAAGATCTGCCCACAATTCTCTGCACTTGTTTTGGTGGCTGTAAGCAAATGCAGCTATTTCCAGGGGAAGTAACTTAACTCAGGATAACAACGTAATATGAAAGCACCGCTTTCACGATTGCTGCCCCACGCATCACTTATCACGGGGGAGACAGCAACAACTGCAAGTGCCTTTCAAATACCGACACGGGCTACTGGCACGACAGACTTCATTTAAGATGTGGTTTCGCACTGTCGCTCAGCTGATCTAATGGCCTGTTGCTGCCAAAAAGAGATCTCTTCCCCAGCTTCCAAGCCTGGATCCACAGTGAGCTGATTCAGGGAGTTAAGCTGGAAGGAAACTATCTGTACCAAGGAAGGAAGGAATCGGATACGTATCAGCACAAAAAGATCAGTGGGAGCACAACGCTGGGAGCAAAACCTTTCCTCGCAGCACCAGCTTGACATTATATCAGTTCAGCTACAATGCACAACCACACTCTAAATTTAGATAGCTTTAGAACTATAAAGCGGTATCTCACGTCCATTATTCCCCTCCCAACACAAGAACGAGCCATTCTATTATAAATGCTTTTATACGACTGTAGCGCTCTCCACCCTACAGGAGTGCACATCAGTTGTGGATAAAGCGGTTCGACTTTTGAATGTAGACAAAAACTGAGACAAAGCTAATGGTGGTGAAGGACAGGTTGCCCAGGGAGGGAAACAACGATCCTAGGTTTAGGAGGAAAGTGGGGGGAGGGGGGGGAGGGATGACAGATGGAACAATAATCTACAATTTACCTGTACTTGGGTCACTGCTCATTAACGCTATGAAGAAAACCACTTGACATGTTATAAATTATGCTCCTCTTGGCTTACGCCCTTATTATCCATCTCAGGCAGCATCCACGGCCTTTTCACACACACAGTCTAATGGGAACACTTACTCTGAATAAAATGGACATAAAAAAAAAAAAAAAAACAGGGGGCCTCCATTTGAGCAAGAAAAATCATTTGGAGACCCAACAATGGCATCAGGTTTCACCACCCACTTCTCTAAGTCACTCTCTGCATTTCCACCTTTGCCAGAAAAAGGAAAACCTCTCTGAAAACAAACTCCAGGCTGTGCAGGCAGAAGACATGGTTGCTTTCTCCTGTTGATATTTCTATCTACCCCCTGCCGATTTGGGATTTCCAACAGACTTTTTAAAAGCTTTCCCATTCAGGCTGCACTCCATTTCAAGAAGTTTCTGGAGAGAGTGAACTGTGTTCAAGGCAGACATATAAAACTTTTCATTTTGGCTATTAGACAAAGCTCAGTGTTCAACGGCAAGTAGCCAGTTTTTGTCCCTTTTTTTTCCCCCCCTAATCAAGGTTTGAAAAAATGCAGCTATAAACACATACTTCTCTAAATATCTAAGATGTTTTTTCCCCCCTGTATCAAACTAAAATCCAACATCAGACACTAATATACCAGTGATATCTTCTATCGGGCTGGCAAGGGGGAGATCACTCTTTTCCCACACACTTTCTAATCTTCTGCTTGTATCCCTGATAAAATAAACTAATAATAATTATTTAGAAGTCCTTTAGCCTTAAGGTTCAAGGTTGAAGGAATCTACAGCTTGCTGAGAGAGAACAACAAAACCCAAATTCAACCGGAAAGGCTAGAAGATCCAATTTCAACTCAAATGTTTTGTCAATTCTCCCTCTCCTTCCTGCTAAAGATCCAAAATTATGAATTGTGTGGTTACAGTCCCGCAGACTGACACTTCATCTCACTCTTACAATAAGATCTGAGAGGCAGAAGCTTATAGAAACAAAGACACACTTGACTGGCAAACCCAAGAGTACCAGTATAAATTAGCTCCCCAGAGACCTAACGAAGGCTTCCCTTCCTCCTCAAAGGCATCAGCTCCGCAATGCCTCACGGTGAGCACTCCACACAGAATTAAAAGGACACTAAATCTGTCCACAGGAAAAGGCAGCAGCTGATCAGGAGGGTGAAGCAGAGGATCCAGGCAGCCACACGTGGAAGATGGGAAGGGAAAGGGAATATGTGCATCCTCCTCTCCTTAGGGGCAGTTTCAGTGCAGCAATGCATTCACCTTCCACCCCTCCCAACGGAAATATCTCTTCTGAAAATGCCTTATAAGACATGAACTATAGCCTATAAGAACTATACTGTCCAGAGCAGCAGCCACCACTGGATACTTGTTTGGAGGGCTGAGGCACTGTGCAATGCCTCTGAACTCATTCCAGATCCAGACCAACTCAGCACCAGCTTTCAAAATCTTCCCCCTCTCTTTTCGACAGCGTAAATATTAATATGCAAAACAATAATCTGACTCTTCATACGATTACTAACACAGATTCAAGTCTTCGGGTGAGGTTTTCTGCAGCGCTGTCTAACGCAGGTCGAGGCTGAAGCCTGCTCACAGAGGCAGAGGTGAAACCCACTCTGCGCAGGAGTCTTCCCAGCAAGGTAAGCCACTGCTCGCCCCTTGCTCACCACTCTGGACCAAGATTTCCTCTTCTAAACTTTTAAGCATCACCTTCACAGCAAGACGCCCATGACTTCCACATCAGCCTTTCTGCTGCCTGCGGGAGGTACAAACCTTGGCTTGCTTTTAGCTCGTGTGTCACTTTGGAGGTGGTAACAGAAGAAAGGTCTGTAAGAAATAAGTATCCTCCAGTCACCAGCAGCTAAACGCCCAGACAGCAGCAGGTCTGCGGCACACCCTCTACAGGAAGCACATGACAAAAACATTTTGAGAGGTGAAAAATTTAATAACCTTGTTATTATTTTTGGAAAAAATAACAACACCGATTCCCACTCTTCCTTTGATTTGCAACAGGAGGAGGAAGGAGTGTGAAGGAGGGAGAAACAAGTTGTTTAAACAACAACAGCTGTTACATCAATACTGGCATAATGGAGTCGCACGCATCCTGTTCTTGTCAGAGCAGTCGCTGTTTAAGTAAGAGCTCTGCCTTTTGAAGAGGACTTTCTAACCTCAAACACGAATGTCGAGCTATATTTTCTTCCTAATCAGAAGTCAATTATCCCACTGAATGATGACAGAAGAATTCCACAAAGTAAATCCTTTTCATATCAGGGCCTTCTGTGATCAAGTTGCACGGGAAACTTCCTTGCTCACACAACAGCAAGGAGGATTTCACTTGTGCTTCCCACAATTGTTCCCAGGGGCCCCGCTCCAAACTACCACGTGAAACTTTGGTGTGGAAAAAACTTCATCTGACAGCTTGAGTTAACGCATTTTTATCCGAACTGAAACTTCACTAGTCAGTCTTTTATCAAGTCTCAGGCTATCTAGAAAGTGTTTAGGTCCAGCTGTCTACAGATTTGCCTCACAGAAGCAAATTACTGCTACTGGCAAACATTCCCTACCTCCTAATGCTTACTACAGTAATGCAAACCTCCTGGAGAGACCCTTTAATACTTTTTAAACCACACTGAAATAGCTTTATTACAGTAAATAATTATGGCAACATTTCCATATCACAAGCAAGTCTTAGTATGTTCTCAGGCTCTGTACCTTGGAGTATTCTTGTCTCCAACACCACGGCCTTCCTTCGTGACAAACTCCAGATACACTTAAATTACTTCCAACAGAGCAAGCTCTCAGTACCTGCTTTTGGATAAATGAATGATATCGCACTCACAAGAAATCCAGGGAAGCCAGAAGTTCTTAAATCAAATGTAAATCTGACCAGTCCCCAGGTTTACTAACCCCATTCTTACAACGGAATCTTTCCATGAGCACCAAAGATCAAGGCCTTTGCTTTGAGGCAGAATGATCTGCTCTCCAGGAACAGAGCCCTCTCATCCCTGGCTGGCAGAGACATGCTCTTCAGGAGCCAAAGCACCTCCTGAACCGCCACACGTCACAGCTACAGTACCTGGCGTGCCTGATGGGAGAAAACGGAACAGAGCAAAGTAAAGGAACCAGCAGGCTGGATCCAATGAGGTTTGGGTTTGTCCAGCTACAAGGAGGCATCTACTGCAGGCTCAACTCCTCGGCCTTCATCCAGCTCCAAAGGTGAGCCATCATCCACATGCAACATCCTTTTGGAAATCTGGATGTAATTTGATTTTGGACTTATTTGCCTGGCCAGGACACAGGTTACAGCCAAGACATCCTTTATTTTGCCAAGAAGATCCTTTGTCACCCCACAGATCTCCAGGCTAGCATAATCCAGCTCTACTTCCAACTCATAGTTTAAATAGCTCTAGGAAGCGTCCCCAGCAGGCTACGTGGCCTCCAGCGGACAAGGTTTCTGATCAGCCGCTGTTATCAAAGAGTAGAGAGCACATGTTCAGTGAGAGGTCTGCACAAACCATGCTTGTAGGTAAGTATGAAGAAAAGGCTGGCAGAAAATGGTCCCTCACAGCAAACATGTGAAAAGCCTGATGATCCTCTACCTCAACATACAAATTGCAGCTACAAGTTCAGTAACTCTCTACTGCTCTACTGCTTCGAAAGTGTCAGTAAATGTTTATCGCTGCTTCAAAAGGAAGTCCTGCATGATATTTTTCTGAACAGGAATGATCAGATTGTCCCCTCTTCTTTTTGGATGAGGGCACAAGACAAAGGAGCAGAAAGAAACCAGTCTAGAGCCTTATCCCTGTAGCAGCGACAACATGAAAAATACAGGTAGGGAATCTGCCCAGACACCCTCCCAGGAGCAGTTCAGGAATGAACTGAAGAAACAGCCTGGAGAAGAGCAGCAGGGGCGCTGGAGCCAAAGCCCAACAGGGGATAGCTGAGCTTTGTTATTTAATACTGAAAAAAATAGCAACACTAACAGAATGAGAGACCTGCATTATCCCATTATGGAGGATCTTGCTTGCAACCTGATGGTTCTAGCCTCATTTGAGCGCGCTCTTTCTCTAACCTGCCATGTGATTCAAGAAGAACTGTAAGCAGAAAAGAAATAAACATGCAACAGTGACTTATTCTACCTAAATATGAACCAGTTCCTGGAGGGGAAGGGAGGAGAACAGAACCCGAACTGATATTACAGGCTTAGCAAGCAGGAGCACTTCAGCACATACTGCCGGCTTTGTAATTCTGCCACAAAGGCAGCCTGTTACAGCTCTACCATTACAGCATTGTCCCACGCAGCCTCAAGTCTCAATTTCAATGGCTGTATTAAATGAAAAAGTCCCCTGGGTGATGGCGCTAGTTGGCTTCTCGGAGCTCCCCATTTATAGCATGCTGCTTTCCAAGTGTCACGAGTGTCCCAGCGAGGTCTCCAAACCTTCCCTCGCTCCAAGGTAATACACGAGGTTTCCCCTACATGGAGTCTCTCCATCACAAGAGATTTTCCTGGGCAGGACAAAAGTCCAACACATAACTCAGCATTTTACAAGCCCTTTCCATGCTGGCTATTTTATTCAGTCAGTATACTAAAAAGAAATAAAATATAAATAGACACAGTGTTCCAGGGCTGTCCAGGAAGAGCTGATCCTTCTTTCAGAGAGATCGATGTCTGGCGCATTTACACCCTTCTAAGGACTGCCCGGCCGAAAATAACACTGAAACCAACATGAGAAACAGCCAATTTGGCTGTTCTTATGCCAAACAGATTAAAAATTACCCTCCATTTACTAAGGTACATCCGAAATTGTTACAGTAGGCTGTCTGTGGGCTGGCAAGCTAGGTGGATGCAACTTCACATAAGCATGTGTAAAAAGAAGAATGAGAAAGAACCATAAATATATATATATTACATACGAAGAAGGCAAGGAGAGAATGAAAAAGCCTCCTGCCAACAGTCTTTCCCTTCGAACAACCAAGGTCTGGGACACCCTGGGTAGTGACAGACCCCAGATCAACTTGTGGTCTCTGGATGTATGTCTCCCTCTCTCCTCCTCCTCATGCCGTATGTCTCCTGTGTCCCCTTGGATTCAGGGCTGTGTGGCTGAGAAAGGCAGCTCAGTGTGCCCAGGGTGACATGTCTTGGCAGACCAGATGATGCTTTAGGGAAATGGTGTTTTATTACCAGTGTCTAGACAAATCTGCGCAACGCAATGATTGTACATACTTACTCTTGACATACGTTGCAGGATACAGCAGCAATGCCAGCTACTTCAGGAGAAAACTGCTCTGAGGGCTTGGTCAGCACGCACCTGTAGGTCTAATTTACAGAACCATGATACCATGGACCAGTGCAGAAGAGTTGCAAGGCTTTTGGCACAGTGTTGGTATGGCAGAAACGGTCACCATACCCACACCCTAACGGCGATCAACATGGGCCCTTGAAACAAGAGGTTGGCTGAGGCTCCACCATGGAGCTCTGACTCTGCTGAGGAAGACGAAAACACGCAAGTGTTCCTTAGCTGAAGCGAGGCCCAGGTTTCCCAGGCTGCCCACAGGGCAGGACTTTACCACCCTTGTGGGAGCCGTGATTCACCTTCGGGCAGCACAAAAGCCACAGATATGAGTCAGGGCAGATATACAAAACCACAGACTTGTCACAGCCCTGGGCATGTCAGTCTGAGACCATCACTGCAGACCTGGGACTACAACCCTGGCTGTTATGACTTCAATAACGTTGTATTCCAGTTCTACTTTTTTGAAGCCATAGCACTACTAAAATAAATAGCACTTATGCAGAGCACAGGGGATGCAGAGGCATGCCTTGCAGAACCAGTACCCGTTTGATGACACTGATTTCTATTTATCTAAATAAGACTAATTCTCCCTGTTGATATCATTTCCCCTCTTAACCAATGGAGAGGAGAAGAAGGTTTAACATCCAGAGTGTTTCTTGTCCCCATTTATAAGATGCAGTACACATCATCAGCCATTTAGTTTCAGGAAACTGCAGCAGGATACAAAGATACATCCCACATCCTGGCTGACAGCTTTAGCACAAAGCCACACAATCTCTGCCAGGGCTCCTTCTTTAATACTATATTGCTCTAGTGGCTCAGTGCACTAGAACGTATCAGGTTTATTCATAGCTTTTCTGATAGAGTCTTTAGATTAGACACCCAAACTTCTGCTTTTTAGAAAAAAAAAAAAAGTCTATGGCTTATTATTATGTGGAGCGTACAAAATTCCTAGTTTCTTTTCCAGGGTTATAAATACACAGAACTGAAGGAAAAGGACAGGCCCTCAGAAACCTAATGGTTCTTTCAGGCTTCTAGTAAGTAGGATTAAGGACATTCAAGAGGAGAAAAAAACCAGACATGCACCATAACCAAGTTATTGTCAAAAGGGAAGAGGACAGAAGATCATCAAAGACACAGCATCTTCTAAAAGGACAGTTGAATTAATAAGATGTTTTCATTTGGAAATGTCCCCTCTGACAGAGGACACGGTAGGGATCTACAGAACCCAAACCAGTGTGGAACTGGAAAACATGCGAACAACAATTCCCTAAACAGGAGCTTATTACAGTAAACTGGTTGCAGCAGGTCAGTTACCAAAAGGAGGTGATTCATCACGCAAAGTTATAGTTAAACTTGGAAATGCCTGGTAACAGAACAGAGGCCAAAAGCCCATGTGGGTTCAAATAAGAGCTAAATAAATTCATGCGAGATGAAGGCTGTTTTTACCGGCCACTGATGAAGACAGGACAGTCCTCTGGCCTCCCACAGCTCAGGTGTTTGCCATGTTCTGAGTTTTTAACGAAGCAGGCAAGAGTCTATTGCATCTTCTGCGAACAGCAGCAGCCAGAAGCAGGAATTCATGACCCTCACTGCCCACTGCTCCTTGGGAGGACTGTAGGCAGGACAAATCCTCTTTGCAATACCAAACTAACTGCTCTTGCTTAGCCTTCTTAATTGCAGTTGTGAGCAGACAAAGACCACACAAGGACATACACAGCTAAGCCCAGTGCTTGCATAGGAAGCATCAGACCTATGCTCACATTCATATAGATGATGCCACATCCTCATAGGAGGAGACCTCTAATATAACCTCCCCGCAACACTTAGCTTTGCTGCCAAGCCGGGAAGCCTCAGGTGATGCTTGAAGACGAGTCGCCTGAAAACATTTTTATATTCCAGTTGCAGCCCAGTTATTTAGATATTTAGTGCCACAGAGACAATCTTGCATAAGAATGACTTGTTAAGGACTCCCTTGAAACAGGTTATTTTCCCATTCTGTTCCAATTTGGCAATTGTAGACTGTGTTTTTAGCATCTCTTCTATTCCAGCTCTCTGCCAAGAACAGCCCGTTGCTCAGCTATCTCCTACTGACCTCAATTCATAAACGCAGTCATCTTGCTTTAAATCACAGTCTTCTGCCCTACAAAAGGACTCCATACCTGAAATCCTCGTCCCCTACATTTGCTCGTCCAGCCATCAGGCCCACAAATGCATAACAGCTTCTGAAGGTCAATGCTGAGCCTGCTGCACATGACACCCGCCGTAATAGATGTTCTGCAGGCCAAATGATGCCCTCGGGGAAGCCTATGCAGCCCCGTGGCCTTCTGCGGATTGCACAGCTGTCAGACTGCAACTTACTATGTTCTACTTAAGATATGCAAGGAGAAAGAGAATTCAATGGTATCGACTTATTTTAGCTACTGAAGTCAGCAGATCTGACTCTAAACACACGTTGGGATTAGATCTGTCGATTAAGACCATGGCACGATGGCACCGTTGGTCAATAACAGCATCTTTTGTTCTTCACATGACCTCTCTGCTACTTCCAGTTTTATTCTTCACCATCGCATTAGTTACAGCTTTGTACCAGCAAGAGAAGAGAGTCTCCCCTGTGTTTGGCACACAACAAAAGTAGGGTAAAAAGACTGCTCTGAATCCAGAAGCATAACAAGCTAAATCAATGATCTAGTAAGTAGGAACAGAACATCTGAACCAAGGACATCCTGCATGTCACGCTGTACTGGTCAGATATAGGAGAAGTTCAGAAGCTACAAATAAGTAAGCCTCTTTTTCTCCTTCTTGCACAGAAGTACAGGAATTTTCTGCCCTGCTCCCTGTATGTATTTAAACCAACCTGATGACACAATCCAGTCTCAAAGCACATTATTTCTTCCTTGTCTTTTGTTAAGGAACACCTTCAGTTTTAAAATTCATCATCCCACGTTATCCTTAGGGGAGTCGCCTGCTAGGACTGCTGCAATAAACTTAATTGTGCAGTGGTCGCAGTCAATCAGCGCAGCTCCCACACTCACCTGCTGTGTCTGCGCCTGCATTTCACACCCAGCAGCAGAGTGTCCTCCCCGCTTCCAGATGCCTGCAGTTAACTATTAGGCAGTTAACTATTTCAGTCCAGCTACGCTACTGCACCAGATGGGCCAAGACGTTCCAAGGAACCAGTACTTACTAGCTAAATAAATCTTATGAGGAGCAATTGAAGGAGCTGGGACTGTTTACTTTGAGGAAGAGGAGGCTGAGGGGAGACCTCATCACTCTCTACAACTACTTGAAAGCACACTGTAAAGAGGTTGGTGGTGGTCTCTTCTCCCAGGTAATTAGCCATAGAACAAGAGGGAATGGCTTCAAGCTGCAGCAGGGTAGGTTTAGGCTGGACATTAGGAAAAAAATTTCCACAGAAAGAATGGTCAGACACTGGAATAGGCTGCCCCGGGAGGTGGTGGAGTCACCATCCCTGAATGCGTTTAAGACTTGTTTAGACGTGGTGTTAGGGGATATGGTGTAGGGGAGAACTTTGTAGAGTGGGGCTGATGGTTGGACTCGATGATCCCAAGGGTCTTTTCCAACCTAATGATCCTCTGATTCTAAAGTGCTTCACAGTAGCCAGTTTAAAAATATTTGTGGACACCTCATAAAGCACGGGCTCGTTACTACAGCCCATTAGCATGCATGCAAGGTATTTTAATGTGTAAAAATTCCCCATGAAATAACAATTTGCTTCTCTACTTTCAGAAAAAAAACTGCCATCCTTATCATGAACTGGGCAACATTTTCCAGTTCTTTTTTTCTTACCCTTTCCAGCCCGCAAGTCAAGCCAAGCCTCCTTTGCCTGATTTCACAGCACGCCTTTATGAGTAACCCCTACATGTGCCATGGCAGGTCCCTTACCCGCCCTCCTTGCCAAGTTCAACACCTCCAACAAGGCTGGAAAAGTGGAGGTGAACCTTTGCTCTCCTGACCCTAGAGCCTCCTCTGCTCTGCAGCACAGGAAGCCACGCATGACACATTGCTAAATTATGTGGCAACACCTTTAGTCTTGATTCCCCACAGCCTTGAGCGGGTACAAGACTTAACTGCATCAATTCTCTGCTCTGCTGAAACGTGCACACTACTGGAAGCGGGATATGAATAAAATTTATCACTTCAGATAAAAGGAGCTGGAGCCGTCAACATCCACTTCTCCCAAAACACAAGTTAAGCCAAGGGAGCTTGTATTTCTAGGACAACATTGTCCAAGCATGCAGACTTAATGCTGCTCCCCAGTGAAGTCAATTTGAAGTCAATATTAGGCACTAGAGGAAAAAAAAAAAAAACTTATTCTTGAAACGTTAAGGTACTCACTGTATAAGGTGATCAACTGGAAAGCTGGAATCTGTCCCTCTTCTGTACCAAACTCTACTCATTTGTCTGGAGCCTATTAGAGAGGAAAAAAGTTGTAAATACAGATAAAGTGGTAACAAAAAAATTTAATTTTTTTTTTTTTTTTAAATCAAGAAGTAGGCCAGGTATGCAATGCAAACCAGACACAGACACACCCCCACATCACCGAGGTCAGGAACAGAAAGAGCTTGCAAAGCTCACAGCGAAGTCTCTTAAGCAAATGCTGCCATGTGTGAAAACAACTATGGCACTGACTGCCTCTGGAGGCAGAAGATGATCAGACCTGATCCAACGCAAGAGTAAAGCACATTTATATAGGAGAGTAGCAGCAATAGCTACTCAAAAGCAGTTACTACAGAGACAGTGAATCACAGCTCTTTTTCACATGTGCTGATCACCAATGCAGCATTACACATGTGGTCAACAGCATCACGCAGGAGAACAAGTTTTTCCTCACTGGCCACAAAAACTACTTGATCAAGACAGAGTCCTGAAGGGTTAGACAGCATGTGATCTAGCATGCACCAAAGAAGTTCCTCTAATAGACTTGTCGTTTTAACACACTTTATCCGCTTAATAAGGAGCCACTGAACTTCTGCTTAAACCCATTTTGATTAAGCAAAAGATTACCCACAGAATGGCGCTGGGATGCAGACAAAAGGAAAACCCGTTGCTAGACATACATGTTAGTATACATCACACACAGACCAATTATGCTTCAGGGAGACATTAAATCCCCGTTCGATTAATAGAGACACCTCTTAAGATGAGCATTAAATAGTTCCCTACAACGTAGCAAGACAACCAGCTACTTCAGTGAATCAGAACAGAAATAACTCCACAGCTCCCCACCAACAAAATCCCAATCAAAACTTGCCCTTAAAACAACAAGGTCAGTAAGGAGGGATGGGGGGCAGGAATGTTACTACTGCAGTGCTATTGTATGCTTATATTAAAGACTCCTCATCAGAAAATTAAATGAAATGGATGCTTTTCATGTTTATCAATAACAGAGCTAATGGTTTTTATGTAAATGCCATTACTTTCAGCCAGATCTGCGAAGAGTCTCGAGCCATGTAGCCCCATCTCCCCTTGCAAGCGACTCCCCTTCAGGCAGCCAATCTAAATGCAAATTATAATCAAACTGCAAAACCAAGAGTTTTCTGGATGATACTGCACACATATTTGAGAACAACCCTCCTCTTCTGGAAAGGCCTGCTGATCTCATGTTGCTTCTTCATCCTCAACATACATAAACATTGAAGTATAACTTGGTTCTCATTTTATTTACCTATATTTACCGTATTAGTTACCTATACAGCAAATCATCTTCTTCCATTCTATTGCCCTTGGTATTAAAACAAGGCGGAGGAAATTTTTCTACCAAGTTGTAGAGAGAAGATACCTCTCAGAGATGTTACACCCACAACGGGAGCATCCCATCAGCAAGGATATTAAACCAGAGCAATAATAAAGCCCCAGTTGGTCTTTGCAGAACAAATGGCACTTCTGCATTTTTCAGGGGAAAATTTCTCCTTGGAACAGAGTTGTTTGTGCGAGTCGGAGGAAGGTCATGGTATCACAGGATGGTTATTAGAAGGCAAAGATAGAAAACTTGTCAGCACAAGGAGCACCATTCTTGTAGCGTAAAAGCTTTTTTGAAGAACACTTAAATCCCGGCCCTTACCCAGAGCGTGGGGTCAGGTGCTTTGTTGGCACTGATTAAAAGAAGGTACTAATGGCAAATCTGAAAATAATTAATATTAGAAGCTGCACGTAGAACGTTCGGTACGTAGAATGCATGGAGGAAAAACTAGTGATTAAAACAAAGCCCAAAAATCTCATAACTTGACTCCGGCACAAGACTGCAAGTGAGTCTCAGAGGGAACTTGCTCTAACTACCACAAGCAGCTATAAACACCAAAACTACCATTCCCAAGAGGGGCACAGGTCCTTGGAGGGAAGCAGCTAATTAACAACACAGTTATATACACGCTCATTACACGGGTGAAGAGCTTAGCACTTTGTATGTTTTGAAAGCGCATACTACAGGAATAGTCATAGAGCAGAACCTCACTAATTAACATTAATAACTGAGAGACCGCTTCTGCAAACGGCTGGATTTTGTCAATTAGCCAGGGAAAGGACATGCAAAGCTGGGAAGCAGAGAGACAAGGCAGCCCAGCAGGCACCTGGCTCACTCCTTGGGATATCTATAGCTAAATAATTTATCATTGTGCCTCAATGTCTATGAGTGAATGTGCAGCCTGTAAATAAAGCACCTCTTATTATGCAAGGCCCTGCTAAATCTGATCAGTAGGGTTTGACTGCCCATCTGAAGAGGTCATTAAATTAAAAAACACAACCCAGACTACCTTCTCTAAGAAACTTCTGCATGGGCCGGCACTTTGGAGAACTCATTGACTTTTATCAGCTGTTCTGACATACTTCATGGTTAAACAATTACTCACAGATATATTGTTTTATATATTCAATCCACTATCACAACATGGAATTGCTAAAGCTCCCTCTCCTCCTCTTCCTCTTTAAGTCTCGTGAAGCAAGTCTTGGTGTATAGCCACATGGTGGGTCTTCTCTAGCAAAAGGAGACGGGGGCCCCAACTTGGAGCTTGTCACCACACTGACCACATGCAGGGTCAACCTGTAAGCGGTGAAAAAGAAGCAGACGCCCTTCCAAAACAAGCACGCACACCTTTTCCTTTTCCCCAAATTGGACATTTCAGCAATGCAGTTTAGAGTACAAGCCCGCGAACAGATGTCCTGGCAGAAGCGGCAGCACTGGGACACAAACGAGCGTTCAGGCACGGCAACTTGGGGAGACGACTCCGCTGCTCCAGAAAACACGTTGTGCAACCGCACAGCGGTGTGTCAGTGACAGTGCCACTCAGCCACCCAGGATTTCACACCCAGCCACCATGTGCAAGCGTAATCTGATTTAACAGTCCTAGCCTGACTTCAGCTGTCAAACCACAACCACGGTACATTTGCTGCAGCAGTGCGCGCAGCAGTGTTGCTTGCAAACCAGAGCTGCTCCTGTAGCAAAGCTATTTCCTCCCGGAACCGAAGGTTCCAAATCACAAGCAGCGTTATCCATACATCAGCACCCGGCAGTGCCACATGCACCCCAGCCACCACGCGCACACTGCTGTACACGACCTCCCACACCAGCTTAACCAGGAAGTTCGGGGCCAGCAATAAAAAAAGATTTTTCTTCAGGTGGCAGAAACTTCCAATAATCACTTGAATTTTGCTATTTTGCCAAGGGAAGGAACAAAATTGGAAATATTTCCCCTTGCAAATTGCTTCCTAATGGCTCCTGTTCTTAGCTGTACAATTCAAGACCATGCTAAAGCTACTCAGCACTATATTTTTTTATTTTTCCCCAAAACACTTTCTATCATCACACACAGCCTGTGGCTTCCCCGCTAAAGCTCAGGGTTTTCCCTTTGCAAGAGTCCAGGTTTATGCACGCCAAAATGGGCTGTTCAGCAGCCTTTTCTTAACCGCCTTTTGTGAGAGGCTTCATGCTATGATGAATGTGTAGAAATGCAAAGCAGAAGTCCATACAAAAAGAACCCAGTGTGTGAGGTGGTTTTGTCTTAAAAAAAAAAAAAAAAAAAAAAAAAAGAGAGGCAGGAATGACTTATCACCTCATTAAAAAGCTCCAGTCTGCATTTTTATTAGATATATTTAGACACCAACAGTTTAAAAAGAAAAAAAAAAAAGCAGTTATATTCTTAACATATGGCCCTGGATCAGTCACATGGATATAAATGAAAATAGGCACAGCAGATTCTCCAAACACAGGCATGGAAATCATTTTAATGGTGCACATGACCTAGAAAATTTCAAGTAATACCAATCCACACAAAGGTGTGACAGCATTTAGCTACTGCAGGGCTCTGTCTTGTCCCCATTCTCTTGCATTGCATACACCTGTGCATCTCACAGATACAACAGAAGACAGTAAGAGGGAGAGAAAGTAACTCCTGCTTGCTCCTCGTGAACACACAGACGTACCCACAAACCCTTCCGACCCTTTGTTCTAAGGAAAAGAAACTGCTCCCAGCACTGCCTGTAGGCAAAAGGACCAACTAGCACTGAACTTCACAGCATACCGTATGTTGGAGCCCAGCTTGGAAACTCACCACCGTCAGGCTTTTCTCACACCAGGATCTCACCACACCTTGCAGTTAAGGTATTTCTCCAATGCTCCTATTTGTCTGCTTTCTGACTTCATTACACAGAGTTTGAAGAGTTTGCAAGCTGTCCAATGCAGTCAGAAGTCAAGTCATGCTGTATTCATTTTCCAGTGGAGAAACTGAGGCACGGAAGAGGCATCTTCTGCCTAAATTAATTTCCTGTCTCAGTGGTAAAACTGAGCTGATATCCCAGCCATCAGCCTCTTCACCACTAAGTGTTTTCTATGGCACTGCTGTAGCCCAGTGTCAACCCAGCGAGCTCCCTCCACACGCTGTGGCCTCTATCCTGTAAGCAACACTCAGCCGCAAGAGAAATCTTATTTCAAAATCAAGAGTCAATGTATACAATTCCAGCCTGCACAAACCACAATTTACGAATGTAAATGATATCTCCCCAGCTTAATAGCTATGATAAATTATGGCCAATGATCTACGTGGACACTTGCACTGAAGAAAACAAGGTGGCACACCCAGTGCAAGCATGCCTCACAACCACTAAACACACATTTCTGTGCTGTACGTGGGCAGCGACTGCTGTCCAGAATATTTTAACAGCAGAAACTGCCCTTGCTGTAGAAGGAAAAAAAAAACCAAAACAAAACAAACCACCACAACATAAAAAACCTGAAAACATTCCTCTTCATAGTCAAAGCCAGAATATAAGAAACAAGCAATATAATTATTTCCACATGAGAAGGAAAATAAACCCAAGAACACACATTATGGAAAGAAACAAGCCTCCAAAACTGGATTTACAAAATAGTTCAGGGGCTTCTGTGCAGCGCTACAACCTCAGAGCAGAAGTCGAGAAGAGCAAAAACTACAGCTAAACCAGCTTCAGAGCCCATAGCACCCCCTCCTCTGCCCCTTTCCCACCCCAGCATTGGCTGGTTCAAAAAAAACCCAAACAAACCAACCCCCAAACCCCTTGCCCAGCATCCCAACAGTGGCGAGGCTATCTGCGATACATGCTGGCTCCATTTCTCCCCCTTCCAATAGTCACTCATCTGCACAGAGGCAGCACCCCAAAGCCAGCGCACAGCCTTCAGTAGCAGGTGCCCCCGAATACTGCACATCCTTCAGCGCCTGACCGAGTTTCAGTCTGCTGAAAAGCAGAAAGAAAAACATCTTCCCGCCTTATGCATCAAGTAAAAAACCCATCAACCCCACCAGTGGATGCCAGTCCGCTCACCTGTCCAGACATACTCATCCACAAGAGGTGCGCCATCCCCTCCGTCCCAGGAGGATGTGTTCAGTGCGTCCAGCCCAGTACCAGCCCAGATTCCCCAGCTGGACCCCAAATCCTTGAAGGCTGCAGGCAAACAAACCCTCAGCAGCAGAACCAGGCTCTCACCCCAAAGTGCTTCCTCCAGATAGCGGAAGCACAGCTCGGACACATTCAGTCTACACGGACAAGTAAAAGCACTTTAAGGAGGGCTTTTTTCCCCTCCCTTCGCTTTGTTTTAAAAGGCTGAAGAATTTCCTCTGTGAATGCTCCCAGTCGTGGCTCATGCTGAGTTATTTTTAAAAGCACAGAACCAGATTTTCAAGACCCTGAATGAGGAAATGCAAAGCTTTTATTAAGCAATAATAGCCCAGACAATGGTCACAATTTCCCAAGGGTCTGAACACAGCAGCTGACAATAAGCCTTATTCCTTCACAAAACCCCCTTCACGGGCTCGGATGGTTTGCTTTGTATGATCTAGGCTCAAGTTAGAGAGTTAAAACAAAAAGCCCTATCGTCGTTTTCAGTGTGATTTCCTCCACCAATGCACATCTGATCAGAGATACAAAAATCACTGGTTAAAGATCCTTTGCACTATCTCGTTCCCTTCTTCGCTAATGAAGATCCCTCCAAGCTTGCTACCAAGACATCACCCCATCTAGCTGGACCATTCCCTTGTGAATGGATCACAGCTGACAAGCTGGCCAATCTTTTCAGGGTCAGGCGAGTGTAACAAAGCACTTTGACTTTCTTCACTCATATCTTAGCCATTACACAATGACTCTCACTAAAATGGCCAGAAACATGGTTCAAACCTCAGATCCACTACCATGTGGTATAATCAGATCCAGCGACCACATCAGCTCTTCCTTCTTCTGAGAAGGAAGAAGCTGCAAATACAAGGAGTTTGTACAGTCTCCAAAACTGCCCATCACCCAAGGGATGGCCTTGCATAAGCCACTTCTCATTCAATAAGGTGGCATGGTTGGCCACAACAGATTACCACCGCACATAACCTAGCTGGTCTGGCTCTCTCTACAGCTAGCTAAAGCAGCAGGCACTTCTGGGGCACATAAAACATGATTGGTTCAAGATGCATACTTAGGACAAGATGCTACAGAAATGGTTGTTTTTTCTCCGCTGACTATAAAGTGGACCTCAGAGAAAGAAAACAAAACAAAAACCCCAGAACGTTGTAGACAACTACATCTGTACAAGAGTCCCAACCAAAATGTCTCCCATTCGAATGCTGCCCTCACCTTAGCAAAGCGGCTATCACCATAAATTCATTAGTTCTTCAAACCAAAACCAGAGTATTTCTACCCTCCCGTCATCTCTCTTCTTCCTTGTCCCAGCAAAAGCACGGTGTGGCTGCACAGCAAACCGAGGTTACAACTAACCTTGCAAACAAGAAGAAAACTTAGATTCAATCTGATCACTTCCCAATCTGGTGTACCACACAGCCAGGAGAGAGAGACCACAGGACTTCCTTTTTTTCCAGCTTACCACAACTTCAAGGAGTTGTGAAAGCATTTCCTGATCTTCTGCATATCTGTCAGTCAGTCTATAACCAGGAAAGCTTATGTGTCCAAAGGGAGAAAATACTTCAACACCCTTCACAATTACCTGCATCACTCCTGCTGCTGGTACCCCCTCACCAGAACAGCCACCACGAGCTGCAGATTTGAGATATATGTGCCTGACGCATCTCCTTCCTCCCTTCCACTGCTCATAGACACTGAAAAATGGTTTCAAGTTTGTCTACAACTTCCTGAGGGAGAGAAGGAGAAGGTGTTTAGAGCATTTAATTCAAAATAGGCTTCATCTCCTTCCCTTTTTCAACCCTGCCTGTAAAATTACACATAGGGCAATAGCCTCTATCATCCTTTGTCTTTTTTTACCGTAAACATCAAGGACTCTTGACCCAATGTAATCCCTCAACCTGGCTTAAAATGCTACTGAAAAATTAGTAATAACCTGCTTGTCTGTAAAACGACTGTCCATGTTATATGTGCAAGCAACTGCATACTCTGTCCAGAAAAGTATGCAGAAATTCAGGATATCTTCAGAAAATGGATGTACTCAGAAACTGAGGATACCAAACACACCCAGATATTGCCAGAGAATTCACAGCAGCACTTTTTGTGCAGCAATATCTGTAAATCAAAGCATATTATTTTCCACCCTCATAATCAAGAGATTTGCTAGATTATCTAGAGATCTGTCTGATCATGACAGACAAAGCTGTTGAACCTCACGCAGCTGCCTGAAACGCACACTCAGGCAAAGAGCTTACTTGTGACACCGAACAATAAACGGGGCCCCTTCAATGCTCACTTCCAATTAGCAAAACTCTCGGTGCGACGAGGAAAGAGCCCATCACAGCAAGAGGAGTGGCCACAGGTGACAAATGTGCATGCTAGCAGCCGCTGCTTGGCAGACGAACCACAGTTCCCATCTAACGAAGTGAGGATCAGAGGCAGACTGCAGTGAGGGCCTCATCTGCAGTCAATGAGAAGCCAGAGAGACCGGAATATCGTTACGAGGACAGACAGCAGAACTTAAAAAGGCAGCCCTGACAGTGAGCGTAGCTTCAATCAGCAAGCTGTATTTGCAAGGCCAGACTCCAAAGTGCTCCTCAGCATCCAATCATCTAACTGTTGCTTAAAGACATACCAGTACAAGAAGGAATTGGGTATCAGCTAGCTGAACAACTAATCCTAGCCAGATGCTAAAAGTACCAACAAATAGGTCAGTCACATATCCTACACCATTCCCCCCAACAGGGAACAGTCACGCACCACCACTCATGCACCTGTGAAAATGGTTTGAGAGGTTCCTACATCCATTTGCCAAACGACACTTCATTTTGTGGTTCAGGGGAAGGCAAAACACAGCCCACCTCATTGCTGAGAAGCCTTTTCATTGCTATCTTTCCAAATCATGTTATGCAACAAGTAATTCACTCCTACACATGCAGGAGCAAAAATGCCCTTCAGCATTAATAACTATTCTAGATTACTATAATCTTAATAGAAATAAGATCACAGAGATTTTATTATAAAACTCTGCAAATTACTTCAATCAAGCCAAAAAAGTACAAGACTCCTTTCCTGCTCTAGCCTTCATGCCTGCCTGTGAGATTACACGTAACAAAACCAAATGCAGCTGTTAACTTACAGCTGTAGTATAACAGTTATTTATTGACCTATGGAGGATCCAAGCATGTACCTCAAAAGCATGTGCCAAGGATAAGTTATTCCACGTACTTTAAGGGACACTGCTCTCAAAAGAGAGTCATGACAGACACCATCTTTGGGAAGATTCAGGACTGTATTGTATCGAGCCTTCATTACCGACAATGACCTTTACAGTAATACGATAAATATTTTAGCATATAATGAATTTCCTGCATTACATTTGCTCTCTGAGCTACTGAAGATCAGCTAGGAACCAATCAATTGTAGGCATAAAGCTCCCATGAAGCTGAAAGCTACAATGGAGATCTTACTGCCTGCACCAAAACTGCAGCGAAAAGCTAGAGGGGTGAAGAGAAAGAAAGGTGTCTTAAAAAAAAACAACTCACAAGCTCACCATTTACATAAGGGTCCACCAGATTCACCTTACCAGCAGTGAGATCCCTGCAGTCACTCAAGCAGGACTGGTCCTGCATCTTTATTGTTTTGAATCTCAAGATTAATTTACGCCAGCAACAAACCCCTGGAAAGATAACCTCAGAAACCCACAAGCTTCCCAGGAGTTTGAAGGACAGGCTGCACAGTAGCTCTGAAACACAAGGGAAGTTGCATGTTGCAGCTCCAGTTGTGCCATCAGCTCATTTGGATGACGCACAGGATTTCAGACACCTCTTTGCATCTCTATTTCTTTGCCTGCTTGGAGGTGTCAGTGCTTGGTCATTTTACAGTAGCATCTCAAAGAGATGTGGAGTTGTCCATACCTGCTCAGCCCAAGGAAAGGAGATGCCACAGTCTCTTTCTAGATACCCTTATCTCCAGAGAGGGTGAAGCTTCCACAGAACGCAGGAAGCCAGCAGATACCAGCACTGCGTCTGCTGATCTACGCCGAAACCTCAGCCAGCCAGATCGTCTCATTTTTTTGGATCTCATTTTCAACCGATTAAGAAAAATTATCCCAGGGGTATGGCAATGGACCAGAACGCAGGAGATCATTTCAAGACATCTGTAATAGCACACAATTAACAACAACTCCTCAATTTTGTCTTATGACCTCACTCATTAGGAAGCGTTTTTATCACCCTCAAATAACATCTTTACAAACACTCCCCCCCACATCTCTGCCAAGTCTTTCCTTACTGCCATTATAAGGCCAAGGCTTCTCTTTCGTCCCCTTCAGATGGAATCAAGGTAAGATCTTAATTTCCTCTGCAATGAAATCATCTGCAATGAAATTCCCTATACGCACGTGCCAAACAAGCCAGAATTACACCATTAATTTCAGCTTAGTCAGCTCACAGCACAGACTAAGTCAATATTTGACAGATATTTAGCAAGGACTACAATTTATTTAAATTTAGAGCATTGTGCCCACAGGAGCAGATATAACAAAGGATGACAGACAGCAGGACACACTGCTTGGGATTTTTGGGGGACAGACAGTAGATAATCAGACAACTTTTGGCTGGAGACCTCCTGTTGTCAAAAAAAAAAAAAAAAAAAAAAAAAANAGGGATTGAGGGAATAGAAGGACCGGTGCATCCTGAGATCAGTCCTCCAAGCCAGGCCTGCCTCATCAGGAACAACCAGCCTTCCTGCGAACAACACTACGCGTGAGGGAGAACATCTCGTCTTTCAGAGAGGCAGGGTTGCTAAGGCAATCAAACAAAAGGCCTGTTGTCTGAACCAGTCCACAATTTCTCAACACATCCCCATCACTGCTAGCTATAGGGCAGTTCAGCCCCTACAAGGGGCTCCAGCTAAATCCAGTCTCCATTGCAAAACCATGAACCTCTGAGCAGTTCTTAAGAGCAGTCAATGTTTTCTGGTATCTTCACAGCTGCGCCACAGCTGGCAAAGAACAAGGAAATTCTGAGGAAAAGGATTTATGTGAAAATAATGCCAAAGAGGAGGAAGTCAAGTCAGCAAGCAGTGTGTGAAGAATAAAATAATAATAAACAGAACAGATCGAGCACAACTTCACCGTAAATTGCAACTGGCCCACTACTCTTACTCTTGGTTTTTGACAGAAACCATGGAAAAAAATAAGAAACCGTCAGTTGCAGGACAGTCTCTCAGCTTCCCACCCCCTTCTGCAATTTTTATAAGCTTCTGAAATCCAGTTGTTTAAAACAAGCACATCCCAGCAGATATCAACGCTGTGAGTCAGCAATGTCTCTTCACAGATGTCACCTCTCCCAAAGTGACTGTTTTCCAGAGCAACATCTCCAGACCAAGCACAGCGTCAGCGCAACTCGCTCTCAGTTTTTTGCCAGCACTGTTTAAAAGAAGGAAAACTGCCGAAACACCCAGCATGCCAAGTTGGTTAATGACATCACAAAGAAACAGGTTCGCCCCAGATTGCGTCAGCTTTCATAGGAACTTGCTCCAAGTCAGACGACTGACACTTTTCCCTTTTCAATATAAAAAACTAGAGAAGATAGAAGCAATTCCTTTAATTGCCACTTCAGTTTCTCATGATAGCATCTTCTTCCCTCCTCCATCACAGGCAGATGCTATAGTGCCTCTGTACTGGGCACTGGTGAGGCCTCACCTCGAGTGCTGTGTTCAGTTCTGGGCCCCGCTGTACAAGAGGGACATTGAGGTGCTGGAGCGTGTCCAGAGGAGAGCTACCAGGCTGGTGAGGGGTCTGGAGAGCAGGTCGTGTGAGGAGAGGCTGAGGGAGCTGGGCATGTTCAGCTTGGAGAAGAGGAGGCTGAGGGGAGACCTCATTNCTTCTGGATCTCTCTAACTCCATTGTATGTGCTGGTTCATTCTGCGAGTTGGCAAAGCTCTTTGCTCACACAAGCCCCAGGAAATGGTGCCAAAATTGAAGATTAAAGGAATAGGTCAGTGAAAAATCCTAATAATCACAGCATCACAGCATCCTGGGGGTTGGGGGTGGGAAGTGGTGATACAAACCTCCCTCTTACAAAACCAACCGCAGTAAGTCGCCTCCTGTCAGCATTTAGGAAGTATTATACGGGTGAGAGCTGCCACCAGCAGAGAAAGCTGCTCCTAAAAAAACAAAGCTACATGTGTGAAAACTAAGTATTCCTTGTTTTGCACATAACTGTCTGGGAGAGGAGAGTCCAAACACCACGTAAACAGCCCATATGCAGCCCAAATGAGCTGCAGCGTGGAGCTTCGCACCCAGCAGTGTCGCTGGGACCTTGCAGGGAGCTCACCATGTTTGGCGAAAGGCAAGTACCTGCAAAAACACAAGACCAAAATTCCTAAGAAACTCTGTTTCGCAGTGCTGCAGCTCACCAACGAGATTTTTTTTTTTAATTTGGTCACCAAGTAGAACTTAAAGAGATATACATCAAGGTTTCCAGCAACAAAAGGTTTATAGCAACATTTTCTCTTGCCCCTGGACAAACTCTTTAGCTACAGAAGCTGAAGGAAATCACACCGACAGCAGTGGACACACATATGTATCCTGCATTTGAAAGTACAAAGAACAAAGCTCTGCTGAATCTGGGAATTAGAAAGCCTGACAGATTTAACTCCAGTTCATCCCCTGGCAAATTAGCTACTGTTTAAACATGGAGCTTGCGCATTACATCATCTGTTTGCAGGGGATTTTTTTTAATTATTATTTTTTTTAAAGCTAAACCATTCTTGTGTTCACAGCTTGAGGTACATCACTCATTCCTAACAGACTCAAGAAAATGAAGGGGTGGATCAAACTCTTTGCAGGAGCCCTGCAAGCTGGGAAGCACACACCTAAACTGCTTTGCAAGTTCAAACAGTGGAAGATCTTATCTGGAATTTAGCAGGAAATACAGAGTGCCCCTCAGGTTTGCCTATTCAGATTCAAGGATGAAAAGCCCTCTTTCTCAAGTTATGATGTGCAAAATCCAGACTGATTAGGGAGCTGAAATCACACGTGCTTCTGCTCACCCAGCTCCAATTCAATGTTGATCTAAGGAGACATGTGGTTGGGTCCCATTTGATTCTTCCACTCATTTCTGTCATCTATGCAAGTAACTCCAGCACTTCAGTCCTAGATACCACGCTGCCTTAATGGACCAGTCTGAGAGGCAGGGAAGGATCAGCTGCAAACTGAACTACTGGAGATATTTTTGGCGCCTGTTCTCTTTCCAGCTTGGACATCCATTTTGGACACTTATTTTCCCTTGAGAGACACACATCTCCATCAGTGCAATTTTGTTTTGAGAAACTTGGCAGAACCCTAATTTTGCAGCACCTGCTCTTTCATGCTTGTTTCACAGAGCTTTCTTTGGTGTGTTTGAAGGACCAGGCTCTCACAGCCTCTCCAAGTACAGCTTTGGAAAACACATGGTGCAATGGGCTCTCATGTGAAAACTCATACTTGAACACCGAGTTGATCTTAGAGATTTCACACAATCTGTTTTTCCGACCCTTCGATCTCAAGAGGTGACAGATTTTAGAGAAGAAAGAGGAAGAACGCCAGAAGACACACATCAAAAGGGCAAACAGAGGGACCATTGGTCTCATCCCCGAGAAGAGCAGATTTCACACAGACACGCAGTTTGCGTGGAGTGAGGCACTCACACGTTCAACATTTTCCTACACACCAAACCCACAGTGGGCTGTGACCACAATCCAATGACATCGAGGAACAAGATTTCACAAGATTTTTGCTTAAACTCTGTTAAAAAAAAAAAAGAAAGAAAGGATGTTTTTTTTTTCCTAAACCTGCTAAGGTCCTATGACCTAATCACATTAAAACCTGTTAAGCTAAAACAAAAGAAAAAACACCAACCAACCAAAAACCAAACAAAAAACCCAAACCAAATCCAACAACAAACCACAGCCCTTTCATCATCACGCCTCTAGACATTCAAAAATACAGTGAGAATTTTATCCTTAGACTTTAAAAAAATAATTTAAAAAAGCATTATTTTGAAATAAGACCAAGGAGAAGCAATTCTTTATCAAGAAAAACCCAAACACAAAAAACCCCGAAAGTTTCAGAAAAATACATCTGTAGAAGTCCTGTTAAAGACAGCTTAACCTTTAAAAAAGACAGAACTGTAGAGCACACAGAAGAATAGGCTCTGCTGTCAGAATGTAATTAAAAAAAACAGAACAACTCAATTCTGCTCTATATCAAGATAGCCAGGAGCTGATCTGGGAGAAAGTCAAGCAAACAAATTTTCTCTCTGAGATTCCAAAAGGTCACTGCAAACAATTACTAAAGTGCAATACTGAAAACAACACATGCCTATTTTTTTTTTCAATTTAACAAGATATCTTTACTGCTCTAGTTATTACTTGGAAAGGGTAATAATTCCAAGGATCACATAGCCAGTTAAATAATTATATGAATACCAAGGAACCATTAAAACCGCATTTCAAAGTGAGTAGGCTACACAACTGTTTGTTTCCTCTTCCTTTCCCTCTGCGTTTGCATAACACAGTTCCCAAAACAGATCACATCTGCAGTTAAACTTGGGCCAGAATGAAGACATTCCTTCCCATGTATGGGAAATAAGGGAGATTATTAATTTCACTTCTCATAACAGATGAGCAGAAGTCATAGTAAGAAGGCCTCGGAATAAAAAGAATCGTCAAAGTCTGGAAAGATTTGTACCAATACCACATGTCTTTCCAGTTGTCTCACTGCCAAGCAGCCTTCAAAACGGGGCATTTTCTTCTTTCAATGCAACTCCAGTCCCATTAACAGGAACTGTGCGTGTCAGCACAAACCTCGGTCTCACCCAGCAGCATGCAGGAACTGAAAAATGAGCATCCTATTCTAGTGACCTTCATAGTCATATACAACAGTGAACCATTCTTGTCCATTCAGAGCCTTCATTTATAACAAGTCTCCCAGCTTCATTAAATTACCCTCGTTGGTCCTGAGCAGACTCTAGATTTGCAATAAAGATAAAAGACCTCTGATATGGCGCAGCAGCTGTGTCACAGGGGCCAAGCATATTGCCCTCCGTAAGCAGCAGGTACCCGTCCCAACCATCCCCTCCAGCAGCAAAGAAGCAGCAAGCCCAGCTTTCGCTTCTCTGCCTCTTGCTTTGCCTTTTGGGCAACAGAAACAGGCCAGCTCCTGCCGGACATCTATGCCTCACAGCCTTGGGGCAGTAAAATTCACACTACCAGAGCTGGATAAAAATATCAAAATACAGAGATTCTCCCTGCCAAGTGAGCGTGTTTCCTCCTCAGGCACTGCCAATGCTCATAACTGACGTCTTGGGAGACCCAGGTTGGACTCGAGACAGGAATAACCTAATGCAGTATCATTAAGACAGTAAATTAACAGTAAGAAAAGGGGGGGAAGGTGTACCTAGCAACCACCCCCCCCTCAAATCCTACTACGAAGGGAACCCCTCACCTCCCGCCAAAACACCCACAAGCAGTTTGCTGTTGGATTATCAAACTGAATCACCTCGCCAAGGCACCATACAAGTGACAGGGACTGTAGAGCCAAGAGAGGGAAAGAGACCAAGGCCACCCCTTCCAGCAAACGGCTATGGAATCAGTTCAACCGTGTCACGAATCCCAAATGCAAAGGTCGGTGTCAAGAAGTACCAGGCAGTACTCCCCTACACCACAGAAGCACTGCAATACACTCAGATACTATGGAAACTTTAACTTCTATTTCCTACAGATTTATAAAGCACAGAAGCAGGGGAAGATGACAGAAGAGCTCAGGTATAATGCCCTCCCTCTCCAAAAGGCTCCACATAAACACACAAATAGACTGTACACAGTAGGAGTTAACACAGCGCTCCCTCAATATGCACACAGCAGCTTTTGGTAAACAGGCTAAGAATAGGTACAGGGACAGCAAAGTGTCCAAGCAAGACACCCCTGCAAAGCAGCACTAAGCTCGCAAGAAACTCTGGCAATGCTGCTTTTGCTCTAATCAGTTTTAAGAAGAAGAAATTCATTTTGGTTCTTTTTATAATACCTACTCTATTACATTTGTCAAACAGCTGCCACTTTCTGTCCCAGATATAGCAGCTTTCAGTGGTAACCAAAAGGATCGCAGTGTCTGCGCATGTATTATAGATCAGAGATGCATATTAAAACAGACTCAAGATCTGTCTAGAGATTACATGTCACTCCTTCCAAGTCAATGGAATTATACAGAGACGCAAGTCAGTGCAAAGCCTGGGTCGTACTTGTATAGACTACTCTGGAAGGTGCTCTGGGCCTTGCTGCTTGAGTAACATTGTCTGAAACGCAAGCTCAGTAAGAGACATTCAACTGATGCAAAAACATCTCGTTCCCCAACACTCCTTCGACAAGGAAGAAATAATTGTGTTGCTTGGCCTTTCTAATCAAAATCGTCATTGTCCTGGCAATGTAATAGTCATTTCCAGAGAAAGAACAGGTCTGATTTCCTGAGGGGCTGGGGGCAAATTAGCTTCTGTACAAAAGCCTTGAGATACCTGCCAGCTCCAGCTCAATCGTTACTCCTAACTAACTACACCCTTGAGACACTTGCAAAAGGCTTGGTGCTATTCATCACTGCCACAAAGTGAAAACAAAGTCAGAAGACCCTGGGGGCAAATGTGAGAAAACAACTGCAAGATTTCTTTGAATCTTTTTCTTGTTATTTTCATTAAATCCTATTTTTTGTTAAGAATTCTAAGATTAACATCAACAGTAACACGTTGCAGCTGTTACTGATTCACTGCATTCCCGTCAAGTAAGGTAGCCTCAAACCTGTTTTATAGGTAAGAGGCATAAGAAGACTGCAGACTATGAAAGAGCCCAACAGCAAAAAAAACCCAAAGAGCTTCTGGATGCATAAAATCCTGCCTACTTCGCTAGAAAGGAACCACATCAGAATCAACTCTATCTTCTGCTTTTAGAAAGATCAACGAAATACCAACCACCCAGAACTTTTTTTTTTTTTTTAATACAAGATCATTACAAGGACAGCTCTCCCCTTTCTCCAGGTCCTTGTTTTTGTTTCCTGATGCACGGTTGAGAACTTGCAAGAAAAGGCTTAACAACAGCTAATTGTCAGATGCCACAGTAATTAGTGGCAACTTTCCAATGCATCCATCTCTGGCTGGTTTTCCGATAGCTGGCTCCTCCTCAATCCCCACATTAAAATGAAGGTACACAAGGTAGGCGGCAGATTCATTTACAAGTACCAAGGTCTTCCCAGGAGAGATGCCTAAGGAAAGAAATATCTTACCTAAACAATATATGGGTTGTTGTTTTTTTTTCCTTCCCATTAGCTATGGGACTGCTATCTTTATTAATAATCTGAGAATGATGCTAACCTATTCACTGATATATATTATTAGATGTACAACACATTTCTGGGAGTCAATGGGCTCCTGTATCACATGTTATCTCTAGCCAGCAAATTACCTCTAAATGAGGAAGCCAGGATCATACTGTCCTGTCTTCTGCCCACCTGCTGGTTACACATCACGGCTTTGATGTTACTACTCCACTTATACCAAAGGTTTCCAACCTATTTTATTTCCAGACCCTTACAAGTTTCCCTGCAGACAGAAAGGCTCCCGATAGCAAATTCAGGACTGCTTTGCTTAGACTTTACAGACCCCTTAGAAAGAGGCTCACACCGTTGCTCTATATATTTAGGCTCTGCTCTCAACTCCGAGGCTCCCCACTTGTTTGGCAGCTCTTCTTGTCACAAGCTCCGACGCTTTCATGCCAACCTTTTCCAGGCATCATCTGCATGTCAGCAGTACTCCAAAGCGCATACTCCACTCAACACCAACACAATCCAGAACACACTGCTTCCCACCAAGTGCCTACACAGAGCAGACCTGAAGTATAATTACTTCCTCGTGCCTGTTAATAGAAACGCTAAAAGACACGTACAAATTTCATCCCGATGTACTCCTGTATTACATATGATGCAGAGGCATTTGATCAAGGGAGGAAAAGAAAAAGAAGGCTTTCCCACATTCAGTGACATGCTTAATTCCATCACATTCAGATCTGGACTCACAAGGTGGGGTACATATGGGATGAGGAAAATAAAAGGTTATCTTCACATTGAAAATTGAAATGTGTTGATAGGACAATGTAACAGAGGGTTTTGACTGTTTTTAATTGTGCTGCCTTTATATAAGCAGAGGACCCAATTTCCACATTAAGTTGCCAAACTTGACATCACCTGTTTGACTGGAGTTAGAAAGTACTAAACCTCTCACTAAGTGTCCCCTAAGAAAGGCAACACATGTATAGAACAGTTTATTTTCTGCTCTATGACGTTTTGCTGTTCACTTTCAAATGAATTCATAGATGACCAATATACTGGTATAGATTTGCGATGGCTACATAGCTCCACAGTCCTTTCATGTGACACAGGAGTAAAACAGTAAGAAAGCTCATCCTACAGAGCCAGATGTCAGAACATACACTTTAGCACAGCAGCACTCATACCAAAACGCAACAGGAATGGAAACAAACATCAGGCTACCTGCACCACCACTATCCCTAAGAAGAAAGTCAGATAAGAAGACACCTGCAAGTATTTTGGATCATAAGAGAAAGCATTTTATGAAACAAGACAGATAAAAGGCTACCCAGCTGGAAACTGTATATAAAAAAGGAAATGAGGATGTTCCGTGTGCAGTGGGAAATGTTATTAGCATTTTGTATTAGAAGAAACTTGAGAGGGTTCCTTAACATTCATGCGTTAATCCCATGTTCTGATACTATTCTCAGGCAGCCATTTGCATCAGAAAAGTGACACACTTTCTTGATGCACCAAAATTCACAGGCAAGGGGGAGGGCAGGGGATAGGCTGAGAAAACACACACCCCCAACTCCAGGCAGAGAGATCCCAACCATTTAAGAAACTGACTGCAAGGGCAGAAATTCTGAGACTCAATAAAACACACGTCTTAAAAAAAATGCCTTCACATCCATTAGTGGCTACAGATAATCTGCTGGTTTGGAGTTTTAGGGTCGTGTCCCTCCACCATCACCCAACAAACAAAAGATTAATTTGCTTGATTTATAAGTCTTGATTTTCTGAATTGCATTTGCTTTCATCAAGGAGGGACAGGTCACTTTGTAGTGTTATTGGTTATGTTAACATAGCCCTGAGAAACTGACGTCCACTCACCATGAGTTAGCAGGGGCAGATGCCAGCAGAGGGAGCATAGCACACCTACGCACTTCTTGTAGGAAAGACTGGGTACTATAAACTTTCTCAGAAAATGCTAAATTTAACAAAAAAAAAAAAAAAGATACTGGAACTTGCTTAGAAATTGCTATGGCCTTGTAAGGAATGTCCAGCAAGTCCAGGCAGAAGCTACAAAATGTCCTTTCAAATCCATTGCGATAGATTAGTCAATCCTCTAAACTGCTCTTGCCGGTAAGAGACATCAATTAACTAACAGCAATGATTTTACAAAACTGGGATTTCAATTTGCACTTCAAAACTGGCCCTGCAACTGCTGCGTAATAACATCAATTTACCTGGTCGGCCAGCGCTCAAGGCTTCCTACGCCCAGGCAGTCCAGGGATCGATTAGCTGTAAGCTACGGAGCTGTACATGCTTCTGTCTTTATCCTTCCTAACAAACCCCAAAACCTCAAATTGGTTTTGCACCTCTTCTCAGGCAACATCCACCAACATCATTTGCATCTGACAAAGAGCAGTCTAAGCTGCAGGAGCCAAACTCAACCACGACAATCCCCAGTAAACAGTACTTTCAAGTATTCTCTGAGAAGAAAACTACGGGCTCTTTGCTTTTGAGGATGTGTCTAAATTCCAACCACAGAACTACAAGCATACTCACGCTAGCTTTAGCCCAGCAAGCAGCGCTTGTGTCAGCACAGGTTATGAGACAACTGGAAGCCACAGCTGTGTCCCCCAAATCCCACGTGAACGCTTCCCCTACTGCCTAACCACATACTAGCAGAGATATGCCTGTCTGTACTGAAATGGTGCGTATCTAAATATGCCTATGAGTATCACTTGCCTTTTTCACAAGGAAGCAAACAAAATCCCCACATATTTTGCTTGCTGGGTGTTAAGACATAGGAATCCCAGTCTTGGTTAGGATTCATTCATTACAGTAACAGCAAGAATTCCATGCTGTGTTAAAATCCCAGAGTTAGGAACAGCTTCAAAATGTTTACAGTCTGTTCCTATCCCCCCAAAAGGGGTGTTTAGCAGAGCTCACAGGTAGCAAAGTGAGACAACAAGCACGGGGAAAACCTATCTGCTGATGAGGAGACAGGATCCAATGATCAGGAGGTCCCTTCCAGTTCTGCGTTTCTGTGGGGTTTCCACAGCAGAAGAATTACCTCTGGACTAGGAACCAATTCACGTTTGACTGCTGTGATCTTGGCTTCAAACAGCTAGCATATGTGGTTAGCTGCATTTCCTACCCCGGTGAAATCACTACTGTGGGCAGGGGGAGGGACGCCCTGGGAAAACACACAAGGCAACTGGGAGAGGTGGCAGGAGTCAGACAGCATGGAGAAAAATCAGGCAGCAGAGACTGAAAGGAAAAAAAAGAACAAATACACACAGCAAGAAGGAAAGCGACAAACTCTAAAATCTTAAGATGATGGTACCACAGCATTTCAAGACACAGCCATAATGGAAAGCAGAGACAGGATGGGCTCTGTCTCCACATAACAAAGCAAGCACTGGGAATGCATCAACAACATTGAACTCCTCGTCTGAACAGTCCCAGAGATACACACTACAAATATTCAAGAGAAGATCATGATGATGATGATCTTTCCCATCCCACCTTAACAGCACACAAACAACCCTCCAATTTTGCCATATATTGTTGAGAAACAGCCTAAGTTAAGGCAATTCAACAATCATGTTTTTCTTGTTTTGTGTATTTGCTGCTTTTGCTCTGACTTGACAACTGCCAAAATCCATCTTCATATGCAAACAAACATCAGAGCTAACAGTCTCCACTTGAAAAATTAAGAGAATTTCAGAAAACTATTTTGGACTGTCCTTCTGCAACAAGACATCAAGAAGTTCAAGAACTGTCTGTACCACAGCTGAGCTGCCAGAAGAATTTGGCTGTACTGTGCTCAAATGAAGACAGTCAATTACCCTTGCTCCAGAATCTCTTAACGCCAAGCTGAATCGGTGCAAACTCCTGTTTCTGGAATGAAAACTGAAAAGAGGAGGCATCTCAAAGCCAGGAGTGAATACAGATAAAGCTGTATGTAACAACTGGACTCTCAGATGATACATGAAGTTAAGGGATTTGTCAAGGGGAGAACACGTCTCTGTCCCCGTCACCACATAATCAGACTGTGGTTCATTGCTGATGCTACTTCTGCATAGGAACTAGCTTAAGATTACTTATTACTTGATAAAACCCGACAATGTACAAAACAGACTCCAAGAACCCTACTGTCTTAAATATAATAAAGACACCAATCAAAATACATTTGTAACATCTGTTTTACACTTTGACATCTCACATATATAGATTTCTCCAAGAAAACAGAAATATCTGTAAGATAATCACCTGCACATGACACCCCTTTCAGGAAACAAAGTTACTTAATCTTCTTCACACGGATGTTAGTCTTGCGGCACAGAAACACAGAAATTTTAAAGCCAAGCTATCATATCAGGATATCAACACACAGAATTTAACAGGCACATGCACAAGCAACAAGAGATCAAAATTATCCACTGAGACTCTCAATGTTTGGATTTTAACACATACAGTAACCGAACAGCATATCTAGATCTATGTGGATCCTTAATATCATTTTAACCATTTCCAGCTCGTCCAGGCCACAAATTGTGTGATTTAATACCAGCATAACAAGGTGTTAGGCAGTCAGCAGCAATGTGTTAGCCCTGCACTGGTAAAATTTTTGATTGAGGAAACAGCCCTATGTTTTTGAACAAGAAGAGACCTCATGTGGGGAAAACAGCTGGGGAAAAAAAAAATAACATGAATCTCAACTTCAGCAAACAATTCACAGGAGCGTAACATAAGCATACCAGAAACGCCGAGAAACCCAAAGACCGCATCCTTGTCATTTCTGTCCTCAACATCTCGCAAGACAAAACCCCACCAAGAGCCAACAGGGAGCACGCACCGAGCCGGGGGAACTGGCTGCCACGGGCAGCGGCAGGCGGGAGGGCTTTGTCAAGTTTCCAAGCCACGGGACAACCCTGCGAGACGGCAACAAGCGTGTTGGGGTCAGCGCTTTTGGCGACCATCGAAGCTGGACCGGGCGCTAGGCCTCAAGCCCCCACGCCGAAACCTTCCTCAGAGCGGGAGGAACGGGATCGCAGTGGCCATGGGGGAAGCGACGCCGCTTTGAAGCGCAGGAGATGCCACTGGCAGCCAAGGGAGACGAATGAGGAGGTCTCGGGGACACCTGCACCCCAGCCCCTCGTAGAGTCAGCTGAAAGAGGCGGGAGGGAGGGCAGGGGGCTCAGGGGGAAGGCTGGAGCCCGCCAGCAGCATCTGGGCACCAGCTGCCATCGCAACATTCCCGCCATGAGGGTCCCCAGCCATGTGGGGACACCCCCTGTTGTCCCTCGCCTGGCGAGACCCCCACAATGCCTCTCACGCTGTGAAGAGAACCCCCTCACGGTCTCCCCTGCCCTAAGGGACAACCCCACACACCGTGACCCCAGCCCTGAGGGATTCACCCCCCCCTCAGAGTCTCCCCTGCTCTGAGGGACTCCCCTCACAGTCCCCCCTGCCCTGAGGGGACACCCACACACACCGCGTCCCCAGCCCTGAGGGACCCCGCTCCTCAGGGACGCCCCAGAGGGGCCTCCCCCCCAGCCGCCTCAGGGGGCTTCCTCCGGACTATACCACTCCCGGGCCGCCCCAGGGACGGTGGTGGTGGGGGCNCGGCCATTTCCGACCGAAGCGGCGGAAGTTGCCGAAGTCGGGGCGGAACTTGCCGAAGTGACGGCGGAACTTAACGGCCTGATCCGAAGGGTGGGCGGACGCGGCCGAACCGGCGGCGGAGTGAGCCGAAGGGGCGGAGAGCAGGAGACTCCTGGCTCCGGAACGTGCCGAAACTTCCCGGCTCTGCTCCGCCTCCAGCGCGGCGAGAAATGGCACGAAGCTGCCAAGGGCTCGCACCGTTACCTCCCAGCCCCGAGGAGGCGCGAATAGAAAGGGAGCGCTGTCCCTTTAAATGGCGGAGGAGGCGGAGCAGCTGCCCCGCCGAGACCCCGCCCCGCCGAGACCCGCCCCCTCCCGCTGTTGCGCATGCGCACTGCGCCGAGGAGGTTTTCCCGCCTAAAGGCAGGCACGCGCTCCTCCCTTCCCCTCCCTCTTCTCCTGAGGGAGGAGCCGCCATGAGGAGCCGCCGCCTCGCACGGGCGCTGTCTTGTCCCGCTGTCCCCCAGCACCCCTGCGAGGCTGGGGGTGCCCCCATGGAGCTCAGTCATGCCTCAGCCCTGTCGGTCACCGCGGCGACTGCGGCCCTTGTCACCAGTACCCCCGGAGAGACGTCCAGGTGACTCCTGGCAAAAGGGATTATGAAAACAACTATGTTGTGGTAACCCGATATAAAGACATAAGGACACTGACTGCAGAGCCTGCTTACAGGTACGAAAATAGCACTACAGATTTGAATTCATGACGAAATTACACCAAGGTCCAACCCGGAGGGTGTGCATTAACAGTACAAAATTACTGCTCATTCTAGACAAAGTACGTTTAAATAACCAAGCGGTGTTAAGTGTCATTGGTGGTTAAGTGTTGCTAAGTCACAGTAGCTATGTAAAATTTAGGTCGACAAGTACCAAACATACCATGCAACAGGTGGTGACTGAAGAAAATGGAAAAAAAAAAAGGCAATGAGGCAAAAAAAGCAGCAAGTAGCGGTGCCGGCATCTTCTCACAACAAAGCCAAGTCAAACAAGTCCAGTACTCTGCTTCCTTGCTTTGTGCACTGTAACTAAATTTATATTTTAGGGGCCCCATGAAAGGCATTCATATCTCCAGGAATCAAATGCCACCCCAAAGCACACAAACTGACAATTTTTGGGGGATTAGAGAATTTTCACGGAAGAAACGGGGTTTTATCTCTGTAGGAGTGGAGAGGGTGGCAACTTTAGTTGTGTCTCTGGCCACAAAGCTCCAGGAATCTCAGCTTTAATAAAACATAAGCACTTCAAAACTGCAAGAAACTACTTTTCCACCGCTCTGCACTTTTAAAAAGTCATTTACACATGTGTGAAGAATGCAAGGAGAAACTAACTTTTCTACTGAGATGAACCTTTGATAAACAATACGAAATCCAATTTCACAAGCAGGGAACGTGCTGTACTGAACAGCAGGAATAGGTACTGCATGTTCAAAGGCTCTGAGAAACAATACTTTGTATTTTCAGGGGGAAAAAAAGATAAGAGTATGACTGCCTTGCACAGTATAAAGACAAAATTAACATCCGAATCATAGAACACACCCACGCTGTCCTAGCACACACATCTGTTACCACTCTGCCACGGCTTGAGGTTTTGCTATTCCACCCTGCTCTACCTGGAGCTCTGCACAAAGAAATGGGGAGACAATAAATTCCCTTCAGGACCTTGCTGAGGAAGAAATACAAATCAGGACGCGACTCAAGAGAATGATTCTTCTCCCAGCTCCCAAAAGAAAACAAGCTTTCAGGAGCAGCAGCTGGTCTGGCAAGTCTTTCTTTCAGAAAGCGCTATCAAGGCTATTACACATTATATTAACGAAGACAGCTTCAGATTTAATCCCCTTCTCTGTGTACTTACCCTTATTATTCTAATATAACAGCAGATCAGCATTAAAGGGGAGTTTTCTGTTTCCCTTCCACCAAGTCAAAAATCCACTGCTCGATTGCCTTCTGTATATCCCAACAGAAAAACTACCATGTTCAAATATTGTCATTTTCCACCCTTCCTGCTATTTGGGCTTTAGTTTTCTCATATATGGTATCCAAGAACACGCGTAAAACGTACATGTCAGAAGTGGATCCTAATGGACAGAGCCTATAACCTACAATTAATAATAATTTGAACAAGAAAATAAGTTGCATAGAAAGTTGCCTGACTCCTTTCCTAGTGAGGAGAAGCCTTTTACTCCTACCAGCTTTCTCAGCCTGGTTTCCCAAAGGAAAAGCTTTAATGCGTGGCGCCAACTGAATGCACAGTGCCAGTCCTGCTGTTAAAGACTTTGAAAGTCCTTTGCGACTTCTAGTTGAAGCTGACAGAGGAGCAGAGGTCTCAAAATACTAGATCCTGCTGTATGAAAGCATGCAGGTACGATGCAAAGACACCCAAAAAGAAGGAGTAGTTCAGATCTTGCCCCTTCTATTTGACCTGCTCACCAACCAAGCAGGCAGCTTGTGCATGGCTCCCAGCCAGCGAGCCAAGTGGGGTATTTCCAGCCAGCAGCCTCATTAGCAATAGGAGGTTTGGGATTTGGGGAGTGCCTGGGGCTACCAGGGAGGTAGCAATAAAGAAGGATCTAGGGGTTTACAGTAAGGACAAGAAAGAGGGAGGTTTAGGGGTGGTGAGAAAGGGAAATGGGGTGACGGCACACACCCTGAGCAGAAGAAATGGCAGGCAGAGCCTATAGAGAAAAGACAAAATCTAAGAAAAACTGGCTGCATGGGTCCCACTGCTCACAGAACAATTTATTTAGACACCTCTGTATGATTTCACACTGGGAACCTCCCTTATATTACCTTTTAGGTAGCTCTTTAAGTTGGCAGCTGCAACTGAATACAGTGAATGCCATCACTGCTTTCTGTCCTTTTCTCTGCTTGAAATGGTCCCCACTTTACCTCTTTTCCTTACCCGCACCAAATTCCCACTTCTTCATCCCACTTCCTCATAAGCATTTCTTGCATCCAACATACTGGTGTCTCCTCTCTGCTATAAATTACATCGAGGCATTTCAAGCAGGTTATTAAGGAGTTTCAGAGCCGGCTAGCGCACATTTCCATGGCACGCTTCCATGGCCTGAAATAAACCTCAGTAAAACATCCATTGCTCCTCAAGGGAAAACAGTCTAAGGAGAGGACCCTGAACTTCCATCTTTTCCCATTGGGTACATCTTTTTTAACCTCTTTCTCCTCCCTTCCACAGGAGACGGTACCAAGGCTGGACCATCTGTGGATTTTACAAGTTTAATGGAATGTTTTTAGACCGCAATCTTAACCTCAGACACTCCTATCAGATTTCATAGGATTCAGTCACTTTTTAGCCCCAGGGTGCTGCAGGTGATAAATAGATAATCTACATCTCTCAGCCACTATGGAACGATGCTGCAGCAAAGCTCAATTTTTAATCCTGCTGAGACTCTGACTGCTTTCGTCCATCAGGTATCCCACAGCATGCTTCACAAGAGAGGAAATGTTAATCTGGAATGCTGGCCAAATTCCAGTTAGGGATAATTACATTCTGACAATTTACATTCTCCTTGCAGTTTTTAATGGATATGCATTTTTTTTTCTCCTTATTTTATGTCATAAAAGCAGTGGCCTGGTCCTGCTCCTGCTGTTAGAGCAGCTGCCAGGCTTTGTAGCACAAGTAGCTGCATTTCAGTGGTAGGTGAAGGCACCTCAGTACATTTAAAGAAAGCGCTTTGAAGACTCCATAGGCACAAGAAGTATTGTAACAATACACCCTACTGCTGGCCATAAAGCATAGCAAGGGCTAGAGCATGAAAGTGGCGATATCTATGTTGGGAAAGGAAAAGTTAGCATAAGAATGGACACATGGACATAAATACTTTTCCCTCCCAAATGCTAATTCCAGTTTGGACCCAGCACAGCCCCAGGTGGGATCCAAAGAGCAAGTACAATGAACTATCAGCATCCTGCACAGCGGAACCAGATCCTGATGGCAGAAAAAAAAAAGTTTATAAAAGCTTTTGGCAAGATGCGGGGATGCTGGAGGACACTCAACTGCCTGGTAGTAAAATGGGGTGAGGAAAAGAAATGCCCGTTCCCATGCCAATGGAGGCACAGTTAGTGTTTCTTGCTTTACCTAGCTATTGGAAAGAAAAATCACGAGGCAAGAAATGGGGTAGAAGGCTTTGCTTAAGATGGAATATTAAAGATCACACTTGGAGTATATAGAGTTGCACTGCCACACATTTTATTAAATATAAACATTCTAGAGATAAATTAATTGACTGGACTATGCTTTGTTTATAAAACTATACATAACCACACTATGTTATTTTCTTCACAAGAACCACAATGCCTAAAAGGGTAGTTTTCATATTTCAGCAACAATGGAGTAAATTAAGAGAGATTAGGACAGTGGTTACAAATAAACCGTGAGAGACAGATGGCTCAGAGGATGGGTAGAGAGACATGTAGCTTTCCCTCCTCCCCCAATATCTCCCAGATCATTAGCAACTGAAGGCTGTTACTAGCACTGAGTGAATATTTTTCAGAAGTAGTTTCTTGACCAAAATGTGGTTTTCCCCATCCTCAGAACTACCAGCAAACCAGTTTCAGTATGACAAGTCACTCCGGGCTTTGATGGAGCTAGAGACAGTGTGAGCAGGTGAAGGCGGAGCGAGTCTTCTTTTGCGTCTATAACCTCTCACAGCAGTTCTACAGCAATTCTGTGAGTCCGGCCCTCACTTCCTTTGCATTTTTTATCGTTGCCTAAAAAATGAAATGCTTTGAGTCACGCAGAGTCATTTTCTGTGTGTGAATCAAGCCTAACCAGGTACATTAACAGCAAGCCACTACCACCAGCAGCCTTCACGATGGGGGTACCCCAAGACAGATGTTGCACACAAACCACTACATGGGTGGCTTCATGGCAAAGGAGCTAAAATACCAACCAAGCTACTTTCTCAAGCCTACAGAGTGTCTTGTCTCCCATCCTCACCTGGGCCCTTGCAGGCTGTACAGTAGATCGAGTGAATGTGTCTGTACGTGCTATTTTCGTTTCTCTTGCTAGACTTAGCTCTGTCATTCTAAAAAGAAAGATGAGTCACCCAGCATCAAAAAAAATTATCTAAAACATATCTAAATAAAATTTATCTATAGAAATAATAACCCCCCTCTCCCATTAAGAGGCTTCCATATTGCTATACTCCTGGAAATTTCAGCGACTATTAAGAAAGACGTGCTCCAAAGCAGGAAGCAGCAACCCAGCCTGGTGACAGCCAAGCAAAACTCCGAGCAGGTCTTGGCAATGACTGAGTAATTGCACAAAATACCAGAGCTGCCTCTTTGCTTAAGGTTCCTTCCCCTCCCGCGCCCTGCTACACTAAGGAATCAGCTGCATTTCTGTAAAATTCCCTTGGATTCCTTGAGTATTACACCTAACCATGCTTCCCCTTCATCTCAAAACAGATGCTTTGAAGTCTTCTGGAGATACCCAAGAAAGAAGACAAATCCAATACCCAGACTACCCCCAAACTCCACCCTGGAGCAGATGGCAAGGTTATAAATACAGAAGCATCTGGTAACCACTGGTATGAAAAAGCTGGCAAGCAACAGCTTATTCTGTTCTACTAAATATTCCATAATTTGAACTATATTTAACCAGGAGTTGAAAAGAAACAATAGTTTCATTTGTATATAACATAATCCCCAAACACCTACATATTGTAACTGCAGTGTAGCTCGGGCATTACGCTCTTGTCTACCAAAAGCACTTTCTTTAATTAAGCATTCAGCACTGTCTGAACTTAAATTAAAAGTGACTGCAAAACAAGCAGTTCAGTACAAAAGCATCATTTTAAGCCTGTACTTTGTTGCACCAGACTACCAGACTCAAGGCTGCGAGTTTCCAGCACTTCAGCTCACCCTTGAGTCCACGCAATTTGAGGGGCCTTGACAACCTGCCAGATTGCCGAGAGCACTTGAAAAGACAGAAGAGCCGGGGAACACAGACTTCGCTCACAGAGACCTATGTGCTTAAGCCAGCTGTTTCATTTGTCCCTGGGTTCAGTTACCACAATGTAAACTAGGGATAATTCTTCCTACATGACCATCAGAAAAACAATCTGCTATAAATTATAGTTATCATATGGTAAAGGCAGACGGTAAACACGTACACCAGTGGTTAAGAAAAAAACCCACCCTCAAAGCTCCAAACCAAAGTCAGACCTGAGCATGCACACTGCCCATGGTAACCCCAAATCCACTTCCAAACCTCTATTTAAATAATCTTTTGGGACACTGTTCCGCGGTTCTTTCTGTGAACTGAGTGAATCATCTGTGTTTGCTAGAAATCCAAAGCGATAGCATGCATAAAATGATCGTTGTGGATTAAAGTCACTTTGGGAGAAGACTGTAAAAGGCTGTCTGCTGGGATTGTGTTAGAGGTCCACTGGAGACGCCACCATCGGATTTGGATGTGTGCAAAGAGCTTTTAAAAATGACTAGAGAGAGAAAGATACTCCTAGGAATTGGCTGATAACGGAGTCTTAAATTCCAGATACAGAAGGAAGAACAAATACTAACAGCAGGGCCCTCTAAGTCCGGGATGTAATAGCCGACAGATTTCTTTACAAAATAGGCACTGAGCAAACGAGAGGTGATTCTGCAGTAGACTTTTGGCAAATAGTGAGGATGTTGTAATAAAAGCTGCTTGTGATCACTCAATTCGAGCCTATTTTCCACAAACTGGTTCAGTTTAAGCAAAATAAAAGCAGGTCTGCAAGGGTTTCAATTTCAAAAAGAAAAGTTGAGGTAATTAAGGGAACTAGTTTGTGAAGCTGACTGAGTTGAATGGCTGAAAGGCTCCAATGAGAAGACCTTGAAACCAAAGGAGAAAAACCATCTGCCATTTGCATCCTGAATAGAGGAGGTAAATAAAACGCACAGGGAGGGAGGCAGTGAGAACATGCTGGGGATGGGAGATAGCCACGGTCAAGCCCCCAGACTGAATACAGATGCTGCCTCGCTGTTGAGTAACAAGGAGAGCACAGAATGGAGGGGCGAAGGCAGGGTGGGCTACGAGAAATTGCTGCCTGCAATTTCCCCAGCCAAGGGAAAGTCAAGTGCACTGCTCAGTGCGCTCTGTTCCAGGCCACCAAAATGCCACGTCTGCTAGCAAGGGTTTCAAACAGGTCTACACAATCCCCCAGCTAAAATTCAGAAATCTGTGTAAGAAAAGCTCAGAAGTGCTGGCATGAACCTCCTGGTCCCACAGCCAATGTCTGAAAGTGCCAACGCGCGATGTTCTCATGTAACAACACAGCATCCCATCAATACAAGCCTACTACAACCAGCGGCTCTCCCAAGTCCCGGAGACCTCTACACAGAATATCTCTGCTTAAGGAAGGAGGGCTAGAGGTGGCGGTGCTTGGGGAAGCCACAGCTATCAACTGCAGACAAGACTTGAGAACAGAGTCCGAATCAAACCATAAAAGGCATATAAATACAGAGTGTGAAGTGCACCGTGAGATCAAAGTTACATTGTGCTAAAATAACTTGGCACCTGTCTTTGATAAAATAACTGGTTTCTTTGGACAAAAAAAGGCAGTCGGTCTTATTTACTGGGATTTTAGCACAGCGACAAGAAAACTGGGGGACTATTAGTAAAAGGGGGAAATGGGAATTGATAAAGAGAACGGTGAGATCGATAATAAATGCTAATGTGCATTAAGTGCTGCAGGTTTTCTAAAAAGCATCATTACAAAGTTTAATAATAATAGATGTCATTGTTTTGAGCACAATCAAGGCCCAACTTTACTATAACGTACCAAAATGATTTAAATTTTATATATATATATCTCTAAGCAGTACAGGCCTGCTGCCAAAATCAGCCACTAAAATAGGGCAACAGTCGCCAGCTGCTGCTTTTTCCCAGTGCAGAAAGGATACTTCCTTCTTTCCGAAGTTCACTCAATTCAGTTATTAGTGCATTAGAAACAGAGAAACCAACTCCAAGCTGAATCATTATGAAAATATTTCTTAAAATAAAACCTTTCTATGTTTTTTTCTCATACCTGCAGGATTCTTAAGTGTATTTGCAAAAGCACAGGACCGGAAATCCTGAGTCTGATCCCTTAATACTGAAGTCAACCACATTGCATAATCCCATTAATACATTTATCAGGCTCCATCTTCACAGTAATCAGGTTTTTAGCCCCTGTTACACAATTCCCATTAGAAGGCTATTCAAGAACGTCACTCGGTTTGAAGCCATCCTGCTCATTTCCAGCCTAAACTTATTCAGAGCCATTTGTTCTTGTGCCAGAATTGTCATTTAACTTAAATGACTCTTCTCCCTCACTGGTATTTATGCCAGCGTATTTATAGAGAAGGAATATAATTTTTCTCTGCCTTTTTTTGTCACTGGCTTACCATCCAGGCTCCTTTAATCGTTTTGTGAACCGGCTTCTTTGTTCTCCAGATCATTTCTAGCAGACACCCTCCCCTGCACCTTTTACAGTTTAAATCAATCTTTCCCCTACATGGACAAGGAACGCATACTACATTTTAAACAAAACCTCCCTAAAACCCATTGCAGCTGCATTCACATTTCATTGTTGCTAGTAGAAATCACTTGGTTGACAAATGTGATCCTAGTATGTATCTTTGTCACTGGGACATCAGAATTATCCTATGATTGATTAATACGTTCCAGTTCCATTACAGAAACCACAACTTTCTATTATAGCTTGCATTACAAGAGCTTGCATTTGCTTACAGGCAAATAGTCCTAAAGCCGTTCATTGTTATAATGGGATGTCCTATTTTTCCTCTTTTGATGACATCTCCAAATCCCATTAATTTCTGCTGTATCATTAGTTAATACATTGATTAATGCTGGTTTTGAGACCAGTCCCTGAGGAACACTATTGCTAACTTGCGCACCAATCCTTCAACCATCCTACCTCTTCTCCTGTGACTACCGGATTTATTGATGCCAAGCAGAGAGCAAAATACTTCAGTTCTAAGTGATTAATGGAAACTGTCTTGCTTTGTATTTTTTGTCTTTTTGTTCTTAATGAAAAGCTGACTTTTGCTAATGCAGAACAACAAAGGCATATTTCTCTGTAAATCAGGCCTTTGGCTAAACTGAAAAGCTGTCCTATTTCCACAGTTGGGCACTTGTAAAAATTAATAAACTATGCAAGGCAATGCATTTTATGTTAGAAATGGTAAATGAAGTTTCTTAATGACTCATCTGACTTTTTAATTGCACTTAGGATTTATGTCACAAATTTAAAAAAACAATTAGAATGCAGGAAAAAGGCATGTAAAACTTGTAGTTAAATAAAATTAAGCTAAATGTGCTGAATACATAGTTTAAATTAAAACAAACTGGTTTATTGTACAAAGGAATTCTGCAGCCTATAAATAGAACCAATTTCTATCTATTCAGCATGTCTTCAGGTTTTCAGAACTTGAAACAAAATTAATTTCTTTTCTCATGCAAAGGAAGAGCTGATGCTCAAGTAAAATGAATGTGGCAAAAACTACTTCATTAAACATCTTCTGTTAACCCAGATCTCTTCTGGAATTCAGTTGTCCCTGCAGCCATGCCCATGTTGTTAGCAACACTTTTGTTAGCAGGACATGGGCAGAGGGATTGAGTGCATCCTCACCAAGTTTGCCAACAACACCAAGCTGTGGGGCGTGGTTGACACACTGGAGGGAAGGGATGCCATCCAGAGGGACCTGGACAGGCTGGAGAGGTGGGCCCATGCGAGCCTCATGAACTTCAACATGGCCAAAGTCCTGCATGTGGGCTGGGGCAATCCCCAGCACAAATCCAGGCTGGGAGGAGAATGGCTGGAGAGCAGCCCTGAGGAGAAGGACTTGGGGGTGTTGGTGAGTGAGGAGCTCAACAGGAGCCAGCAACATGCACTGGCAGCCCAGAACCCCCCCGCAGCCTGGGCTGCATCCCCAGCAGCGTGGGCAGGGGGTCGAGGGGGGGATTCTGCCCCTCTGCTCCGCTCGGGGGAGACCCCCCTGCAGTGCTGCCTCCAGCGCTGGGGCCTCGGCACAGGAGAGACACGGAGCTGTTGGAGCGGGGCCAGAGGAGGCTGCGGAGATGCTGGGAGGGCTGGAGCCCCTCTGCTGGGAGGACAGGCTGAGAGAGCTGGGAGGGTTCAGCCTGGAGAAGAGAAGGCTCCGCGGAGACCTTCCAGCCCCTTCCAGTCCCTCAAGGGGCTCCAGGAAAGCTGGGGAGGGATTTTTTACAAGGGCATGTAATGGTTTTACACTGAAAGAGGGGAGATTTAGATGAGATATTGGTAAGAAATTCTTTGGTGTGAGGGGGGTGAGCCCCTGGCCCAGGTTGCCCAGAGAAGCTGTGGCTGCCCCATCCCTGGAGGGGTTCAAGGCCAGGTTGGACGGGGCTTGGAGCAACCTGGGCTGGTGGGAGGTGTCCCTGCCCAGGGCAGGGTTGCTGGAACTAGATGATCTTTAAGGTCCTTTCCAATCCAAACCGTTCTGTGATTCTCTGATTCTGTGACGAAGGAAGAGCAACACCAGTGAGCAAAGGGGGATGGAGAGAGCAGGACTGCTTCTGCTAATTGTAGTCCTGCCTAAAATGTTTGTGAAAGTATATTCACAGGGGTAGTTCTGGGTCAGACTGAGCTGATGCAGACTGTACTCACTGCAGTCCTGTGAATTCCAATGGGCATCTGCGTTTGCAGTGTCTGGTGTTGGCACTGGTGATGGCAAGATTGCAGAGCTAATCAGAAACTAAGTCTGCCAAGGAAAATGATTTATTTTCTGTTTTTTCCTAAATGCAAACCCATGCATTCAGTGCTCAGTGTTGGGTGTGCAAATGATGGCTTCTTTAATTTGGTTATTACTCATAAATCTCCTTAGCAGGAGACTGACAAACAAACAAGTCTGTGGTTCCCAGCAGGGATGGATGCAAGCTGCATGGACCTAGTGGAAGAGAGGACTGTGCACCCACAGAACCCCAAGCACACACACTGTCCTCCCATCCCTTCTCTCCCTCTCTATAAAGTCACGTCTGCTCGCGGGAACTCTGCAGAAACACACAGGCTGACACCACCACATCAGTCTGAAACCTCATCAGCTACAGAACCAGGCAATGACGCTTTTTACGGTGTCAGTGCAGAAAAGCAGAAGTCAATGAGAGGGGCAAACTGGAGAATAACGATGGAAATCACTCCAGCTGATGTAGGGAGAGATTTGATCTAGTGCAATAAATCTGCTGCTGTGGATCAGGAGTTGTTGTCCCTAGTAGTCGTTCCCTCAACCTGAGCCCTGGGAAGTTGCTTCAGCTTCCTTATCAGCAGAGGATGTAATGACATTCTCCAAATTTCTCCATGCACCAGTCCTGAAGTGCTCTGAGATCATCCAACAGATGGCAATACTTGTGTTTACTCAATACTAGTACTGGCTCCCAGGAGAGCAAGAGCAAACAATAACTTGCCCCTCCGATTACAACAATGTTCCACTAAAACCACAATGTATGTTGTCAAATTTAAAGATTAAGAAAAATCCTCCCTTTCTCCCACCAGTGACAGAACAATACTACATCTTGTCTTTTTTTTTTTTTCCATTAAAAAACAGGTTGAACTTTAGGAGTGTTATTGCACTCCTACTGCACTCGAAGCAGTAGAAGAAGATGAATAAAGTGCATCATAAAAAGATGCCACTGGGATCAGTTAAAGCCAACAAAATTGAAATCATTTAGAAGGAACGAAGCCAAAAACACAGAACCAGATTTAAACTTAGCGTATGCTGTGGCAGGAGGCCAGTGGAAGGAGAACTTGTTGGAGGAGTAATGAGAGGGAGGGCTCCCTGCTGCAGCCTACAGATCAGGTATGATGGGCCAGATAATCAGGTGTCATCAACTGGCGCAGCTGGGATGAGATCAATGAAGCAATGCCAATTTCGACTTGCTGAGGCTCCGTCCTGTCATATCTAAACTCAGCTGTAAAAAATTCTCATCATATTAAGCCATGCCATTAATAAACATTGAGCTGTTATACACCACTTGCCATCTTCAAAGAGATTCAAAACCAATGACTAATCCTCACAACCACCTCCTTAGGTGCAGGAACTGTTTAAAGATGGGAACAAAGGGAAAACAGTGAAGTCGTTGGCCACAGCTCCTAAAAAGCAATTTTTAAAAGCAGCCCAGCACAAGACAGAAATTTGGGGCTCCCAGTCACAAAGCCCCTTCACTAGGCAGAATTTCCCACGTGTCTCTTTGACAGTGGGAAGACACCTACAACCTAAAATATTTGCCCCCAAACCTAAAACCTCATTTATAAAGTTATTTCTCAAGTGGGCGTGAGACTGATTCTGTATCTTCTCTGCACAGGCAGGGATGGGCAGAGCAGCGGAGGAAGTAAGATGGGTGAAGTGATGGTACGATGGAGATCAACAGGAAGTTTTGGCCACTAACTTGCACTTCAGCTGATGTGGTGTAACCAAGGGAAAAAAAAAACCAGCTGAGCCTACTCACTACAAGGTCAGTAAATCATGATTTCTAGATTCTCTTCTCCAACTTTGTTTTTCCTCCAGCAAATACAATTACCTTAAAATTTACAAAAAAGCCATGAAAAAGTGAGGTTTATAACAAACTCACGGAGGAAAGATGATATGGGTGTACAGAGCATCTCCATTACTAATGCCTTGCACAGCAGAGATCTCCAGAGGAGACTAGAACTGTAAACATATTTTAACAAAATGCCAGAAACAAGAATAAGTTACTAAAGGGAGAATAGATGCTTGTGTTTCTAAGCACCTCAATAATGTTATCAATAAACCCAGATGCATCCTTCCCACAAATGCCGCAGCGACAATTGACTCAAATGGATGACACTTCGGTAAAGCACCTATTTGACTCTCAAGCTGAAGCAGATAAAAATTCAAAGATTGGACTTCCTTGGTATTTGTATGTTAATATACATGGCTTTAGGGAAATTGTTGCGACTCAACCTACAATTCATTCTGTGCAGTCAGTGACATTCAAGTACCTACCAGCAATTTTCATACCACTCGCAATATATCTTATAGGCTGTCATCAATCTGATGCATCATCTTTTTTTGCAAAAAATCTGTCATGAGCGCCAGGCAGGCTTCCCCTTGGTTCAGATAGGCAGGAGTAGAGCTGACTCATCCTTTTTTTCCCCCGTTTGTCCTGATTTGTATTGTCTCCTACTTGATTTAGTTTTCCCATGTTACACAAGGAGAAGAGGTCTGGCTACATATGTGTATAACGTGTGTGTGTGTGTGCAAGGGACAACGAGAGAAAGAATGTGGTTTTAATCTCCACCTTCCTCTTGCTAACAGTTCCTTTTGCTTCATCTCCTTGGAGGTATTTTATTATTAAAATCAAATGAATTCTCCTTTTCTCTTGCTTTTGTTGAAAGAAAACAATAGGACATGTGAGAAACCCAGCTAGGAGGAAATGTTCACGATCTGGAGTCCTTGGACCTGAATTCTTTTGCTCTGTTTCTACAGAAAGCAGGCAAGCAGCTACACTTCCCACTGAGCCGAAGGCTTCCCCAGCACTAGCCAATTTCTACTACAGCTAGTTTTGCCTGAACCGCCACTACATTTAAACTGAGAAGACATTTTCCTGCAAATAGAGTCCGCCATCCATGGGCCTGTGGTCTACCAGGGCAACAGAGGGGCCACGCTCTGTCTCCAGTTGATAGATCTCACGACCAAAACAGTTGGAAGATCTCTCCATCACGGGGACTGTCTGGTATCCACTCACGCAAGCTGGAGCTGCACCTCTGCCCAAAGCTCAGTAAGTACCTGGGCTATCCCTTGTGCCTGACTGCCTGTTTTTCATGAACTTATGCAACCTTAATCACCCTTGCAGACCTGTATCTCTTTGTCAGGCTTGACTGAAACGGGCTGACAGGTTCAGAAGTTATTGGGGTGGCACAAACATACATACGTATGGCGTGATAAGAAACCTGGATGAGATTGAGTCTCATTTTGTAAGAAAACAACATGGATGTTGATCATAAGGGCAAAACAAGGGAGCGTCGTCATGGATCCGAGTGGAGATCTCAAGCAGTGAGCTATCCACAGTGGAGCAACCTAAAGATTTAGGTGTAGCCACCTGGAAAAATCAGTATTTGGATGTACTCAAGAATATGCGATTGTCTAAAATACTACATTCGTAAAGAAACCTCTAGCCCAGCTTCTATCTTCAAGACTGATGAAGGGCTGCATGAGCCAACACTAGAATGACACTGCCAAGGTCTCAGGGCAGCTGATGCCAGGCAGAAACAGCAGAATTAGAGGTTGCACCAACCTCCCAAACTGCTTCACCAATGACTCTGGGGTCAGACCACAGAAACACAAGAAGAACAGAGCTGAGATAGACCTGAAAAAGCCTATCCCTTTACTGCAGGCTGCAAGAAGTTCTACTTAAGTCATTTTTTTGCAGATGTCCACCTTAGGTTCTCCAGGGTTCTCCTTCAGACTATGGTTAAGTCTGGCTCAGGTCAGTGACAAACCATGTACAGGAAAAGCTCTAACTCGTGAATCCCTTTAATTCTTTAAGCCCTCTCTTTTCACCAGCATTGTGTTTTGCTTTTAACAAGGCTTGGAAGAGGGATGAGAGATGTACCACTAGAAGGCTCGCTTTCGCATCAAGGTGCAGGAAGCCCTGCAGTCATGAGATTGCCATGCAGTTTGAAGAGTCACAAGGTTGACCGGAACAGCAAGGAAAGAGCACAGAAATCAGCACTCCTACTAGTCTAGTGCCAAGACGCAAGGAGTTGAGAGATTTATGTAAATTCAACAGCAAACACAGACTATACTCAGGTAACAACCTACTTCACACTCAAAAATTATGATTAATATTATGCATATTTACCCATTAACAGTTACAGGGCAAGAACTTGTATTAGCTCATACAACGAGCATGTTGCCTGTTAACAGCTACCGGGCAGTTGTCCCCACCCTCCTCTCCACACCATGGCTCGATGCACGCTGCAAAGTCTTCCCTTGCACAAAGTGTGCAGATACAACATGAAAAACCAGGATTCCTAATGGTTCAGGCTCTCCTCCTGATAGGCCTTCAAGGCAACATGAAACACAACAGAACAACGAGCAAAAAAAGTCCTCAGGTGGCCAAAGATTCATTACAACAGGAGGAATCATTCCCTTCATCCTCTCTCCAACCCCCACTTAATTTAGTAGCCTGGTAAATTGATGAATTACAGCTAAATGATCTCGCTGTCATGCCTCTTGCTGATGAATGAAGAATACCCTGCCAGAGTCTCCTGATTTCAGGTGATGGATTTGAGCCCAGGCTGCAACACAATTCCCTGTGACTGACAAGCTCAGCTATTTTCACTCTTAATCTTGATATTATTTGATTGAATAAATCCAAGGTCATAATTTCCTAGGTGGATACAGTTGTTCAAAACACCACCAGCCCTCCAATTACTTTTAACTGCATCAAAAAAAAAAAAGGTGAAGAATATTCATGTAAGAGCTGGTAAGATCTCAGCTTTCTGCTGGGAAATACCCACAACCAAAACACTTTTGCTGGAGCATGAACGAGCAACTGGGAAGTTACATTTGTCATCTCACAGCCCAAAGCCCTTATCATCCAGCCCTCAAACCTCAGGGACACAGATGCCTGGGGATTAACATTTCTCATGTTCGGTCACAGTCCAGAAGATACTTTCTTTTTTTGTGTTAGAAGTTTTGATAGGAGACAGTTTGGCTGAATGGGAGTGATTTGAAGACGTGGAAAGCAGGGAAAGGATAACTATTAATTTGCATAATTTTCCTTCAGCACATGCAAACAGTTTATAATAGGGGGGCACCTTAAACCCTCCACGCTTGAGCCTTAGCAAATACTTTTTGGATGCAATCTAATTTTTCCTTCCCATTTTCTTCTCCTTCAAAAGGCTCAAATGGGAGCAAAGCCTTCTCCAACTTGGCTGCACAGAACTTTCACACAGATCTCTGCCCAGCATCAGCTGGATCGCAAGATGTTGTGTCATGGGTGAAATATTCCAGCGCTTCATTGTGCAAGCTCCTAATTATTAATGTCTAGTCTCCATATTTCTGCAGGAAGATTTATAATGTAGCTTAGGGTGGTGGATTTGAACTAGTTTTCCCTCAAAACTACAGATGGGGAACCACAGAAATGTGTTTTATCCCCTCAACTTCTGTAGTCTCCAGTGCAGAAAAACACCAAAGAACAAGCAAGCCTCTCAAAAGGGGAATCTGGGTAAAAATTGTCCTTCTCTGCCTCCGCCACTACCGCAGTGGCATAACTGTCTTTTAAACAACTCCACACTGTCCCTTGGGGACAATACAGCCAGATCTTTGCAGAATTTCACTCTTGTATTTATTTTAGGGGATATGCACTGCACCATTGCAAGTCTCCTTCCCTCATAGATTGGGTCCAGAAGTGTAACTGCAGCAGGAACAGGACACAGATGGTCCCCTGGGATCAGGAGAAAAGAGGCAGCTGATGCAAAAGCCAACGGCCGCACATAACTCTTGCGGAGGGAGCCAGAAGCTGTCCCCACTGAACAATAGAAGGAAACGCCATCGCTGATCTGGCTGTGGCCTGTGCCTTCAAAACCAGTAGCTGGGGATGGAAAAGTCTTATGAGGGAGAAGCAAAAACTTCTGGGGAGAAAGGGTTTCACTTCTGCATATGATTTTCCCAGTGAACCGAAAGGGAACAATTTTAAGTCTGGAAATTAAGCTGATTTTGGAGGTGAATGCATGGTTGGAAAGTCAAATGAAGCTAATCCCCCTTCCTCCCCAAGAATACGATGCATTGGAAAAACCTGTAGAGTAAGCAACCAGTACCCAGACTAGTGGCACACCCGGCTCTTACTGGTCTAACGGGGGTTAACCCAAACGGCTGGTGCTCCAGAAAACAGTCATATTTATATATTCATATATGTGTGTGTGCATATAGACACGCTGGATCACTTTTTCTGCAAATATAAAAAAAAAACCAAAACCACCAAACCCATCTTTCGGCTCCAGGATGTAGGAGTTAAAAAAAAAAATAACAACACGTACTATTGCAGGAGTTGCAATAAAATAAGCAGTGCTGGTGCCAGTGAGTTATAGGTGCTCAAGACAGGCGGGATAATGGGATTTCACCGTGTTTTGTTTCCTCGGAGGTAACTGCACTCTTATCAGGAGATGCAGGATACAAGGCTCTGACACTTCTCTGCTCTGATTCATACACTGGAATAAAGCAGACATTTGATGGCATCTGCATTGCTGACTCAATCGCTGATCTTGTTGGTGGCAGGAAAAAGGATCTGGGGGGGGACAGTGCTCTTCTTGCCTGCACGCAGCAGCCAACACGGCCACGGCTTTGCTGTTTTGCCTCAGGACCTCATCAGTAAAAACAGATTAAAAAAAAAAAAAACAAAACAACCAAACAGCATTCCTGCCTCCATCCCACATTCACCAAGGCATGGTTTTCAGCTGGTTTTCTCACCCCGAACTTAGCAAAGCAACTTAAAAAAAAAAAAGAAAACCCAACCACTCCACTTTTGGAATATATTTGAAATTAAAAGAAAGTAAACTTTGCCCTGTCTTCTTCCTGCACTTTACTTCCACCCAGCCTCAGAAAAAGGTGGAAGACAAACATTTTCTTGTTGAGGCTCATTCTACCTCTAAGTGGTTGTTTCCAAAGTCTGGACTTTTTTTTTTTTTTTTTAATTTTAAGCTTTGGCATGTCTAATTTTTTTCCTTTTGGNAGGGAACAATTTTAAGTCTGGAAATTAAGCTGATTTTGGAGGTGAATGCATGGTTGGAAAGTCAAATGAAGCTAATCCCCCTTCCTCCCCAAGAATACGATGCATTGGAAAAACCTGTAGAGTAAGCAACCAGTACCCAGACTAGTGGCACACCCGGCTCTTACTGGTCTAACGGGGGTTAACCCAAACGGCTGGTGCTCCAGAAAACAGTCATATTTATATATTCATATATGTGTGTGTGCATATAGACACGCTGGATCACTTTTTCTGCAAATATAAAAAAAAAACCAAAACCACCAAACCCATCTTTCGGCTCCAGGATGTAGGAGTTAAAAAAAAAAATAACAACACGTGCTATTGCAGGAGTTGCAATAAAATAAGCAGTGCTGGTGCCAGTGAGTTATAGGTGCTCAAGACAGGCGGGATAATGGGATTTCACCGTGTTTTGTTTCCTCGGAGGTAACTGCACTCTTATCAGGAGATGCAGGATACAAGGCTCTGACACTTCTCTGCTCTGATTCATACACTGGAATAAAGCAGACATTTGATGGCATCTGCATTGCTGACTCAATCGCTGATCTTGTTGGTGGCAGGAAAAAGGATTTGGGGGGGGACAGTGCTCTTCTTGCCTGCACGCAGCAGCCAACACGGCCACGGCTTTGCTGTTTTGCCTCAGGACCTCATCAGTAAAAACAGATTAAAAAAAAAAAAAAAAAACAAAACCAAACAGCATTCCTGCCTCCA
>VXBH01001261.1:554141-612824 GCA_013400035.1 Rynchops niger
CAAAAGCGCCCCCAAAAAGGGGCTTAAAACACCTCCAAGAAAATAAGCGAGGTGGGACACAGCGGTTTGGAGGGGAAGGGGCAGATGTTGGGGCACATCAGCTTTTGGGGTGCAAGATTCTGAGTAGTCCCTTTATAACGCGACGCACATGCAGAGTGATATATAGAAATGTATAGATGTGCTATATATATCCTACGGGTGCTGCAGGAGGGGTGTGGGGCCAGGGTGGAGCTGGGGGTCTCTGGGTCACAGCCCCAGTCCCAGCCCTGACTTTTTCTGCCCCACTTTTCCCCACAAGCATCTCCTCCCCTCTCTGCTTAGGCTGCTTGGACAAGTAATTAATACAGCTCGGGTGGGTAATTAATGCAGCTCTGTGGAAGGATCGACTAAATATTAACAAGGTTTTGTGGTTTGCAGGAGATGTCACCTCCCCAGGTCACCACTGGAGGAGCTTTGCTCTGCTGAGCCCAGCGGTGGGACCCTACTCAAAGGCTAACCAATAATTCAATAAAACCCTGAAGAAAAGGGATCTCAAAGGGGTGATGACCACAACAGAGTGGGACCAGGCAGGGTGGGATTGCCCCAAAAATGGGGTTATATCCCAAATACTGCTCTGCAAGGGGGTCAACAGGCGATCCCACATGCTTTGCTCCACATTTCCAGTTTGCAGTGGGCTCCTCTAATATAATTCATGTTTTTTTCATAGAATCACAGAATGGTTTGGGTTGGAAGGGACCTTTAAAGGCCATCTAGTCCAACCCCCTGCCATGAGCAGGGACATCTNCATCCACCACCTCTCTGGGCAACATGGGCCAGGGGTTCACCACCCTCATTGTGAAAAATTTCTTCCTTATATCTAGTCTAAATCTTCCATCTTTTAGTTTAAAGCCATCACCCCTTGTCCTATCACAGCAGGCCCTGCAAAAAAAGTCTGTCTCCAGCTTTCTTGGAGCCCCTTTAGGAACTGGAAGGGACTCTAAGGTCTCCCTGGAGCCTTCTCTTCTCCAGGCTGAACAACTCAACAGCAGAAGCAACAGCAGGTCATGGACAAGACCTGGAAAAGAGCCACCAGCAATGACAGAGGAGAATTGCTGAAGGAATCAGCGGAAGAGGCACAGCCAAGCAGGTGTGCACACAGCTTGACCTCCAGCTTTGTCTCTCTTCTTTACCAGGGAAGAGCAGCCGAGTGGCCATGGGCAACCTTGCAGGTAGGACCAGGCTTTCCAGTTACACCCTGCATCTGCTGCAGGTGTGAAGTGACCTTTCAAATCCTGATGGTAGCTTGCTCTGACTCAAAAAGCCTCTTTTTTAACCAAATTCCCCATTCTGTTGGCTCTGTTCACATGAGGCCTTTCCACACACTCCTGTTGCTTCCCAGGAGCATGGATTTGACTCTGGGGAGATCACGGTCCCCTTCGCAAACAGCACTTGGACAAATTCTGGGGTGAGGGGCTGCAGAAATTTCTCAAATCCAAGGCAATCCCAAGTTTTTCTGCTGTGACATGGTGTGTTTGCCGTCTCGTGTTTGGAGCGGCAATAGCTGTTTCAGAGAATTCCTTAAATAAAGTAAAACACTGGGGATGTCCCCCAGGGCTGACCAAGAACCTGGACAGGAGGTCCCTTTCAGGAAATTTTGCCCGTAACCAATTTTTCTGGCACCGTTTCCTCTAGCTCCAGTTGGCAGCTTGGACACGAATAATCTGTTGTCTTCAAAGGGGCCGGTTGCTGCCGGGACCTCCTGGTGCGGCACAGGGAGGGGATTTGCGGAGATTACAAAGGCTCAAAACATCCCTCCTGGCTACGGAGCACCCAGGTCTGGACAGACCCGTGATGGACAGACGGACAGGGCAGAGTGAAGCCACTGAACCCACCGAGGAGCTTCTCCTTTCGGTCGCCTGCCACCAGAGCGGCCCCAGGGATACCTGGAGGGGGTGAGTTTAATCTTTTCCATTTGATTTTAATCAGCTCATCAGCGACGGGCATTGACAGCATGGCCGGCTAAGAGGCTTACGTCTATTATTCCCGGAGGATTAGCCTTTCTGGTCTGAGCGGAGGGAGGCGGCTGTGTCTCAAGCCTCGCTGGGGGCGTGCATCGTACCAGCGATGGGCTGCAAAACCACCTCCCTCCCCGTTATTCGGCAGCGTGCAAATGCTGCTCTGTATTTATTTGCACAGCCCGGAGAGCTTTCTCCTTCCTTCCGGCTGTACGACCAACAAATCCCTCCACCAGCCTTACGGGCACGGCGATCCCAGATGGACCCTATAGGATGGGAAGGTACCCAGAGGGGCTGTCCTGACCCTCTCAACAGCCTCAATGGGACCATATGGGGTGGCCATATGTGGCCATGCCCACGTCTGCACATATACCCTTATGCATGTGCACCTTTGGGACGTGCCGAAAATAGCAGAGCCCGATCTTAAAGCCACTCAGGGACAGAGGGGTCCTGTCCCAAAAGCTTCTTGTCCCCATTTGATGCCCTGAAACGGCCTCTGGGATACGTGGGTGCGGAGGGAGTTGGGTCATGGTGGTGGGTTGAAGTTCTCCACTGGAAGAAATTCTGGGAAGCTGAAACCAGAGCATTGCTCCACTCCCTGCTCCTGGGTGCTCATCTCGCACGAGCTGAGCTGAGCTCAGGTGCATGGGGTGTCGGGGAGATACCCATTGGGGTATCTTTGATCCCTGAGGTGCTGGGGAGACACCTGTCACCCATCCGTCCTTGCTGCTGTAGCTTGTCCAGCAGTGGGATTGTGGGCTGCATTGCCGCTGCCTTAAACATCTCTCTCTCTGTGCACAAAATAATCGCTTCCCCCCGCAACCCTCCTACGGGCCATCAAATACAGTGTGACAACTAAATAAGCCCAAATAGCCCGTGTGAGGTTTGTCCCGGGTGGTGCTGGCCCTTCGCGGGGCTCAGGGAAGGGCAGGGGACACAGGACTTCCCTCGCAGGGTCAGAGATGGGATATTCCATGTCCCCCCTGCATCTCCCTCCAGGGCAGGACATGGAGCAGAGGAGGGGACTGCCTGGTCCGGGAGCCACTTACCAGTGTGAGCTACAAGCAAAGATAGAGAAGAGCATAAAACAGCGTAAAACTCGCTTTTGCAGCTGGAAAAAGCACAAGGTTTGATGCGATTTCTGTGTATTTCGTGTTTCTCCAGCTTTCATGGCATCCCTACAAACCACAGGTGCTTTTGGCATCTGCAAGACCCCAACTGCAACAGGATGGGGTGATTCCCATGGGGACAAAGCCATCACCCCTTCCCTGCGGCAGGTGATCGCTGCTGCCCTGCCGGTGCCCACATCTCCCACCCCTGGGTGTTTTCATCCCCAGTGCCACCATGCCACTGTGCTGGGGGACCCCCACCCCGCCTGTCACCCACCCACGTCCCAGACAAGGCCACTTGGGCCATCGGTGACGCTTGTCACCGCAGCCCAGGGCTCGCACAGTGCACAGGGTGGCACTATTGCGTTAAAAATCCCAGCTGGACTCTGGGGATGCTGCTTTTTTTGGGATGATTCCCTGCAGCCTTCCCGGCCCCGCCGGTTTTTCCCCATGGACTCCCCAAACCCGGCGCCTTTGCCAGGGCAGACACTGCCGGGGCTGGTGCTCAGCCCCGCCGGGATGGGACCTCGCATTTTCACTGGGCTCTTCCTTTTTGGGGGTGACGGAGGGGTTTTTGCTCCGGAGTTGGGGTGGAAAAGCTGCGGTGGGTCCTGCCAAACTGCCCCAAGCAGCAGCCACCCGAGGGACGGTGTGAGACATTGCCTGTGCTCAGGACCTTGCACAGGATTAACACACTGTGGCTTCTTCCATAACATTCTCCAGTAACCTGCCCAGTTTGGTCCCACAAGGTATTTACACCACTCAACAGCTTTGCAAGCCCAGGCTCATTGTCTTTGCTCCAGGCAGGCAAGATCTCAAGCTGCCTCAAGGCCCCACTCTCCTTGCCATGAGCAGCCATCCCCAGGAGCATCCCTCTGTCCCTGGGAGCATCCCACCCTCCCTGGGAGTATCCCTCCATTGCCATGACCATCAATTCGTCTCCACAAGTATCCCTCCATCTCCACAAGCATCCCTCCCTCCCTGTGAGTATCCCTTCATCCCCATGAGCATCGCTCCATCCTCATGAGCATCCCTCCATCCCCACAAGCATCAGTTGCTCCCCACAATCATCCCTCCTCAGGAGCACCCCTCCCTCCCTGTGAGCATCCTTCCACCCCACGAGCATCCATTCCTCCCCAGGAGCAACCCTTCATCCCCATGAGGATCCTTCCATACCTGGATCCCTCCGTACCCATGCGCATCCATCCCTCCCTCCCTGTGAGTATCCCTCCATCCCTGCATCCTCCCCACACCCTGGTTGCTCCAAGAGCTCTTTTACAAGGTCCCCCATTTCCCTGCTGTCCTGGGAGGGAGGAAAGGCCTTTAAGGATGGTTTGTGCTTGGGGAAACAGGGCGCAGAGCGGAGCAAATGTGTTACAACGAGCTCTGCTTATGGTGGGAGCCGGGGAGGACGAGGACATGGGGCGGAAGAGGACCTGGGGAGGACGAGGACATGGTCTCACCTGGCACTGGGAGCCGGGTTGAGTCCAGCCTCTGCCCCGGCGGGGTGCACATGAGCTTGCGGGACGGTGCAGCTCTTTGTCTGCTCCCTTACGTCCCTCATCCGACTAATTTGATTAATGCAAAGCCCAGAGGGTCTGGGGCGGGGGCAGCACTGGGAGTCTGATTTACTGCTGCTGGAGGCGGGGGAAGGAGACACCCATGGCAGCCACGGGTGCTGCCGGGCTCCTCTCTCCTGGGCTTCCAGCAAATACAAAAGTTTCAGTCCAGCCGGTCACGGCTTTTCCAGCAGCAGCGGCTCCATGTTTTCCCCCCGTTATCCCAATGGCCGTAATCCCGCAGTCTGCAGCCCCTCCCCGGGATACCGGGGTGCGGGATGGGGGGGCCCCAGATCCCACCACGGCCCTGGGGACACAGGTTGCCTTTGTGCTTCCCGCTGCCGATGCTGCAGGAAGACGGATCCAATGGAGAAAATACTGCCCCGGAGAGGTCGGGAGGGTGACTCACACCAAGTGACGACGGGGGTTCGGGGTTTTGGGGGGCTGGGGGGGGACCCAGCACCTGTTAACAGCAGCAAAGCTCAGCACCTCCTCAGGCCATCACGCCAATTAGTGTCCTTGGCCTTCACCCTGCTCACGGGCTAACGAGGTTTGGCAGGATTCAGGGATTTTGCTCACCGTTAAAGGCACCCAAAGACCAGCGTTAACCCTTCCTCTGCTGAGACAAGCCCCAGCAGCACTGGGGGCTCACGGTTCATTGGGCTGCCATCAGGTTCGAGTCCCCCCAGGGAGCTCCAGGAGCTTTTCTGGATGCCTGGGTGCTTCAGAATTGCATTTAGGGAGAAACTTTCCAAGTGGAAAAAAAAGATTTGAAATATAAAGATGGCTTCTTGTTTTCAATGGGTTCCAAATACTTGGTTAGTCCCAGATTTTATTGCTCTTCCGCGAGCTGGCACATCGCCGGCCCCCCTCCCTCCGTGCGTCGGTGCCACCGTCCCCAAGGGCTTGGCAGCACCTCGTCCTCGGGGTTCGGGGACCACCGTGAAAGCCTAAACCCCCATGCAACGGAGAACTGGTACGAGGAGCCTGTTCCCCCCCAAAGAAATTAATAATTAGGAGTAAGGTTAGCTTTTGTCTAATCCCACTTTCTGCAGCCAAGCAGATGTTTCGTGTCTTTTGGCAGGGGCCGAGCCTTATCTGACGGCAGCGTTTCCACGGAGGAGATCAGAGGGCTTTGAAGGCGTCGCGGGAGCTCGGCAGGGGTATGTCGGGGCTCGTCGCTTCTGACAGATTCCAGGTGGGATTTGTAGCTCGATTATGTTGCAATTCAGGGCCTTAAGGGATTTTTTTCAGCACATTCTCCCAAAAGCTGGAACCCTCCGCACCAGCGCCAGGCCAACAAACGCGAGAAGCAGCGGAGGATACATCTACACCAAACAGGATGGGTTCAAAAGATAGGAAACAAAGGGTCTTTTGTAGGTCTCAAGACAAAGCAGTAAGAAATAAAGTAAATATCTGAAGCTCTGAGAACCAAAAACATATCTGAACCCCCTTGTTTTTGGCAGAGCCGTGAGCTCTGGACAGGACCCTGCACCCTCCTCGTCCTCCTGGTGCTTGTGCAGATCGATGTGAAATTAAAAAATACATCGGCCGCTCTTCTCACCTGCGCCTGCAGCCCCTGCCCCGGGAGCTGGCAGCTGGGGAGGGTGAAACCATCATCGTCGTTGCGATTAAACCAGCATACCCTCAAACCCTAAAAAAAATTCAGAAATCAGGGAGAAAGGTGATGGGGAGCGGAAAAAAAGAAGACATCAGCCTAATCCTGGGAGCGGGAAATGCGGAATTAAAGCACCTAAACGTAACGTCTGCGCCTCGCACCGGGCGGCTTCGCTCCAAGGGTGCGAGTCCCTGCCGGGTGCTGGGGCTCTGTCTGATGTTGGATCTATGGATATATTGGCATATAGGTCTGCGTGACGTCATTGTTGTTTGGCCATATTTATTACTTTTTATATATTTTGAAATATATTTTTATATATCTGCATATTAAATGGGTGTATTATATTGCATTATATTGAAATTTACTATATTATTATTACATTATAAATCTCATAAATTGTCTAAAAATGTTATAAATGTTATATCACAGCAGCTTGGGACGAGGCTGGCAACCACTTGGCACCGCAGATCCGCCCTTCTTCAGCTTTCCCACCACTTCAGGTGCCGTGATACCTCCAGCTTGCCGAGCATCCCCGCAGCGTTCCCTCCGGAGACGTTCCAGCCACCCAGGAAACTCTTCTGAAGCCAGCAGCCACGCGGAGGCAGTCGGTTTGAAATGCATCAAAGCGCTGGGGGGAGGGTTGCGGAGGCGATAAACGGGGGCGTGAAGCAAAAGGTCTCGGTGGAAGGTGGGATTTAATAAAACACAGAAGCAAAGGGATGGGCGAGTAGCGAGCGGCTTTTCCTGTGCCGAGCTGAAGCCCTCGGAGACGTCCCGGTGGGACAGAGGGGGAGCAGGAGGTGCCGGCGGGACGGCGGGTGTGGGATGTGGCTGTTGGGAACAGGCGGCGAACGCGCGCGGGCACTGAAACCGGAGACTGAATATCAATCAAACATGCTCTGAGTATTATCATAGAAACCAGTCGGACCGGTAGCAAAGCACGTCTGAACCGTGGATCCCAGCACACGCTCACGCCAAAGGGCCGGTGGCTTTGTCCCGCTGCACGGGAGCAGCTTTGAGCTGGTGATAACGCCTAAAGAAAACGGCTTCTTTAAAAAGATCCTTCTATTTACACCCATTTTGTTTCAGTCTTTTGTTGTCAAGGATTTCCTGGAGATGTTATTTTCTTTAGGATTTGTGCATGGCTGGATGCTCTTCTGCTTTCAAACTGGTGAAGAAATGGCAAGAAGGGCAGGAGCCGGCAGGGCTGAGGGGCCAAGCTGGACCCAAACCAGCAAAGGGCGTCAAGGCGCATCAGGAACTCGACAGCAACTAAAATTCGCTGCCCTTAATCTGTGGAGGAAGCAGGGCCCGGGCTGCACTCTGCCTCCGGCTCTGCCGTAGCCCCTCTCTCAGCTGCTCATTCTTGTTTCATGCTCATTCTCACGTTTTCCTCACCTGCGGGTCATTAAAAGTCTCTTTAAACTTTGCATCTCAGGGGCTAAGGGCAATCCAAATGACTCCGATCTTCTCCCCAGCGGCTCGTCCCCTACATTAACCCCTTTGGGACCTGCCGACGCAGCTCAGACGCAGGAAGGTAAATGCCGTCAGTGCCGATTCCTCACCCCCGATGGTTTTAGCTACGGTGAGAAATCCCCCCGGCTGCCCCGGGAGGCCGAGGCAGATCATTTCTTCAACTGCTCGGCTTCGGAGCCAGCACGCTCCCAAACCAGAACAGCAAGAGGTTAAACTCAGGGAAGGCGGAGGAGAAGGGATATTGTCCCTTATGCCATCCCTGCTGAGATGCAGGTCCTTAGGAACTTTTGAAGCGTCCCCGACCAGCTGCGTGAGTCCCCAGCGCTCGGCAGCCACGGCCCTACCTGTGGATTTTCCTACAAAGAGTTTTCCGTACCCGGCTGCCGCCTCTCCACAGGGCTCTTCGGGGGCTGCAGCTGCAGCACCCCTGGGGGGCCGATGTTCTGGGACGGAGCGGCTCTGCCAAGGACGCTGTGCAGGGGTGCGCGCACACGCCGGCTGATTTCACATCTCCGCGTGGCGCTGCAGGAGCTGTGTCTTACCCAGCAGCTCCTAAAGTTACATCCCTGAACGGAGTTATTTATCTTAATGAGACCCAAACCAGCACCGTTTGCTAAAACAGAACCATCTGTGATTATTAAAATGAGTTATTTTACCACCAGCCATGCAAGACTCGACTGAAATAACCACGTATCTGCCCGAATGCCAGGCAGCAGCTTAAAAAAAACCTGCAAGTCATCCAGTCCTCAGGTTTGATTTGGCAATAAGAAACCCAACAAAAACCCCCAAACACTCCCAGTATTCCCACTCCCGAACCCGGCCGCCGTCCCTCAGCTCGCTCCTCTCTTCGCCCGCGAGGTGCCGGTGGTTTGAGGGGTCTGTTGCTCATAAAAGGGTGGAACAAACCAGAGCCCGAAGTCTGCGGAGAGCTTTGTGTTTGCTGGAAGGGTGCCCGGCGTCCACGAGTACAGGTGCTAGGGAAAGATTAAGTCTAGAAAGTCTTTCTTCAAATTCAGAGTGCCGCTAGCCAGGGTGAAATTTAATATTTCAGTCTTAGCTGCCTCTGAATTGGGATTTTAAAAGGAGGAGGGGAGTGTAGTTACGCACATGGGAGAGGGTGTGAAAGCCCGTTGACGAAGAGACTAGGATTTTTCCATCGTTTTATTAAAAACTTCTAACGGTCTAAAATGAAAATGTACACCTACTACAACAGAATCAGTTTGTACACTCACAGTTAAAGTGCTAAAAATTAAACGTTACAAAACCGACACCGGACTACTGCAAACGAGTCTAGCAAGAGCGGAGTGCAAGTCAGGTCAGCTACGGCCAGGCACTACCCCGTGCGAACAGCCACGCGCACCCCCTACCTACAGGTCCCACGAACACGAAAGCTGCCTCCGCTCCCATTCGGAAATGGGTGAACTTACACAACGAACGCGAGCATGTCAAGGGACAGCGCTGGAAGAGGCGGCAGCGCCGTTACATGTACCGACTTCCCCAGCGCACGGACCCGACAGCCGCTCGCGACAGGCAAAAACCACGTAAAACATCCCGCCTCAGGTGAAAATAAATCCCGATCCCGGTTATAAACGAAGCGCATTGGGATAAGGAGTGGGATTTCACACTCAATTCGATATCCTGCTGTTCAAGGTGAACTCGGGCGGCTCCGCTCTGCACCCCGGTTTCACGGTACGGCTGGGGCTGCCCGCTCCCCATTCCCATCTTTTTTGGGGTCCCCACCCCCCGGCGGCTCCCCGGGAAGGGTGGGCATCGCTCTAAGGGCTGCCCCAACTGGCCCGGCTCTTCTCGTGGCCTCCCTGGGCCCTTCCTGGGGGGTTTTCCCTCCCCTCCTTGCTGGAACCATTTGGCTGTGGCTGGATTTCCACCTCTATCTGAAGCTTCCGTAGCAAAATTTAGGTCTAAGCACTAAGAAAACAGAGAGCGCTTGAGAGCGGACAAACAAATTTACAACTGAACCCTGTGGCTTTTTGCTGCTGTTGGATTTTTTTACGCCTTAAAAAGACGAGCGCTACTGATAGAGCAGGGGGTTCCCGAGACAGCCTTCTCCACGCAACGTGACCTCATCCCTCATTCGCGATATTTCAATGAACCATGAGAGCTACGAAGGGATTAAGAAAGAAGGAACGTGGCAAACGCGGGGGAATCTGCTGTCAGCGACAATGGGGGCCGTGTCTGTGCACCAGCCGCAGCCGAGCAGCCCCCAGCCCTCTCCCGCTGCGCCTGGACAGGCCGGCAAAGGTCTCGGAGCAAAGCAGGCCATGCCGCGCCGTATGGGATAAAACAGGACATTCAGCTCCCTGGGAACAAGAAGCCGTGGATTTTATGGGAAGCTCTGCTATCACGATCTCGCAAAGCTGTATTGTGGGCCTTTGGCCGTGGTGTGTGCAGGACGGAGAGACGTTAACCTGCCCTTGGGAGGAGCCGGACGAACTGGGCTGTGTCCAACTTCTCTGCCTGCTTCGAAGGAAAGAGGGTCGGGCTTTTAGCACATGCATCTGCTGGGGAGGGACAAAGCACCGCTGTTAAATCCCGAGGGATGCGCGTTCAGCTACAGGTACGTCAGGTCAGCCCAAGCCCAAAGCAACCGGGGTGTTGGAACAACTGCAGGACTGCCGTCCCGGGCGGGGGTTGAAGCTCCGGGGGAATGTAAAGATTGACACCGGTCCTGGAAACCAGGCGCCTGGGCTGGAGCTCTTGACGGTTAGCAGGGGGTGCCGGGTAGGAAAGCACCCCAAAAACACGCCTCGGTACCCCTGCCAGATAGGGTGGCTGGGCCGCGGTCAGACTTGGGGACGCTTCAGAGCCGATGCGTTGGGAGCCGAGGCCCCTCGAGTGCCCCGGCCGGGGAACCTTACACGTGAAACCCGAAACAGTCCTCGGTAAAGGGCTCTGAAATCCCGGGAAGGAATCCTTTGCAGAAATCGAGGGCGGCATGCTAATTCAGGTGTTGGAGATGGAGGGTTTGGGATTACAGGGGTGGGGGCTGGGGCACCAATCCCAGCCAGAACTCGAGTTTTACACTTTAACCACCTCTCCGGGGTGACAGGAGTCTGCCCCTCGCGTACGGGATACACGAGCAAGGAGCAGCTCAGAGATTCCCATCTGGAAACAATACGGGGACTAAACCTCACAAATTAACAACATTTCCAGCAGGATGTGTTTCAAACCTCCATCATCATTCCCCTCCCTGACTCTAAACAAGTCAAAGCATGGCTACAAAGTAAAAAAAAAAAAAAAAAGTACTGGAAATTGAGCCAAGAAGACGACCGTAAACACTCGAGCTTATTGAGTTGTTACAGTGCTCAGGAAGACTCAGCTACCCGGCTGCTTTTGCAGACCCAGATTCCTAAAACTATCATCCCTTTGGAGCAGCAAGTTATTTAGTAGAAGCTGATTTTGAAAATAAAAAAGGGTTTCACCTTTGTGGCTTACGGGGAATTGAAGTTTCGCCAGTTTCAGTCACTCAAAAGATATTTTTTTTTTTTTTTTTTTTTTCCCTCCCCATCTGCTTTGAGAGAGGCGAGCTCTGCTGTCTGGACAGCCCTGCGGCCGTCCCCCGGCCCTGTTTGCTGAGCCAAGGGCACAGCAGAGTCTGCTCTGCCCCGCGGCCGTCGGTGCAGCAGCCTCCCGCCCTGGATTCCCGCTAAAACGAGCGCGGAGCTGCTGCTAAGCTTTGTTCTTCCACGTTGGGTTTGGGTTGCGCTTCTCCTTTGGAGCAAAAGCCTGGTGGAAGCAAGAAAGTTCACGGTAAATCTGTTCGTAAGACACGGTGACTCCCAGGGCAACCTTTGATTTGGGAGCGCACGGTTACGTGCTTTGCTTTGTGTCAGCAGCTACAATTAAAATGAGTAATTGCAGCGCAGCTCCGTTTCTGCTCTGGGCGAAAGCCTCTGAAGTTCGCACCACGGGTTGTTGCCCTATTCCTGCCCTCAAGGTTGTGCCACCTAAGCGCCTACAAACGTGCTTCAAACAGGTCAAAAAGGGAATTATGTAAGGACAATGAAAAAATAAGTATTCATTTCCCAGCAATGATCTGTAGTAATTACTGAGGTAGGTTTAAATGCAATCAGTGTTTCCTCACGCTGAATGAACCTCACAGGAGATGCTTCAGAAGATCTCCTGCACCGTCCAAGACGTGCCTTGACTTTTGCCTGCGGTGTCACCGAAGACTTGCTGTACCCCAACAGATTATTTACACACACACACAAAAGCCCAAACTGAGAATTCTCTACTGTGAATCTGTGGGGAATGAAAAGAAAATAACTTACAGCAGAGGTCGATGGGTGAGAAGCTCCCTGGGTGGGAAGGAGCCAACAATTTATGGTGGATACCTGTCTCCTCCTCCTCCAGACAGCAATGCAGCGGGTTTCTGGCTGCTGCATCCCGCTTTTTTCCCCACCTGCAGGCAGCTCCTGCCTCCATTCCTCCCACCTGTGTCTAAATTCCCACTCCCCGCTTGCTCGGTGCGGAGAAGCCTCCCAAGAAACGGCCGTGACACGGCAAGGAAGGTGGGCCCATCCCCGATTCAGCTCCTCCTGTCTGGCTTGGCCTCAGCCTTCCTCGCCCAGGCTGCGGGGTTTGTAAACAGGATTTCTTCTGTTTCTAAGGAAAAGGTTGTTCATTCCAGTTTGGGCGGCAAATCCAGCTGTTCCATTATTGTTGGTTTTTAAATAGATCAGGAACAGGCAGTCTCAGCTTCTGTACAGGAATCTAAAAAATAAGTGGCTGAATATTATCTAGATAACTGGTTTTAAAATTGATCTCTTCCTACATAAATTGTAAACAGGTAGAAAATTTAAATAGTATTTTGTAAAAAAAGCAAGGACAATACAATTATACAAAAATCACTCTTCCCTGCCTCTCTCTTTCCCCCCCACCCCGTCCCAGCAACTGAGCCTGAACAGCTCCGGTTAAGAGCTGGTGATCATCAGCGGAGTTTCCTTTCCTTCTCCAAAACGCTCATTCCTGTGTTGCATTTCCAGTGTAATCGTGAAAAACGCCCGCCGGTTCGCACAGCCGTCCTTTATACAGCACTGAATATCCGTCCCCCGCCCCCTGGGCTTGCTGAAAACAAGTATCAGTTTGTTATCTGATCAGGGAGGTGCGCGGAGGAATTCCTTCAGTACTCAAGAGTTCCCTTACGCCTGTAAGAACAAAACCTCAGCGTGACCCTGCCAGCGAGTTTCCGAGGGTGACACCTACCAACATACAGAGCTATTGGAGGGGAGGGGGGAGATGTTTTTCAGCAAAGAAATTCAGCAACGGTGTCTGATGAGTAACAGTTATCGAATAAATAATTACCTACAGATAGGGTCAAATGAGGCAACCAGCTTTTTACTCAATAATTCAAGATTGCTGAACACTCTAGCTCTGACGCACGTATAAGACCGCCGGCTTCAACACGAAGAAGCCAGTTTCGGCTTCCTGATGGACAAAATCAGCACCCGATGAGAGGCACGATAATACTGAGCGTTATCACACCACGGAGGAAGGGACCGCGAGCCGTGCAACCACATCGACTGCTCCTCTCCGACAGAAGCGGCTCAAGCGCTGGTGCCATCCTCTTCGATGACGCGGTTCATGCTGGTCCCGTGCGTGATGTGTGTCATTGGGTTGCTGCTGAGATCCCTGATGCTGCTGTGACGCGACTGTTCATTAAGCCGATGAGAGCTGCTATGCCTGGAATGATCAGTCAGCCGCGACATGCTGCCGTGAGGTAGTCTTTCTTCTACGCCTCTGTAGCTGCAGGGAGTGTACCTAATTTATAAAAAGAGAGGACAATTATTACTATTGTTGCCGCCGCAGTCAGGGAAGAATGTAAATAAATCTCGGTGCATGTGCACGCACACCAACACTCTGCCGTTGTGAAAAAAGTCGTCGTCTGCTGAGCTCAGTCTCTGGCTTACACAGCCCCCAGGCAAAGTGTTTCAGCTCCTTCTCCAGGTTGGTTCTTACTACAGCGCTACGTACAGCACTGATCATTAGGTGAGTAAAGGAATGATAAATTATGTTATAAGCCTTAACTACACCTCAAGTTCGAGTGGGTAACTTTTCCTGGTGTCCACTTCGGCAGGGCGGGGACTGCTTACACAAACCAAAATCAATTTACACACAGACAAAAGCAGCCACAAAAATACTAAACTGACTTTGGGAGAGATCTGCTTTCCCACGCGCCGAGATGATGTAACACAGATCACCGCCTTTGCAGGAAAACCCGCGCCAAACACGCTCACACCATGTAATTCATGAAGACTAGCAAAGACTCTGAAAAACATCATGGCATTTTTTTCCCTTTCCAATCCAGACGCTAACAGGGAGAGGAGACACAACGAGAGAAAGCAAATATTAGCAGAACGTCCAGTTTTAGCAACACGATCCAGAATCCCAGAATGGTGGGGGTTGGCAAGGACCTCTGGAGATCATCCCGTCCAACCCCCGGCCAGAGCAGGGTCACCCAGAGCAGGTGGCACAGGAACGCGTCCAGGCGGGGTTGGGATGTCTCCAGAGACGGAGACTCCCCCACCTCTCTGGGCAGCCTGGGCCAGGGCTCTGCCACCCTCACAGCAAAGAAGTTCCTCCTCAGGTTCAGGTGGAACTTCCCATGGTCAAGTTTGTGCCCGTTACCCCTTGTCCTGTCCCTGGGCACCACTGAGAAGAGCCTGGCCCCATCCTCCTGACACCCCCCCTTTCAGTATTTACAAGCCTTGATAAGATCCCCCCTTGGCCGTCTTTTTTCCAGACCGAAGAGACCCAAGTCCCTCAGCCTTTCTTCATAAGAAGACGGCCAAACATGCAACTAGCAGAGGCTTGTCCAATTTTCTACAAGATTTTAAAGAGAAGACACACACCGGCCATCGCGCGAGCGGTGCAGGCTGCCATGGTAGCTGCTGACTTTGCTGTGGACGCTGCCCGCCTTGCTCCTTTGGTCGTCCAGCATTGCCAGCTGGGTGGAGGAGGCGTGAGTCGAGGTGCCCTGGGTGGAAGTGCCTCTCGACTTCCGGATGATGGGGGTGTTGGGGTCCCTCAGAAGAGACTGAGCAAAGTCTGGCTCTTGCAGCACTTGGCGACTCTCATTTACAACCCTGAAGACGACACGCATTTTGAATAGTTAACATTCAACAGAAAAGCGATCACAGCAACAGCACCGTAACTATTTCCAAATGGAACAGAGAAATATTACAGCTTGGCAAATAAGACCATTTATTTCCATTCTAATATCTCTATTTGCCTCATTTTGAAGCGCATCTACATTTGCATATTTTAGCAAAGTTCATATTCTTGCCTCCTTCCTGCTCCCTGTACCTGACCCTCTAGCCTGGATGTGGAACAACGGCAGTGGATTTGCTTATGGCCCTCGGTTACAAACAGTGCTGAAGTGAACAGGCTGCCCAGGGCAGGGCTGGAGTCGCCATCCCGGGAGGTATGTAGAAGACGGGCAGACGTGGGGCTTAGACATACGGTTTAGTGACGGTTTTTGTCAGTGTTGGGTTGATGGTTGGACTCGATGATCTGAAAGGTCCCTTCCAACCCGGGCAATTCTATGATTCTGTGACAATATTGCTAAAAATCCTTGGGATAGTGCTGTGGCTCAGCAAGCTCAGATTACCCAGGGAACTGCCTCGCAGGGAACACGGGAAGCTGCATCCTCACTCAAACGAGCATTTAAAATCTGGGTTAAAACTGGCAGCAGGAGAGGAAGACCAGATGAAACACTACGTAACTAATAACACACGCACAACTGGCCTACAGCTCTTAGACCATGGTTACAGTCCCCCCCAGCTTCTCTGTTTGCCAAAATCCCTTGCTGGGAAGGACTGGCAGAGGGGCGCACACGCGGCCGCTCTACCACGGCACGATGAAAGGAGGTGCTATCACATCCTCGACACTCCTTTTTTTTTTTTTTAAATCTTTTTTTTGTGTGGGGATGCCTTTTCCTCCCCTCCCGTTCTCTCATCCTTTCCCATTATTCTTTCACGTTCCGTTTCCTCCGCCTGGCCAGCTCCTCTCAATTTCTGTGCTCGCGGAGCCGCTTGAGGAGAGAGGTTTGTATGGGCTCTGCCCCGTACTGCTCAGTGAATGGGGCTGGGGAAGGAATCCGGCCCCGGGCCGACGCGGCTGTGCGTGGGAGCTGCTCGGCTGCTGCACCAGGAGAGGGGTGGGCACTTCCAGGAGCCACCCAGCTCTCCCCGAGACAACGCGTCCAAGATAAGGCAGTCCTGTAAAACAGCTTCCTCCGCCTTCGTTAACTCCACGCCTGTCCTCTACCCACCAAACTCGTATGTCACCTCTATGTAAATCCTACCTAAATGTATGCACATGTATTAAAACCGTATTAAATTGTTGTTAACCCCCTGCATATCTTAGTAGGTCATCTTTGGGAGAAAGAAAAATTTACTTCAACTCTACAGAAGGTAATTTCACTTTAACCTCAGCAGAAGGCCAGTTCTGTTGAGGATGGAGAAGTCAACGTCCTGGGCCAGTCACTTAAAGGCTTGCTGTATTTGGGCATCTATTTTGAAACATCTACTTACAAGACAGTATTTACGATTATGAAAATAGCTCTCCGTAGCTATCGCACAGTCATAGAGACTGTCTCTAAATTTATGCCATACCTTAGTATAAATTAATTTCAATCTCCCAGAAGCTGTAAAGCGTTCTTACTGTCATTTTATCACACTGGGCTTTGGCTCTAATGTATAAGGGAAGAGTAAAAGCAGAGACAATTGACTTTAATTGCAATCACGGTGAAAAGAACTTACATTTCATTTCAATTTAAAGGTGTGATTCAGTTGACTAGATAAGCACATTTATAAATAAAAGATTTCAATTCCACCTTTCAGTCAATGGCAGAGAAGTCGTAATATTCAACCGAAACCCAATTCCTTTTAAAAAATATTTGGAAACACACGGACCTATGTCTATTTGATTCTGGGACCAAAGAATAATTATGGAAAAATAAGCAATTCTTCATGGGTTTTTTTTAGCTGTAACTTGTCTTGTCCTTCCTTGCTCCATTTTGGGTAGTGAGACGTTTCTAAGAAAGCTGCCCCTGTCTGTTCCTGTCTTTGCCTCCATGAAAAACTAACCACGTTACTCTTCCAGGACTACAAGGGGAGAGGAGATGATTTGCCAGTTCTCAACCAGTTTATCTATATCAATACTCACTCTTTTTTCCTGCGTCCATGGAAAAAGCTAGCCCACTCAAAACAGGTCTTTTTGCTTCCAACCCAGAAGACTGAGGGTATCCCAACGACCAAAGCCATGAGATATTTCATCAGAAAGAGAATCAAATCTGGACGACTCATCTGAGTGACCTAGAGAGGGAAAATAAGAGAAAAGAAGATTATACAAACCATAGTTCATTACTCCGTTTATTAACTCATTTAAAATAACTATCTCTGCCTTCAGCCAAAGTAAACATCATCAGGGTTCCTTTGTTTCGTGGTTGTAGAGAGCACGAGTGTGTTGTGCAGCCCACTGCTGAGTAAAACAAAAGATTCAGCTGCTGGGAGGTCCTGGCCTTTATTTGTATTTCTGGTCTTTTGTCTGTGCCCTGAATAATTGTGAAATATTTTCTAGTCTACAAATTATAAAGACTCGTCTCTTTGCTGGAATTAACCTATATAAAAGCAGGTGCGGTTGGGAAAAAGCCCAGCGAAACGCTTCGTGGGATGCTCAGTGCCGATCCTTTATTCCTTCCCCTTCAGCGGAGGGTTGTACCCGCAGTTTCCCTCCCTCGAGAGCTCCAGGCACTGGCGAGCTGCGACTGCCCGAGTCTTACCCACCCGGCAAAACTCCCACCTCTCCCCAGCCTTTCAACAGGCTCCACTGAATGTGAAAAACCTCTCCACGTCTATTTTTTGCAAACATTTTGACATGCAAAGGCTTTGTTTGGAAAAGGTGCAGAGAGGACGCAAAGATACTATTTCTAGGAAGGTCTGTAGAGTAGTTTTAAAACAAATAGGCATCTGGGGACTCTTGAAATGATAACCCAACCCAAACACCGAACCTTCAAGGACAGAGACCTTCAAGTGCAAGCCTGAAAGATGTCACCACCTTCTTACAAGAAGGCTGTAGAGGAGAGGAATTAATTTACTCTAGTGTAATTAAGTCTCTGTAAGCATTTGTGTGACACTATCACTTGCACTATGACCACAGAAGGTACTCTAGATCTCAAACATCCACTGGCCATTAAATGACTTGGGGTGTAGGCAGAGGTTCCCCACTTTTCCTCACAGCGGAGGAAGAGTTGGTCAGAAAACCTACATGAGGGATCAGTCAAAACACTCAACCAGGGACGACAATAAAACCAGCAACCAGGGAAGACAATAAAAGTGCCGACAGCCAGGCTGAGTCTGAAGGAACGGGTCTGCAAAACACCTCAAAAACCTCCATTGTAACAGGGGATGAGGACTCTGAACAGAGGCGGCACAGTAACGGAGAAGAACAGGTAGTGCTGTAAGCAGAGAAAGAAAATGAAGGCAGCCAGGGACCAAGGGAGAACGCGAACGATCAGCAGATGATGTGAAAGGACGGGAGACGTGATGGCAAGAGCAGAGGGGAGGGAAGGAGATCCCGTAGCGGGGGACTCCCTGGTAAGGCCTGACAGGCCTTTAACCAGAGCAGATCCAGAGCAGAAGGGTCTTCTGCCCGAGAGGAGCACGGCTAAAAGCAGCAGACGTGAGGCAGAAGAGGAACTCGACAGGCGAGGGGAAGATGTCAGTGCCTGTCTCATATCGTGACATGTGACAGCACGATGTTCCCACTAGAATGGCTTTAGGGTGTGGAATGCTAAGGCTGGAAAAGACGTTTAAAAAAGTGGAAATTTGATTGATCTTCCGCTAAATTCTCCTGACGCCAGCAGAAATAGAGCAGGCACGTAATAGGATAACAGAGATCCCCAGATGGCTCAAGGATTACTGTATGGCAGGAGGGTTTGTGACTGTTTAATCGTGGGAGATGCTCATGAAATTAGGTCTCTTTCCAACCAGGAGTTCCTGCAGCAACAGCTTTGAGACCGATGGTGACGCAGCCGGTAAAAACCGTTATACTTAAGAAAGCAATCTGGGTATCTACCGGCCTGTTTAAAACAGAAGAAAATACCAAACAAGCTGTTTGATCTGTGCAGCAAGAGACAGACTGAACATATTTGGTACAGTTCTGGGAATCCGCTTTGAGTCCACCTTCCTGGCAAGCCGAGGGGTACAGAGAAGGGAACAGCCAGCCTGGCTTCCAAGAACCTTGTCCGGCCTATAAACACTCAAGGGTGAGAGAAAAAAAAATAATCGCTGCCTAACATGAAATATCTAAACACTTAAATGGCAAAAAAACCCACCTGGGAGTATTTAAGCTGAGCAATAGGAAAAAAATACGGCTGCATCAGCCATGAAGAAATGCCGTCCTTACGGGAGCAAGATTTTAGAACAGCTTTCAAACAGGAACGGTGGCGACGAGCATCTTTTAAGGTTGAGCGTTATCTTTTAAGGTTATCAGTTTACAAAAGATGTTGACAGTGACAGGCAGATTTTCCCTCTGATCCTACAAGCCTATGTTAATGTAGAAACATGCATACAATCTCCTAAAACAACAGCAAGAACCATTTTTTTTTCCCCCCAAACTGAAAATCTGAATTCAATGTAGTCACTGTGTCAAGATGATTTGCCAGCAGCAGGCTCACACCCCAACACCTCCCAACCACGTAATGCTGACGGGCAGCACAGCTTCTTTATGGAGCAGCAAAAATACAGCATTCATTGTTTTAATGCTTTGGATTCTTGCACATTTTCAAATAATATCACCATTGTAGATGGAAAATTAGGAGAATGTAAGTGCCTTGCCCAAAATTACACAGCACAACTGTGGCTGACTAGCGCATGACCAGAAATCAGGACCATTGATTTTGGTCTTCAGGAACTACGTGCCCATCTTTCAATTACATGTAGAAACATAATGAGCATTATTATAAGATGTTTCTGAGAGTTCATCTTTGCCTGAAGTGGGATCAAGGCTCTCCCCGTGTCAGTTCTTTCCTCAGCACTGCTTCCACCAAGCTCGTTCCCAGGAAAAACAAGGATACCGAAGGTCTTTGATGACACTATGGACGCTTGCATCCACTTAACAATGCAGAACGAGTCTGAAGGCTTTCTAGGTGGTTTTGTAGTCAACCTGTGAGATCCCACTCAAAAAAACCCCAACACATTAACAATTATCCAATAAAAAATTATCCAACAAAATTAAGCTCTCAAAAATTAACCTTATTATCTCAGTCCATAATGTGCGAATGTGGACTTAAGTGGAATAAATGGGGAAATTCATTGTTTCTTAATTAAGGTAATATTCAGGTAAATTTTTATATTTACACATAACGCTTGTCCGCTGGGCCAAGTCTCCCTGGTGTAACTACCAGCCTGAAGGGAATTTAATTTTGATTCTTGCGTTAAGAATAAAACAACAGCTCCAGCGCTAAAGCTCTCGGTTGCTCCCTGTACTACGGGACATCTTTATTTTATTGACTGAGCCACACTGCTTTATGCTAGAGCCAGGAGAAATGCGGTGCTGTGTCCTATTGCCCATCCTGAACATGGTACAAATCCCTCCTGCACCAAGGAAACGCTGGTGCTTCCATGAAGACGTGACAGTAAAGCACTCGACAGCAAAATTTCTGGCTCAACGTATTCATGCTGGGTGCTATAAATAACGCCAAGCAAAAATTAAAATAAATCTACACACCAAATACATTCAGGTGAACGGGAGAACACCCTACTCTTCGGCAAAGCCAGTTATTAAACATCAGTACACAGATTTCTTGAAAATAAGCCTCTTTGCACAAAGCAGGCAATTCAAGCAGTAACGCATATTAGACTCGCTGATCTCTAATACTAAAGTGGCTGCACCTGTTTTAAACAACATATATCTGCAGATTATGAGACATTTATAGTAATTAACATAGGGAAAATAAAACTCCAAATTACTATTCCAGGCTTATAAAACTGAAAATACCAGGTGTTTAAACCCAGAGCCTCCGAGCCCGTTTCTCAGAAGCATGGCTGGCACTCACGTAACTCCGAGCCCAAAACGCTGCCATTTTCTTTCATTAGGACAGAGAAGGGGCTGCGCATTTTTTAAAAGCAGTAAAAAACTCACTCGTGTTCACCCTCAAAACGTAAGCCCAGGAGATTTTCACTTTTGCCATACTGCCCGGCGGTTTAGGAAGGATAAAAAATACAACTTACAACAGGGAAGTGTCGCAGACTTCAGCGTCGCTAGATATATTCACAATACATGAAATTATAATTTGACCTGGAATAGCCAAACTTCACACACCACTTTACTCAAAGGCAAAACATTTTCCAAAAGCATCTGCTAATGTGATCCGCTTTGCTACACAACTACAGCATTGATAGCTCCAGAAATAAGGGTCCTTATTTATAGTAAATCCTCCCTGACAGCGAGTACGGTGTTGAAACCGTTTCAGTAGCACTTCTGCTGTTTTCAAACCATTTTTCATACACCCTCAGCTTCCAACGCTCAGCTCGGCTGCTGCGGCTTACGCCTCCTGCTGAGGAGATCCGGGTAAGTGGGGCTACCGAGGCAAGCACGGACCAGCTGAAGCACCAACGCCAGCAATTCCAGCACCACAAAATCCCTGGCTCTTCCTTTTCTTGACAAATTCATTGTGCAAGACCCAAACTCCTCCAGAGCTATCCAACGCATGAAACCGCAATAATTTTCGGGGGTGGGGAGGGAGGGGTGGGAGCGCTTAGACAAAGCCCTGATGCTGTCCACACTTCTACAATAATCAGCATCTTAATTTTTACAACTTATCTCAGTTAAATGACTAAAAGAGGAGACAGAACACTTCACTAAATTCCAGACTTCCATAAAACCACACGACTTCTACACGTGTAACCACCTCTGAAGACAACAGTGAAAACCGGACAATTTCTCCTTATCTTCTTAGAGACGAGATGACCAGGGAAGAGACGACGCAGTCCTAGATGCCGGAGAAGACCATCCTCCCCTGCCTGCAGAGATTATAATTTTCTCCGTTTCTCCAGCCCACAGCTCAGCTTTGATTCTTTGCAGAAAGCTTTTTGCAAATTTGGGGCAAGAGCGAAGTCACCCAAGTTTTGGGTGTAACAGAAATGAGGAAACACGGGCAGACTGATTAATCCACAAATGAGCCACTCGGGTCTCTGACGCCATCCACGCTTACGTAGTAAGGTCATTTGATGTGCTTTTGACCTGCGTTTTTAAAAATTCAGAATATAAACAAATATTTTTGAGCTTAAACAAATGCAAACTTCTGTAAACACCAATTGGGTCTATAACCACCTCCTTAAAAGTGAGGACGAAGGGAAGCACCTAAAGAAACAGTATGTATTTATGGTTCTAACAGAAATATTTCAACTCCGAGTGAAAAAGGCTTGCAATTTAAAACTACTAAAATCAAACTGTGGTAGAATATAAAATTTAGAAATGGAGAGACAGCAAGAACAGGAAGACAAGTTTTCCTTTTAAAATTGCATTCTCGGATAAAATCTCTCCGCAGTAAGAAGTTGTGAATGAAAATGTTGCTTTTATGAGAACACCAACAAAAAGGGTAAACTCACATCATTGCTACTGTTTGCTACAAATATCAAAGTTTGTTGAAGAAACATCCCCAGAAGCCAAACCCTTGACATCACTGAAAGGAGGAAAAGAAACGGAGACGCAGTTACTACGAATTTAAAATGTATTTTCATCTCTTATTTTTCTACAAAACCCTACAAGCTGCTGACTTACACTGAGCTCCCTGTAACAAACCACACGTACTGTAATAACACGGAGGAAAAATCACTAATGTGAACTCCCCGTGCAGCGTTTCCTCCTCTTCTACAGAACCGCAATGCAAGCACAGCGCTGCTGATCATGATTATGTTGTAATTTTCTCAGGAGACAGACTGTTAAATACCATAAAAAGCACATTCTCAGTGGCACAAGGGAAAAAAGAGCCTAAGGAATACACTCTATTATTCTTTGTGCTTTGATTTTAAGTGCATGGTATGAAGCTCCTGAAACTATAATTAAAGATTTAAGAGTATTTTAGCAAGGCACGTTGAAGGCATTCTTTGTTGCATTTTTGGGTTACAAGAGGTTATAGACGTACTACAATGATTTTCATACAATAAGATGCTACGTCCCTCTACCTTTCATCTAGAGATGTGGGACACCCTCGGGTCCTCCGCAAAGGGCTTAAACACTGAGAAATTTTAGATATTCAGCTTTCAAAGCAGGGACCTAAAGGGGCACTTGATCACAAAATACCCTCTGCAACTGCAGCACCGTCCAGCTCACCTTAGCTGTCAATTTTAGGACTTCAGTCTTAACTGCAGATTGTGCATTACAGGAATTCTCCTGGAAATTAGTTCTGCGTGAGCATTAACTTCAACTTTCAGTTCTGCTCTGCAAGCCATCCAAGTTGTGAAATGCTAATAAAAAGTCCCAATGTGCATCTAAAAATAGAGGGGGGACACTGTTTCAGCTCTAGCAGCTCTCAAATATTATTACTTTCTGGGCAGAGGCGGAGGAGCATGAATAGAAAAGCCACCCTTTAATACCAGAGACTGAGTTCCACGGCACATGCAGCCAACCTCTTTAACACCACAGTTCCGGCCTGTGACACTCACGTTATCAGCTGAAACGATAACTGTGAACATCTACTAAGTAATTTAGTTCAGTTGTTTCTTCTGTTTCCCACTTGGCACCGTTGCCAGACCCTTCTTTGTGTCTGTTAACCTCAGCTCTCCCCTCTTTATCACGATTCAAAGGCTTTCAAAAGACCTCTTATGTATTGGCAAGCCACCGACTCAGATCTGGAGACACCACAGATCTCCTCTGGGCCTTAAAAAACTGGGATAATACCTTTCTTTCTAGATAAAAGCCTGTCTCACAAACACGCCAGTCTGCTCTGAACACCAGGAGCTGCCTTTCCATGAGGGCAGTGTCAGGGAAAGAGAGACCAGAAGGCGGCCGGTGGCAATGTCCTTCAAGGTGAGAACCTCTCCCAGAGGAAAGATAACACTGGTGGTGATTCTCCATTTTCCTTCATACCCGATCGCTTTCCTGGAGATGCAAGAGGGGCTCGTGCACTCCAGCAACACGAGAGCTTGGCAGTTTAGCAAAGCCGGCAGGAATCAGCGTCGCTCTTGAGTGACAGCCCCTTCGTTGCACATTGAGTTGGAACTGCCGCAAAGGCAGCCACAGATGAAGGTGGGATTGGAAAACCTTGACAGGCTTCATGCAGACACCCGTGTGCACGCTCAGTCGTGCGGATCTAAGTCCCTGAACAGAATTTGTCCTGCTGTGCAGCTCTAGGCCTTCAGAGTTGAACAAACTACTGAGAAAAAAAGAAGCAACAAGGTTGTGTGCTCTACACTCCGCTCTATTCTGTCCAGACACGCCTCGTGAGCAGCACGGGCACCGACGTTTCACCTCGTGAAGACCAACGAACAAGTTCCGCCAGATAGAAAGATTGCATATGCGATAGCGAGATTTCTCTAACCTATTTTTTCCCTCCCATCGGCTGGGCTGGCGTCGCAGCTGGGCTGGTGCAGATCATCCAACAGAAACGCACTTTCCGTCGTGAATCCGAAAAGACAGGAGTTTGAATGCATTGTTTCCCTCCCGGAACACAGAGTGGCAGGTGTTCAGAAAAGAGGTTAAAACATCAATTTCAGCATTCCTCCGGGGAAAAACAACGCTCCTTTGTAGGCACACTGTTAATTTAAGATGCTTATATAACTAATTTCGGAATATTTTCCCCTTCTGCCCCTGAACGATCAATCACGGGTGCTTTTTAGTGACAGAGACCAGTGGCCTCTTCCCACCAAGATGTATGAAATTGCAAATTAATGAGCTCGCTGCACATGTGAAGTGAAAGCACAAACACAACACCTGTCCCCCTCCTCTGGGGCACGGTTCCACAATAACGCCGATCATCTGATATTTCCCTAAGGATAAAAAAAGAAATGAAATTCAAATTAACCCATCCTTTTGTTGAAAATGGGAGAAGCGGGGGAAAGACCAAAGGGAATCTGATCCAACGGTTTCACTTTCACAACCATTTCCATCACTGTCACTGCTTTGAGGTTTAGAATAGTATACTCGCGCTGCTCATTTCCCAGTAAAACGTAGTGGCGTTTGTCACTGTGAAATAATTTTCTCCAGGTTATTAAAATCTTGCAGCTTGCTTTTTTTACTCTTATCCAACAAGCAAATCTATGCCCTCATTCTGGCTGCCCAAGCCAAAGAACCCAGAAACGAAAAGCACCTGAAAAAAAAGGTAACGGCTAACTTGATTTTAGCCCTCATTTAAGAGCTGATGACAAAGCCAATACACACCTCGGGAGCTTCAGAGTAGCTCAAGGCTGTGCGAAACAGTCTCAACAGGATCAGGAAACTTCCCCGCATCCAAAAGAAACAAAAGGAAACTCTTCTGGCTCTAAATACCAAAAGGCACACGGCTCTCGGGATATCCCGACTATTCCAAGCAGAATAAATAGGATCATTCAGGCCAGGGGATCTGTGAGAACACGGATGCTCTTCGTTTCTGGCTCTCAGCTGCGCTCCTCAGCCACAGGAGCATGAAAGCACCGTGCATTAACTTTGCCCATTGGCTCACAGTAAAACAATTAAATTGTTAGAACAATTATGAAAAAGCATTACTACCTATTCCCCACCCTGACTTAATAACTACTGAGTTGCCGCACAGCCGCAGTGGAATTAAAGCAAAGTGATCAGCCTGTGCGAGGCTTGGGCCAGTAACGGGGAGCTTCGAAACCGAACCCAAGCTAAAAATAAATAAATAAGACACTGTAATAAAAGCTTATAAAATTAACGTCTTAATGGGATACAGGCTATTCTGGAGGAAACTGATTCACCGCAGAAGTTAAGTGCTAGCCCTGGCACTGCAGATCCACGTCGCCATGCTGAACTCACCTACAACATTTTTTTCAATAATTTCATCTGTGTAAGTGTCTGAAAAATACATCCTTATGGAAAACTGCCTCTACAGAACATTTAAAACACAATGCTGTATATTTTAGAAGAATTCCTCTTGAGTTTCTCTGTCGGGTTATGGGAAATAAATATATGGGAAATAAATATTTAGGGAAGAAATTACTCGGTCCAATGAAGAACAGCCCCAATTTTCACCTGTCTCCTGCCTGCACTGTGCCAGGGGAACACGCTGGAGTCTAATCATCCACTGGGAAAACAGCTTGAACAAAGAATAAGAGAACAGAGAGCGGCCTCTCACAAGGCAATGCTGCAGGGTTTTCCTCATCTATCTCCTTCTTGAAAAGGGATCCCAGAGGACAATTAAAAAGGTCCTGACTCATGACTAGAGTCTAATAACTCGCCTCCAACGCTTGTGCCCTTCAGGCCCTGCCGTTAGTCACAGCGTCAGGAACCAGCAGTCATCAAGAAGTCTGATGCTACGTGCTCCTGTGTTCCTGGGACAGGAACGCAAAGGACTCCAGCTTCGGTGATCACCTTACAGGGATCTCGCAACAATCTTGGGACAGGTTGATTCTGCAGCTACAGAAAACTACTTCTGGGAGAACACCCTGTTTATCAAGGGCAAGTCGAATCTCAATTAAGCTATCAGGACGTCTGGTAGTCGCGGCTTTATCTTGGAATGGAACACAGCATTCAATCACAGCAACTAATTTTTTAAGTGCTAGCCACAGTTTGTAATTACAAACACCTGCCTCCTGTTTTACCATAATGAGGAACTGGTATCACGAGTCTCGTAGCACTCACGCCGGGCATTAAGCATGGGAAAAGCAAGTCTACTTGAGCGTAGGACCCACCAGAGACTTGAACTTGTCTTTCCTTTTCCTGCGGACATGCACAAGCTGAAGTGGGGTGTCCTCTGCAGAGACAAAAAAGCAAACGGCTCCCCACCTGCCGCACAGTTGTTTTCCCCAACACAACTTATCTCTCCTCTTGCCATTGGAATCAAAGAATCACCTCACAATTCCTGACCACATTCCTCCCTTTGGACCGTTTCAGCCCCTCTCCTAACTACCCGCCTTGGATGACTGGAGCTGTCTGACGGAACAGGCCCAAAAACTCTTTTTCCCCCGTGACTAACGCACGGATCAAAATGACAAAGTCTCACTTCAAGTCAAGGCACGGCTCGCCCAAAGGCGTTCAACACAAAGGATGAAACAAACCCGATCTACTACCATTTCTCGTACTTAAATCCCAATGCTCACCAAAACAAATGTCACACAGTTGTCCTTACCCCCGTTGTGGAACCAGACAGCGTTGCTGCTGTTCTCCGTCTTTGTGCAAACAGGGATTGTGGTTGTCCCGGGCTAAAACGGGTCAATAAACTTACAGCTGAAACAAAGTTTTATCAGCAAATGCTTCTTTACTGGCACCCACATCACACTGCTGGAGATACCTATCTTTCACAGAGAGTAAGACAAGATTAAATAAATGCCCACCTGAATTACTGGCAAATCTGTCACGTTAGGGATACTGAGGGGTCGCTGCAGGAGGTCGCGTTTGGCAGATTCGTCCCGTGGCCGGAGAGCCAGAAGCTCCCTGTTGCCATTCAGAAAAAAAAGCTTTTTTTTTTTTTTCTCTTCAGATATTAGCACTTCATTGGGAATTAAACAGTAAGTTAGGAAAAAAATGCTAATGAAACAGAAAATCCGATTTCTGTCAACCCTGCTGCTAAAAATATACTTGGACTAAAATCTTTGCAGCCTTAATATCTATTTTGGCAGCAGATATTCTTTCTTGAATGTATTAAATTCTTGCAAGGCAAAATTTAGCAAGCTTACTACAACCCAGGCTTGGAATATGTTCCCATTAATAAACTCCCCCTACTTGAACGAAGACACTTGACATGAAGAACACAGAACAGAAGAAACATCCTCGCTCAAGTCAAGCCTTCCACGGCTGCGGCCAGCAATGGCACACAAGCCTGTTCAGTGATCCAGCTTGATCCCGAAATCATGAGCTCCACCCCTCAATTCAACAAGTAACTCTCTAATTTCCAACCAAAGTTTATTCTTGGCCACGTTACCATTCTGCCAGCGCTGCCATTTGACTTGGAACAGCTCTTTTTTAATGTCTTTTATGGATTTCTAGAACTCCAACTACATCCCTTCTCGCTCTTCTTTAGCAAGGCTATGTACACTCTTACACCCCCCCCTCCAAAGACAAGCTCTAACAGAACCTTATTCCTGGCACCCCTTCGTTACTTTGCATTTATTTTTGTTTTCTTCTTGCAGTCTTTTTTGAACCAAGGCAATGCAGTCAGTCACAGAAAGCCAGAGGAAAAAAAAAAAACCCCAAGTTGCACACGAGATTATATTTGTTCCAATAATGGCTCGTAACGAGTAATTACCCCACTGTGAAATCGCTGGAGATGAAGTCACAGGAAACAGATTAGTGTAATTTTGTAAAGACGCAAATAATAGCCAAACTACAGCTTAAAGCAAAAGTGCATAACTTAGGGGAGAAGAAACAAATAGCTATTTTAGCAAACATGGTATTTATAAAATATTTCTTATTCTCCACAGACAGAAATACTACACTCATTAGTCTAAAGGCCGCCTTTTTCAATTTATAGTGCGAACGGAATAAGGTCAATGATCATTTACGTTATTTGCTTTTAAAAAATCAGTTCAACTGAAGCTTTGAAAAATAATTTGGTGTCAGGGTTATTACATCAATTGAGAAAATCCGACAGTGTAATACCGAGTGCTGTAATACCACAAGGGCGACTGAACAGCGGAACAGGTTGTCAGTAGGGCCTGCGGAGTCTCCGTCCCCGGAGATACTCAAAATTGGGCGGCTCTAGGTGACCCCATTTGACTAGACCATCTCCACAGGTCCCTGCCATCCTCAGCTATTCGCAAATAAATACAAGAGTATAACATACTCAAAATAATATACTCAAATATAAACCAAGAGTTATTAATACCCTATTTCAACTTAAAACTCCTCTTGGTTGTCTCTGGAAGAACCGCTTCATGGCTAGGGATGAAAGTATCTTCACACATTCAAGTTGAGCTGTTAAACCGACACAATCCTGCATTTTTAGAAAGACAAGTCCCAAGCTTCAGGCAGGAGTAGCACAGTCTGGGCAAAGCACTGTAACTCTCCTCTGCGAACGTTCGACATCCTGGAAGACATCGCAGCTCGGCGGTTCTGATAGTGCTTATCAGTTTCGATACTCATCAGTTCATGATACTCCTCATCAGTTCATACTTTGACTCTTTTCATGGCGAAAATAATAAATAGGCACTGGTCTTTTTTTGAGCATAACAGCTATTTTAGCACAATTCAGCATTAAAGACTATATATAATGACTTCAGAAACTCTTTTAAAAAGAAAAAAAATACATAAACAAAACACAAGTAAAAATATATCTGTATTACTAAGAATATAAACCGTTAATGGAAAACAGAGGAATAACCCAGCTCTTTAGATAACTCAAATATAGTCTTTTTTGTATAAAATCATCCTTATTTATTAACAAAAATAAAAGAAAAGTATTTTTATGTTCCGCAATTGAAGTTTGAAGCTGCACCTGATTCTTGAGTGAGCTCGGCTCATGAGGAAAGCAAACCTTCATACGTGGTGGGACGAGATACCGTACGCTCTCTGCATTTACTTTTCCAGGAAACAGGATAATTCTCGGTTAAGAAAAAAGAACTAATAGAAAGATGATGCTGGGGAGCACTGTTTGTTCATACGAATAATGCCAAAGAAAAACTCAAACGTGAAATGGGCAAGTATTTGTTCCGTTATCATGTTATTTAGCCCAGCTATGGCTAAGCTAAGCGGACCTTTACCAAGATCAAGGCACATAGAGAACATGTCCGAGAGATCTGGACCAGTCTTGTAGGTGAACTTAATTCATATATCTCGTTATATTTCATCGTTAGAATAGAACTATTATTTTCAAGTATAGCTTTTACTTAATGACACTGATTTCACAAATTGTTTTAATGGAGAGAGAGAACTTCTTTCCACATTTGTGTATTTACAGCCTATATTCTGATCTGCTTTATGTTACACCCCTAAGCAAACCTCTCGGAACACTCACCGCGGGAGCTGGTTGCCCACGTTATGCCCGGCGGCGTTAGAGATACGGTGACTGCAATCACAATTTCCTGAAAAGCCGAAGCTTTCAGAAGAAAATCTCTCGTCAGCGGTGTAACTGTCAGAGCTGCTCAGTCCTGAGAACAACGATATTCAAATGGAAGTACCCTTCCAGGACTCAAGTTTTTAAAATTTCTTGAAAACAGTAACGATACTCTGGAATCACTAGGAATAAATGCACAAAAGTGGAGCATCCCCCAAATTTTTTGTACCTTGTGTTTCTGTGCTGAGGGGTCAGGTCATTCAACAGCCAAGGAATGCCACCGAGAGCAAAACAAATTCACTCGGATGCGGAATATTCGGATTTATAAACATCGAGGTTCAGCATTCGCTGAGATTTTGGCAGAAATCTACAGTTAACAGCCCATTAAAGAGTCTCCCTTTGTGAGCTGGTCTGCAGCTATTTTGCCATGACTGTCCAACATCTCAAAGCAACTCTGAAACCCAGTGGAAGAGTCATGATCATTAACAGATCCATTGCCAGTTAGAATTTTCAAATGCAAATTACAGGCAATTTCCTTGATTTTATTAAAATTAAAAGTTAAGTTTTTTTTTTTTTTTTTTTTTTTTTCAGGTGACTGATTTCCTAACACATGTACTGCAACATTCAATTCTGACATTGAAGAGTGACTGGCGCTTCAAAACCAAAGAAATCAGACCTCCTAACTTCGTTTTTGGTGCCGTTTTAGTAGCAATTGAAAGAGTCAGTGGAAAAAGAGCTCCCTTAATAATCAGAATTAACGGCTGCTCTAGATATAAAGCGTGCTTATTAAAAAGAGAATGGAATGAAACCGAGAACTCAAAAATAGCAAGATCTGACCTCCTTTGGCAAGTCACCCTCAGCAAAATACTGAATAATAAGAAAGAAAAAAAAAAAAAGAAAAAGAAAAAGAAAAAGATGACCTTGAGGAGCCTCACTCGGGTACAAGTCCAGATCAACCTGTCTGAAGATAATGGTTGAGAAATCAACATTTCCCTTTGTCTCTAGCTCCGTCAATCCAATTAAAAAACCAGCCAGAAATGAGTCATGTGAATGAAATGATTGCTTTCACTCAATATGTTAATTGACTGGAAATTGCATACGTGCCGAAGTGAGATAAGAGACCACATTGCATCCTGTGAGGGATTTATCAGAGCCCTGGATGTGCAAGGAGGAGACAGGACTCATATTACTAATGCTGCAAAGGAGGATTCCGAGAAATTAACTTGAGTATATTCTTTTCCTTCAATATATTCTTTTTCCTCAGTATCTAAACTGGGAGAAATTAAGTGAATCACTGCTAGGAAACACCGCAATGCTGTGATTAACGTCGTCGTTCTGAGCTGACGTGACTTCTGTTTTTTGAAAGAATCCTAATTCGTAATTTAGATTTGCTCAGTCTCTTCTGAATAAACAGCAAGATGGAAAATAGGAAGCAAGATGGAAAAAAGGAATAGATGATCTTTAAGGTTCCTTCCAACTCTAACCATTCTATGAAATATGTTTTTATCTCAACCTNTTCAACAAGAAGCAATTCCTTAGGGCAGATTTAAGCAAATCCATTACCTCTTCTAAGAGGAATTCTAAACAATAACTAATGAAAAAGAGGGAGGAGGGGGAAAAAAATTATCTAGATTTATAGACATCTCTAAATATATTCTCTTTATGCCTCTGCCACACACAAACAGTGCTAAGACATTTCCTAACAAAGCCTCTTTTCTGCATCAGCTCAGTGCGCTCCCCCGCATGTTTCTGAAGCCCCGCTGTAACACAGATGGTAAAACAGCTGAGACATCTTGTATTTAAAAAGATAGTGGCAACACCCCTGATTAATGGCGAAAATGGCCAAAACCCCCCCTGAAAACGCCATATATTGCAGCCAATAAAAAAACTCCATCCCAACTTAATCAGCACGCCAAAGACGCAGGCTCTACGTCTCAACAGTTACTTTTTGCCACTGTTTTCGGCAAGATGTTTGCAAGCCCCATCGTTTCTTCTCTTTGGTCCGCGTGGGCAATTGTTCTAAAGCACTTGTGCATGAAAATAAAGCCCGTGTCAACAGGGGTTACACTTCACCCGTAACGCAGCCATGGGAAAAGACAGTCTGCTACGAGAGCATTTCTTAAGCGCACGCGAGGCAACTTTGCCACCACAAAATTTAAAATTTCTACAGGAAATTAAAATGTCTGTCAAGGATGTGGGGGAGGGGAAGTACTGTAAAAACCGGATACCAATACAATTTACGCAGTAAGGCTTTTTTTCTTCTCTTTTTGGGGGGATGGAGGAGAAATGAAGAGACGTAGCTGCAAAACCTGAGCTCGAACTTAGAGCAGTCTGTGTGTCTCTCACTTCGGCCCAGTTTTATTTAAATGTAGGCACCAGGAGATCTAATATTCAGCAGAGCGAAGTAAGAGCGCGGCAGATGACTGAGCACTCCCATTCTCTCGGCTCTCAGCCTACCATTGCTTTTACCACCGTCGTCGCTTTTCAGCTGGCACCTGTTCGTAAGAAAGCTGCCCTGGGTTGAAACGGCCCCGCGTGGTCTCTGCTCTCCGTAACGTTCCTGCCACGTTTGTTCAGGCAGAAAGTAAAGGCAGGACAAAGCTGAGTGGGAACGAAACACTTGAAAAATGTCACCCCGAGCCCTGTGACGTGAACAACCTTTAAAAAGGATGCAAAACGAACAAAGCCATTTATAGGTGTCAGTGATCCAAAGCGGTCTGAAATGAAGAGATTTTTATCGCAACGGTGTTGAGACCTCTAAAGGGATGTTGAAAATCTATAATAAAAAAAATTAACCGTGATTAGATCAAAAAGTACATTTGTGAAAATGGGAAACAAGAAAACCGACAACTTCTTGAGCCAAAATTACCACCAGGTGACCAAGATTAATCCTAATATTAAAATCAACTTCTCCGATCTTAATTGTCAAATAGCGCATTAAAATAATCTGTAAATCGGTATAACTTCAATATTAACAGAAATATATTAGCAAGCTTGTGCTCTGTTCTCCTTTGTGCCTGTAGCAGATACATCTAACCGCCACTGAGAGACAAGAAGCACTATTAACAAAACATTCTTTCCATTTACGCTTTCGGTATCTCAGGCAACCGCAATTAATCCTCTCTTCTCTATCCGACACCAGCAATGAAGAGAAGTGAGCGGGTGAGAACTCCCATCTCCAGTAAAAACCCATCTGACGTCATTACACAGCAAATCTGAGGCCTCCGCTGGGAGGGAGAGGAAAAAAATATTGGCTGGATTGACCGTCTAATTTTTGTTGACGACAGAAATGATATTGGGTATTACATCATCTTACAGCATCGCTCTTCATCATTAACTCCTTTAAAATACCAGGGCAGTTTTAATTTTTTTAAAGCGAAGACCAGAAGGAAAATAGAAAAGATTTAAAGAGATAAGCATAGGGAGTGCTTCAATAACTCAGCTGGTTAAAATGACACTTGCAACAATAGTTGTGTTGTGCTCATTGCTCTTGCAGAAAAAGTCTTCTCCATCAGGAGCTGAAGCAAGTTTACATGATGCCCAGCAAAGCAAAATTATCTGTCCAGGGCGTTCGCAAATGCAGGCCTGCGCCCTTCCAGGCACTGTGGTCTTAGGTGCTTATTTATGTCCTTTCTTCAAAATGAGCGAGAAACACGTTACCAAGTTTTCTTTCTGGAATGACTGCTATTCTAGCCAAGACTGGGCAGGATCTAGAAAGTGTGTTTAAAAGGTGTTGAGGCATGTTCTAACTTTTGAAGGAGACCGATTGCAAAAATCCCCACCCAACCTCTCCTACCCCTTCCCCCCGAAAAACGTCACCAGAATTTCGTAGCAAAAATCCTAACATGAAACAATCCAATAAGAGCAAATGTGACCTCTTCAAATAGGTAATAAATTAAGTCAGGGTACAATTCATCCGAATGTCCCGCGAATCACTATAAAAATGCCCATTTCTTTGCTTCAGCTAGAAAAGGAGGCCAGGATGCCTGGCTCGGATGGAGACATCGGAAATTAGATAAATGAACGCTGCTCTCAGTAACTGTTCTTGACTTTCACATCATTTTCGTTCTAATATATGTCCATTATTTTATCCCTGAAATTCCACTGATTTATACCAGGTTGAGCCCAAAGCTAAAAAAGAGATGATACAATAAAGAAGACACTGCACAGGCACATTGGTTTGGTCGGTTGTAAACAGACTGCAGCTGGATCTATACATTTCAATGCCTTCCATGGCTAAATGTACTCATCACTATTTTTACTTCTGGTTCTGGGCTCAGGCATCTACCTGGAGCACATTACACCGATGACTGAGCGAGACTGGATGGACATTCAGCATCCAGCACAAACCCGAGTTCCTAATGAAAAATAAAAGAGAGTTTCCAATACAAACCCAGAGTCAGCCATTTGTTCTAACCTCACGCAGCTCTCGGGTCTTCCCCAGCGACAGTAAATCAAATGTGCTATCCACGTCTGCTTCCATTCCACTAAATAATATCGAAGAGATAAGCAGGGAGCACTGCCTTCACTCTTTGCAAGTTAGCACTATGGTCTCTTAAATCCGGTGAAGCCACAGGAGTAGGGAAATTATGAATATTAGATCACAAGCAAAGATAATGCACACTGCTTCGTTTCATTTCTCAAGGACTCCCACTAGGGTAGCAAATGTTTTTGAAACAGTTTCTTTTTCTTTCTTTTTTCTCCGCTTTAATATCTAAATTAGCCGTCTCTCCCATCAGCACAGTGCCTAGCCTGGCTCTGAAGCATTTGTGAAAACTGTGGAGAGCCTGTTTAGGTTTGGATTTAAGAGAAACGAATCTTAACTCAGGACCTGCTTTATTGTGCAGGAAATCCGATTTTGTGGCGCAGCCCAATAAACCTCTCCAGGCCTAAACTACCGTACACAGTTCAATTATGGGACTCAAAAAAGCAGTAAAAGCTTTTAACACCATACTCTGCCATCCCAAGAAAGCAGACACATTTCCTTATCTTGGGAAGACAACAATTACCACTTTCTTCCACCTTTGAATGATTCTGGCTTGATGCAGCTCTTTCCGTTTCTCCAGGCTAGAAAAGCTGTATTTGACCATTTGAACTCCTACTTTTCCTAAGAGCAACGCCCATTACAACCAGCTTTGGAGACAGACTTTGCTAAGGTTCTATTTCACTTTGTACCCAGATTCATCCCAGTTTTGAGACATATTTTCATAGACTGGGGCAGGTCACTGTGTCCCAGTTTGATTGCCTTTGTAATTTCCAAGAGGAAACAAACTCTGACACTCTCCGTGTCAAGAATAAAACACCACAGTGCCTGGAGGAGAAGAAGATGTAACAGCAGATAAATGCACTTCAAACTTCTTTTTTTTTCTCCTTCTACCCTACTTTTTACCTTACATCAGATATATCCGAGGTTAGAAGTCTGATAGAAAGGAATTTGTAGCTTCTACAGCAACAGGAATTCAAAACCCGACTGGACGTGGGGTCCTGGGCTGACCCTGCTTGAGCATGGCGGGGGGGACTAGATGATTTCCAGAGGTCCCTTCAACCTGAGTGGTTCTGCGCTTCTGTAAAGAGACTGACCAAAATCTCATCCCAGTTCACCACCTCATCTGAATTAGTTCCCACAGCACGACAGGCTCCATCAACACACAAGGCAGAAATTGCAAAGGAAGAGAGGAAAGAGACAAAACCTTGAAATCTAGCCATTGGGTCAGGACTGCGGACTAAAAAACAAGCCAGGACCAAGAACTTGTTAAGAATGGTAGAATCGTTGGAGAGATAACAATGACGACAGCCACGCTGAACAGCATTAGGAGCACACAGAATCTTATTTCCCTAAATGCCCCTCCTTGAGTCCAGCATTACAAAAGTCCAGCTCTCTGCTCCAAGGCCGTGCCCTCTGAGCGACGGCATGATGTTTGTAGAACCACCACTGTTAGACACAGGAGCAGGAGGAGGAGCAGAAAAGGATGGATTTTCAGCCATAACAGAAGTGATGACTAGAGGTGATTGTTTTATGATTGGATTGCGTCACGCTCCCCTGCTTTTTTCCTCTTCATTTCTGCATTTTTGCCTTGATGTAAGATGGCGCTATACTCTCCTAAAGAATATTACATATGAGATAAAAGCCTGCCCTGAAGAACACGTAATGCGCACAGCCCAGTTGAAACGCTACATTAATGATGGGGGTACCAGGTTCCATAGCTGGTGAAAATTAATCTCATTTTCAACTGCATGAACTCCTCTTGCACAAAAACATTAATTCATTTTTGCAGGCCAAGCGTGAATTCTTTTTTTTTAAGGCAATGACTGAAAAGCGGGATACCAACCTAAAATTTGGCTCCTCATTTGAACATTACTGTGCTGAAAGTAGATGACAAAGGCAGCGCGTCCCCCTCCAGAAGAAGAAAAATGTCCCGACCGTGGTGAAAGCGGAGGTGGATGGGTTAAGACATTGTTCGGCTGCTGTGAGCTGGTATTTCGCAGAGCAGTAACACCGACTGGAAACAGATTGCGTCACTGCCATGACTGCAAACAGGCCCAGCATCAGAAACAATAAAAATTACTCGTGATAACATCTCAGTCAATTTGCCATTATATTCATGATGAAAGAAGGATGCTCTAATACAGCAACCTTGATATTTTTAACTAAATTAAGAGATTAGTCTAGGTGGATACAAAACGCAACTCCTTGACTTGCCTGTTTAAGTTGACATACACAAAACCAACACATTTCCCCTGTAGTGAGGAAAGTACAATTAAATTTCCTAATCATATTAGGCACATTGTATATACCGTAAAGGAACCTTGCCTCTCAATGGAGTAGTTAGTCTTTCCTTACTAAAGGAGACTCAAGGAAACAATATTCACTCCACTCAACTTTTGACAGCTCATCTCAGAGCTCATCTGAGCCCTCACAGCCACAGCTGAGACAGGCGATGTTGCCTGTTTTACCCGCTGTTGTGGCCCAGGCAACAACTTAAAGCTGCTGCCTGAACCGCAGCAGCCCGTGATGCTACAGAAAACTGAGGATGGGGATGTGCTCGTGGGGAGGGAGCTGCTGCCAGCTCTTACAAACCCTTCCCCTCCTTCCCAGTCTCTCCCAGGAACTTGGAGCGCGGAGGACACCGAAGGCAAGGTAAGCTAACACGAGCTCCTTTTTGCTCTGCACTTACTCCTCAGAGACAGGGAATACCAGGATATTGATTTCCTATCTTTGTGGAAAAAAAAAAAAAAATGGTTTTAGTTCCCAAGGAAAGCAACACATGCCTCCCAGATCTGACAAACAACCATAATAACACGTAGCCAGGTCAACCCAGGAAACATCCAGGTAGCCAGAAACCAAGACTGAAGCATAAAGATACCTTGTCGCTTTCTCCATTTTCATCGAATGACAGAATTACCTAAGTTGGAAGGGACCTTNCCAGACCTGTGCTCCAGACCCCTCACCAGCTCCGTTGCCCTTCTCTGGCCACGCTCCAGCCCCTCAATGTCGTCTTTGTGGTTGTGGGAGTATTTAGCCCTTTAGGTAGTCAAAGAAACATGATGTCTACTTTTCATTTGAACACCAGCTGCCGAAGGAGGCTCTCTTTGGTTTCACAGCAGCAAGGGGAATCTGCAGCACATGATTAACCCCGCGGTATCTGCTGGGTGAAGCAGGCAGACAGCAGGGAGGCACGTCTGTCGCAGCTGCAGGATCAAACTCCCCCATTAGCAATTTTCCAGAATGAGTTACTGTGGCATCATCCTCTGATGGCGAAGATGATGTAATTGTTCAACAGACTAATAATGAATTTTTAACCTCAGAAATGCTGGGGCTGGAAAAAGCGCACCTATGCAAGCAGCAAATTCCAACCACACAGCCCTGTGTAAGTTGTGCACATAAAGCCTCTGTCCACTGTGGAATCAACTACACCTCTCAATTTAGGGTAGTCTAATCTCAGACACTGATATTCAAATATTTGAACTTAAATTAAATAGTATCAAGGCTTGGAAAAAAAAAAATGTAGTCTTGTTTTGCAAGTGAGTGATACTCTTCCACAAAGCTTTAAACTTTCCCCCAATTTAATAATAAATTTTACTAGCATGATCCGAGGACAAAATTATTTTTCCCCACAGCTTTGGAAATATGCTTCAATTTTAAGTCTGGATAGTTTAATTAGGGAAGCATGTTCAGCTTAAGAAAAAAAATTGGATGGGTTAGAAGAAAACCCCTTCTAATACTCCCTAGGGTCTACGGGTCCTTCAACCCAATTTGATGTGAATGAAACCATTATTGTTCTTTTGAGTCCCGCCGAGCCATTATGCTAACGGTTTTCTAGAAATCTGAGTAGCATTTTACTACACGTTTTCGTTATTCCACTAGCCAGGATTTTAGCCCTTAGACATCATCAGAAGTTTCCAAGTTTAAAATAGTTTTCGTTGAGAAAGCAATATCCTTTTGATTTTATAGATTCTTACAAAAATTTTAGATTGGCATATGGTGGCTATTTGATATTAACTGATAGAAAACTGCATGTCCCTCTTTTTCTCTCTTTTTAAGCATCAGACAGTTTAACATATTAAAACCTGCAGCAATGAAGGCTCAACCAAGCAAATGAAACCAAACACACCCACTGACAGATATTTCCTGCCATAAAAACGCTCACACATTGGATGGGAGAGAAGAGTCACACCCTAATAAAAATCTAACAGAAACAACAAAAAAAACCAATAAAAAGGGTTAAAAGGTAATAAAAGGATTATTATCAAGCTATATAGACTCAGCCAAACCTTTAAGTGATATTTTATTGCATTAAAATGTGAGCTTTAAGGATCCAGCTGGTGTTTTAACTGCCTTAGAGCCAAAATACCAACTTTTTTTTATACCCCTGTGTGCGCAGCTATGTAATAGATGCTTGCTGTACAACCTGCTTGAAATAAAGCTGCCTTCAAAGAAGCTGCAGAAAATATCTATGCAATATCATTCCAAAAACAATTTGCCACTTTGGCTCAAAAAGAAAAGTAGGCTTCAAGTAATTAATACTTCCAGTACTTTCTTTGCAACCAGCACAATACTGCAGTAAAGAGCGGACAGTTCGATACCTACTGCTCTTAGAGGCTTCTGCTCCTGGGATAACTCAATTAAACAAATTGAGTGGGTGAGTGTAATTTTCTTGAAAACCAAAACTGATGAGCTGTAAGCTCTGGTTTTCTTCGGAAGGCACTTCAAGTAAGATTTTATACAGACATTTCTGACACATGCATAGACTGCTCTGAAATGAGCACAAGACCTCCAGGCTAAGCAAAGCAACAAAACCGTTACGGATGAACAACAAAAACTAGAAAAAGCAGTAATCAGGCTGATGACAGCTCAGTTTAAAAGCCAAAATTCCTTCAGAGCAAAACTTCTAACAAGTCTCTAATGACCAAAAATAAACTCATTAAGTCCTGCTCTTGAAGGTGGTTTAAAATAGCATCTTTATATTCTGTATAGGTCCCGTACAGGCCAGAAACTCCACAAAAAACACACCCAGCAGCTGACGCAAGCCTCCAATTTTCCAGTAATACCTAGTCTTTCAGAAGGCCTAATGCATTATCCAAATAATTTCAGTATGGCGAGAACCTCCCCTTGTAGGAATAGGAGCACTTTCAGTTAGGGATGACAAATAAGTCTTACCATATCCCCTCATTACCCATTTTCTGCACTCCTGAATACGTCGTATCGGTTTCCTCACCTGATAGGGACACGGGATGTGATATTCTCTGCAGCGTTCTTGAAACCACGTCGTCTCCCACACACCTCGATAAGCCTGCTCATAGAAATAGCAGCCAATTACAACCAACAGTGGCACGAGGTACAGAACACTGAACACACCAATCCGGATCATGAACTTCACTAGTTTGTCCTGGTTCTCTTTTTCTAATGGGATTTCAATGCGAACCCGATTGAGGGAGATAATGCCAGCTAGCAGAAGGGAAACTCCAACAACAACATACAGGCAGAGAGGTGCAAGTACAAAGTATCTTAATGCATCCACATCATAGAGGCCAACAAAACATACGCCGCTAATATTGTCACCTTCAATTTTATTCATTGCTAAGAGGATGATGGTTAGAGTTCCTGGAATGCCCCAGGCACTGGCGTGGAAGAGCAATGCCTTCTTCTCGATGGCTTCACTGCCCCATTTTGGCACGGCTGCCAAGAACCAGGTGATGGTAAGAATGACCCACCAAACACTGCCAGCCATGGTAAAGAAATAGAGCACCATGAAAAGCATGGTGCAAGCCTTGTTGTGAGAGCCCTGGGTCACTGTGGAAGCCTTGTACTGGGCAGGGCTAGATGCGTTACACGCTACTCGGTCTTCAAGCAGAAAGCCAATGAAGAAAATTAATGACACCATCATGTAACAGACAGCGTAAAATATTATCGGTCTTTCTGGATAGCGAAATCTTGTGACATCAATCAGAAAAGTTAAAAAAGTAAACAAGGTAGCGGAAAGGCAGACGATGGAGATCACTCCGATGAAGTAGCGAGCAAAGGAGAGCTCTTCACGCCGAAAGTACATATTTGGGCATGGAGGAGAACAGTCCCGTACCCTCAGGAAAGAGTAACCCAGATCAGGGTCTATTTTCAACTCCTGTGGACACCAAAAACCATAATCCCTCTGTACTGCCATTGGGGCGTCTTCTGTGGGCTCCCCAGCTAAATTGAGGTCCACGAGACGAGGATATGGCTCATCACAATCTGGGAATCTACAAAGTAAGAAAAGAATTATTTACAAGAAATAAACACATACTTTGCAAAGACTAGTAACCTTATTTATATGTCTGACTTTAGACATGCTAACCAGAGCGAAACCAAAGACAATCCAAATAATGGGTAACCCATGAAATACTACACTATGTTTAAACAAACTCTAGAACTCATTGTCCCAGAATGCGGTGGACGCTGAAACTATAAAATACGTTTAAAAATAAACCAGAGAAATACATGGACAAGAGGCCCACTGGGGCTTTAAGAATAAAGGTGAGGATAGAAAATCCATCTCGGGAAGTCTATACATTTAGGCTTACTGTAAACTGAGACTATATGCCCAAGGAAGCGTGATTTTGTAAGAACATTTTAAAACCTTTCCATAAGCAATTGTACCAGCTGCTATCGGACAGGATGGTGAGCTAGTTAGGCCAAAAATCCAACCTAGCACTGCACTAGCATTAATAAATTGGAATTATGATGAAGCTATTTCTGTAATTAAGTAAAGCTCTGGCTGGAGGCTAAGGGCTGCTGGAGATGCAGGAGAGACTGGAGGGATTCCATGCGAAGTTGTCCCGTTCTTCCCTCTGCTAAATGGTATCACCTCAGCAAGCGCAGTTTAAGCTAAGTGTGCCTGTTCCTCTGCCACAGTGCATCTGCTGGCACAACGGCACTAGCACAGCACCAGCAAAGTTTCAATATTTTTAGATCTGGTTTTGAAGTTTCACTGCCTGGGCCTTACTGAGGATAAGGGAGGACCTAAAGGACCCAGGCATCTGTTCGGAGTAGGGAGTTAGAACCATCTTTGATCCAGTTTTTCAGGACCTAGAAGCATCTTCTGACGCTCTTTTGCTAAAAGAAGTTTTAATTGTTTTTCACTCTCTCCAATCCAACTGTAAGAGATTATTTCTTCCTGTTTGTGCTCCTGTATTTTATTAACTGTTGGAGTCACTTACAAAAAATAAAGCATAAAGATACTGTTTTCAATTTCATGTATATTCTGTTTCAAATAGATTAGAACATCATCAAAGACTTTTCTATGAAGTTATTTGTGTAACGTAAAGCGGAAAACATCGGTTTGCACACAAGCTCAACAAGAGGTAGATGCTCTGAAAACAGAGCTTTGAGTTCTTATACACCCATCAAAACCAGCCAGCTCCCCCTTGAGAAAAAGAGACTATTAATCTCTAGTGTATGGAATTTTGCCTAACTCTCGGAGACATTTATAGCAGTACCACCTATTAAACTTCAGTATAGCAGACAAAACCACGTCAGCATAAATGCCAAAGAAGAAAAATAGAAGGGTATATTCATTCCGTTAAGAAAACACATGTGCAGTTTACAGTAATTGCCCACAGAAACGTTCAACTTATCTCCTGGGCAGATGATAGAAATATGAACTCAGCTTCCACCCCAGGACAAATGGAAGGGAAAATAAGGGCACTTGTAATGGAACACATTTAAAACGTCCATTTCAGATCGTAAAACATCCTAGACCATACCAAAATGTTATCCTGGGATTCTGAAAAAAAACCAGATTTGCTCACCTGGTGCACTCCATATCCTCAGGCCAAGAGACCCCAAACATCTCCATGAGTTTGGAGCACTCGCTGTATGCTCTTTGACAGAGTCTGCGACAAGGGAGAGTGACACGGCCGTACTCCATGCACACAGGAGCATAGAGGGCACACAGAAATGGTCGAAAATCTCTGGAGCATTCCAAATTCACCATCGGATGAAACGGCTAGAAAAGAAAACAGAGAATTCAATACCTACAAACGGCAGCTTTGGAGAACATTTCAGCAGGAAGGTGTACTTTGTCTCATGAGGTGTTAGGGCTTTCACAACCATAACCACAACCTTCATTTTCCGAAATTTGTCTGTTGAAAGCAGTGATCTTAGGAAGACAGGCCATCAAGAAGCCCGGGGACAATGACAAAGAGTCTCAAGGGACATCTATGTACTCAATTTGCATTAAGATCGATGGGAATTAGACAGCTCACCACCTCTGAGGATTCGGGCTTAGCTTCACATTTCCAATAAGAGTCATGTAAACGTGATTCCTTGCAGTGCTTGTGTAGCTGACAGGCACATCCTGAATGACTAGCTGCTTAGTAAGTAGGATACTATGAAAAACTTGCATTTGCTTGATGGGGAAGCAATCTGAGGAATGTCAGATAATGCAAGATTCCTTGACGATACAGGAACATAGCATACTGTGATCTTTCAAATATTATTTTCAGAGCGTGACATAGTGATTGTAAATAATATCTCTATTTCTTGAATTTCTCCAGCAGGGCGGTGTTCTTCATATCTTTCTACACGCTGCAAACACAGGACATTTTCCATTGTGTTCTTCCTACAGCATCTTGTCCAACTGAAGAGAATCCATCTGTTAAAATCTTAGTTCTATCACGCTATCATCGCTATATAAATTCTCATACGGACATAGAACTTTCTAGCTTACAGAACAGGGCTGTAAATACAACAAAATCGCATTAACTATGTCGTTTCTTGACTAACCACCAGAAAGCACGGTGAAATCAAAGCCTGAAAAAAAATGAGTCAGAAAAAATAACTGGTGTCTTGTGCTACTATAGCAGGTTTAAGTAACAGTGATAGCAACACTCCTTGGAAGCACTGACATAAAATCACAATCAGCCAATATATAGCTGTTCTTAAGTACTTCTGAAGATGAAAAAGAAAGAAAAAAAGTAGGACAGGGATTTATGTCTTAATAAAAACTGGCGCACATTGATAATCCATGTTATCTTCTTACTCTCCAGCGTGGGTTCATTTTGTTCTTGCTTGTTATGGCTTGTCTTTAAAACTCCCCAGGAGTCAATCAATATCTTATTCCGAGTTTGTGTGGCACCTACCGCTGCACAAAGCCTCACCACAGCTTCGGATATCAATATAAGATCGATTATATTCTCCTAAGAGTGGAACTACAGAATATCAAAATACATTAGAACTTGCAACTCTAGAATAAAACAAAACAGCATGTGAACGCTGAATTGCTCTGCTACCTCCAGACTGGAGAAACAGCAGTGGCATTTTAGTAACCCACCTCTTTTCCTTGACTTATCGTTCAAATCATAGCTTGAAGGGAAAAGGTGACTGCTGCTTGATCGATGGCAATGCTAACACGAGCTCTGTTCTACCTAGATTTTTATAAAAAGTCCCTTATCTTGATACCAGAGTTTCCTCTTCTCCCCAGCCTAGCAGGATTATGGAGCAAGAAGTCTAATCTTCAGAATTTGTGGTGCAATAGCAGAAGCACAAATGAACCTGCTATATATATATATATATATATATATACACACATCTCTAAAAAACCTAAATCGTATTACAGCCAAAGCTGAAGAGTAGGCTGTAGAAAGATTACATTTTCAAACAGCAATTTCCTGAGGAGTATTTTAAGCCAATTCAACATTTTCTTTTCCCAAACTATAGGACGGAACAGACTCAATAACAAAAAATAGGTCATCTTCTGTGGCAATATATATGACAACTACTAGAAATGACGAGGAAAGTTTCACAGTTCAGTTCCTCCTTATTACTTCCATACTCTTCCAATTCTTCCTTCCTTCTTCGCCTCCCTTGCAAAAGGTTAATTTTCGGAATACAAGACACAACCATGCTGTGATTTTACTGACTTTTTTTTTTTAAACATAATTATTATTTACGGAGCTGATTAAATTCTTTTCAGTGCTACGCATTTTTGAAAATGTTGTTATCTGACAACAGAGCTGCGGAAGTTGGCAACAGCTTGTACGAAGGGCAGTATAAGCCTGCAGAGGTATTGACAAGGAAAAATGAAGCAACAGTTGGAAAGTATTTACATTTACAAGCTCATTGTTACTCAAGGAACACTTTCTATTTGGCTGGGCATTCAGATGCATAAATGATTTTATTTTTAAATAGCTATTGCCTACAACACAGTTAAAGATATTGTTTGACAACAAGGATACAAGAAATTGATTCTAAGTAGTTACAACGCCTGACTTCACTGGAAAAGCATAAGCTAATAATAGTCTGCCTTTATTTGATGGCAAGGGAAAATAAAAGAAAAACTCCACTTTTATTTTGGGAAGTGTTTAACTTTCCTTCTTTTCAAAGAACCTTGAAAATAAGAAAATGAAGTTATACCTTTCTAAAAAAGAACTGCTAGCTTAATGCCTGCCCCCAAAAAAGTCTTGCCTCTTGCCACTGCAGTTTTGCATGTACCTATAGCTAAATTTCAAGTTCTCCTGACAAATGCTCTGCTGCTCTCCTCTGATACGCCTTCCATTAAAAAAAGATGCTTCAGCACAGGAAGGACATGGACCTGTTGGAATGGGTCCAGAGGAGGCCACAAAGATGATCTGAGGGCTGGATCCCCTCTGCTACGAAGACAGGCTGAGCTGGGGGTGTCCAGCCTGGAGAAAAGAAGGCTCCGGGGAAACCTTATAGCGGCCTTCCAGTCCCTAAGGGGGGGCTACAGGAGAGATGGGGAGGGAGTCTGGCTCAGGGAATGGAGCCATAGGACGAGGGGGAATGGTTTTAAACTGGAAGAGGGGAGATGTAGATTAGATATTAGGAAGAAATTCTTTCCTGTGAGGGTGGTGAGACCCTGGCCCAGGTTGCCCAGAGACGTTGTGGATGCCCTGGTCTAGTGGGAGGTGTTCCTGCCCATGGCAGGGGGTTGGAACTAGATGATCTTTAAGGTCCCTTCCAACCTAAACCATTCTGTGATGTAGAAATTTCTCTTTTCCTGCTACTTAGAATCATAGAATCATGTAGGTTGGAAAAGACCCTTGGGATCATCGAGTCCAACCATCAGCCCCACTCTACAAAGTTCTCCCCTACACCATATCCCCTAACACCACGTCTAAACAAGCCTTAAACACATTCAGGGATGGTGATTCCACCACCTCCCTGGGCAGCCTATTCCAGTGTCTGACCACTCTTTCTGTGGAGAATTTTTTCCTTATGTCCAGCCTAAACCTACCCTGCTGCAGCTTGAAGCCATTCCCTCTTGTTCTATGGCTAATTACCTGGGAGAAGAGACCACCACCACCCTCTTTACAGTGTGCTTTCAAGTAGTTGTAGAGAGTGATGAGGTCTCCCCTCAGCCTCCTCTTCCTCAAACTAAACAGTCCCAGCTCCTTCAATCGCTCCTCATCAGATTTATTCTCCAGGCCCTTCACCAGCTTCGTTGCCCTCCTCTGCACTCGCTCCAGCACCTCGAGATCTCTCTCGTATTGAGGTGCCCAGAACTGTACACAATACTCAAGGTGTGGCCTCACCAGTGCTAAGCACAGGGGGACAATCACCTCCCTACTTCTGCTGGTCACACTGTTTCTAATACAAGCCAGGATGCCACTGGCTTTCTTGGCCACCTGGGCACACTGCTGGCTCATGTTCAGCCGCGTGTCAATTAGAACCTCCAGGCCCTTTCCCACCAGGCAGCTCTCCAGCCACACTTCCCCAAGCCTGTAGCGATGCATGGGGTTGTTGTGGCCCAAGTGCAGGACCTGGCACTTGGCCTTGTTGAAGCACATTCTGTTAGCATTGGCCCATCGATCCAATCCGTCCAAGTCTCTCTGTAGAGCCTCCCTATCCTCATGCAGATCAACACTCCCGCTTAGCTTGGTGTCATCTGCAAACTTGCTGATGGTACACTCTATGTCCTTATCAAGGTCATCAATAAAGATGTTAAACAGAAATGGTCCCAACACTGAGCCCTAAGGGACACCACTTGTGACCGGCCGCCAGCTGGATTTAACTCCATTGACCACTACTCTTTGGGACCGTCCAGCCAGCCAGTGCTTGATCCAGCAGATCGTATGCTCATCCAGGCCATGAGCCGCCAGTTTTTCCATGAGAATTCTATGGGGCACAGTGTCAAATGCTTTTCGAAAGTCTAGGTAGACAATGTCCACAGCCTTCCCCTCGTCCAATAATTGGGTCATCTTGTCATAGAAGGAGATCAGGTTCGTCAGGCAGGACCTGCCTTTCATAAACCCATGCTGACTAGGCCTCATCCCCTGCTTATCCATTATATGACTTGTAATGGCACTCAAGATGATCTGCTCCATGACCTTCCCTGCTACCGAGGTCAGACTGACAGGCCTATAGTTTCCTGGATCCTCCTTTCTGCCTTTTTTGTAGATGGGCGCTACATTTGCTACCCTCCAGTCCATTGGGACCTCCCCAGTCAGCCATGACTTCAGGTAATGGAAAGTGGCTTGGCGAGCACGTCTGCCAACTTCACCTTCAATAAAAGATCTGTTTGGTTTTGGTCGATCCGCAGAAAGCTGTACCATTTAGGAAGACCCCAGGCTCTCTCAGGGGGTGCCCGTAAGAAAACTGTGCAAACAGAGTTCCAGATCATGGCTATTGCAAAGCAAAGGGAAAGCAGTAAAGCAAGTTCAAGGGAATAGAAAAGTACCAGTATTTCCTTGTATCCTGTTGATCCTGCTAGGGGCAGGTGGCTGTTGCCATGGCTTTCAGCCAACTCCAAAGGACACTGGGCAACGGTGGCCGAGGGAATATTGGAAGCAAGACAAGAAACATCCAAAAATGGGGATGCAGATGGTGCTCTCTGGCAATGGCTCGGGGGTCTGGAAGAGCACTCTCAGTAAGAGCAGGCTGTCCCTTCAGCAGCCCCAGGGTGCTCAAATATGCGGGCTGCGAGACAGCTGCCTAAACACTGCCTTCTCCTGCTGGCTAAGATGCCATTCATTTTCCAAGACATCCACATGGGCCTGGACGACCAGGTCTGTCCTCTCTTGGGCCTGACAGATACAGCACAGGGTCTATGCAGAGACCTGCTCCCTTCTGGCATGGCAGCTGGAGGCTGGGTTGAAGACGCTGAAACATCTTAAGTAACACTCGTGTAACTGAATATTCCCTGACAAAGTCTCCCAGACCCTGGAGGGCATGTTAGATGCACTTAGGGTTCTTTATCCCTGAAGAAAATACGTCTGGCTTTGACTATGGCCTCGGCCTACTCCTCAAAACACAGCAGAGATATACACAACCCCAACAACACTGAAGAAATAAATACCAATTGGGGTAATTTAATAGGACCGTTCCCCTAGTGCTGGCTGTTCTGTTTCTCAGCAACTCCAGGCCCCTCTCACACCATCCCTTCTCTCAAAATAGCAACTGCAGGCAGACAAAAACTCTCTGATGAATCATATCAGATCAGTTTATTTTAAAATCATGAAAAGGCTAAGCTAGACAACAGAAGAACAAAAAACCCTACAACTACTCCTCGTAACGCAATACAAGAGACTCGCTTTCAACCCGTAACAGCAGCGTTTGTGCCTGTGAGCAGCTCAGCCTGTTAGCACCCTGTCTCTAAAATTATCTTGCTTTCTTGCAGCTCCTAAGATGAAAAGTCACTTCCACCTACTGATTATGTTGTTCACTATTAAAAATAAAGCCAGCGAGATGAAGAGACTTTTTTTATGCTCTTGCCCAAGGACACAGTGCAAGTTATGACATTTAGCCCTGTTCCACTTCGGTGCATAACAAGCAGCTCTTTGTTTAATGGGACGTGGTTTTGAGGAGCGCCTGTTGAACAACTCAACGCACAGAGGAAAAAGGAAGAGGACAACGACAAGAAAAGAAGTGATAGCCAAACTGATTTCAATAATTCACACCAAGTCCTGGGAAATCCAAGAAGGGGAAGAGATAAACGTTTAAGAAGAGATAAACTCTTCTTGGCTCCTGAAGGTATTTAGGTATTTAAAGTATGCCAGCTCACATAACTCTATGATGTATCTACAGTTGTACACCCACTGGTCCTTCCATCTCTGAGAACAACCTTTATGTCCACGGAAATTCCTTCGAACCCAGTGATAACAGCAGCATTACAAACATGACTTTTTTCAGGCCGAGACAGAACACCCTCATCCCTCCGTTGCTTCGCCACACAGCTGTTGTGGACCAAATAACACACCACAATCCTGTATCGCTGCTTTCTTGGGAGCACTCCAATTTGGAGTCCAACCTTACCCATGTCTTCTCTCCCTCTTCCCCAGAATTTTCTTCGCCGGTAGCAAATCTCCCTTTGGAAACTTCCCAACTCCCAGGAGCGTGGCCCCAGCTCCTTCCCTGCCTACAATTCCTACCCGCTGAAAAGACAAACCCTGGGCAATGTTTTAACGGACAGGCTCTAACAGAGACTAGAAATTTCCTGCTTACCTTTGTTTTTCTTTTGGGTTTGTTTTTTTTTTTTTTTCCAGAAGGGGACGAAGGATAAAGAAGAGCTGGAATAACATGCGTAGATTTCCCCCCCCAAAATAACTTTTTTTAACAAATTCTCACTTTCAGTTACAAAGCAAGAGTTATAGCTGTAATTATAAATACACTGTGGAAATGCATTACATTTTTGGACTTCTCAGATTATTGAGAGATAACAAACCAAATTCTACCTTTTATTTTACACAGCAGTAGCCATTTAGCTGGCTGTTATTTGGAAATGAACATTATTGCAAGAGTTAAATGAAATAATTTTGGTGATCTTTCACTGTTCGGTTTGTTTATATATTCCTTTCTTTTAACAGAAACCCGAACAGGAAGCGTTCTCATAAACTCATAGACGGAAGGAGGGAAGTCTTCTTCCCTCGGGCTTACGGGAAAAGCGCGATGCTCTGACTATCAATTACTGTTGCAATTCTCTGGTGGAAGCAACTGCCTCAGGGCGTATCCTGTCTCGGGCCAGCCGCATGCTCTGCTCTTTCTGTGCCCTGTTGCTCTATGTTTGATTTTAGCTTGCTATTCATCAGGAGAAAAATCTTGAAGTGTATCTCAAAGTGCACGGGCAATAATGCTTTCCAGGCTACCTCCCGAGGAGCCGCAGCTCCATTAAACTCTTCAGCCAACAGCAAGTTGGACTGAACATGTTACTGCCTCCTGCTTCTGATAACGACATGTCTTCTCCAGTTGAACGGCTCTCGCAGCTCTGACGGTTCGTGTGAAAGCTCTCAAGAGACTGTTAAAAGCAGAACTGGTTTTCTTGAGACAGTAGGAATTTGTTCTCCAATGGCTCTGACCTGCACGCTCCTCTGAATCCTGCTAGGTTTGCTGGAGCCTACAGCCCACGGTTGTGCTGGTACACACGCTTCACCTGAAAAACCTAAGTTAATATCCTGAGCTGAACAACTGCTGTAGTACTTCAAGTGCTGATGCTAACTTCACACGAGGCTGAACTTGAGACTCCTGCCTCAGCCTAGCTGGTGATTCCTAAAGAAGATTCAGGAGTGCTTACGGAGGCGCAGCAGAACTGGTGGTTTGCAAAGAGCAGTGAGCTGGGGCACTACCTTCTTCAAAAAAAACCCAAAGCAAAATCCATAGCCAGATCCAACAGAAAGCTACCTTTTCCCACCCAGTTTGACTTTGAGCTAGATAGTGCCACATGGTAGTGGGAGGTGTCCCTGCCCAGGGCAGGGCGGTTGGAACTAGATGATCTTTAAGGTCCCGTCCAACCCGAACCATTCTGTGATTCTGTAATAAGTAATGGCTGCAGAAAGGGCCAGAAACACAGAATCAGGTGTGTAAAAGTCTGTTTCTTTTGGAACCAATCCACACTTGCTCAACTTACTGTGACTATGGAATCGCAGTTTTCTTGCACACAGTTTATTCTGTTCTCAAAAGGCAATAGGCTAATTTGCCCAAGCCTGCTTTTAATGCACAATGCCAAGATAAATTTAGTGTAAAATACTTCACATAACGTATATTCAAAGCTTACCTCACGATTAACTTTCTTGTCTAGAGAAACTCAGGTACACTTTTTTTTTGGTAATTATTTTTAGCTTTGCACAGCGATGCAGGTATGAAAAGCCACATGGGGTCACAATTCTGGCTGCTCATGAGTTAAGTTTTCCTCGCCTCAAACCAGGACACCTCTTCAGCAGGGAAAAAAGCTACTCTCACATCATCTGTGTGAACCCTTATGAACCACATAACCCACTGCCTTCCAATATCCCATGTCTCATAATTCTATGTTAGCTGGAAAAATTATGGTTGCAATGAGGATTAGACTGATACTGTACTACTTTACAGACTGAGAAGCAAAAAATTTCAGATTGTTTTACCTTAGTCCTTACAAGCGTATGTCACGGAATCACAGAATCTTTAGAGTTGGCAGGGACCTCTAGAGATCATCCAGTCCAACTCCCCTGCTAAAACAGGATTGCCCAGAGCACATCACTCAGGACTGCATCCAGGTGGGTCTTGAAAATCTCCAGAGAAGGGACTCCACCCCCTCCCTGGGCAGCCTGTGCCAGTGCTCTGTCACCCTCACCGGGAAGAAGTTCTGCCGTGTATTTGAACGGAACTTCCTGTGTTCCAACTTGTGCCCATTGCCCCTCGTCCTGTCCACAATAGCTCTTAAGTAATTCCAACAATAAAAACATCAAGTACTTAGTATGGTTTTAAATTATTGTTTTCTCATGCTATAGGTTGAACCAGACAATCACCCTGTTATTTACTTTAAAACTTGAGACCAATTATGTTACCTGTCTGACTCGTGAAAGGGCAGCAATCATGCAAACCAGCCTAAGCTTTCTGGTCTGTAAACAGACAGCTGAGGTTAATTTCTCAACTGCAGGGGAAAAAAAAAAAGTAGGATAAAGATGAAAGTATTTAAAAGACAGCAAATGACATTACTCTTTGTCTATATGACTAAAAAGCGGAGCCATCTGCTCTTGTTCTTTAAAGAGGTCTCCTGCTTCATTTTAAATTCTGAAGTTCCTTTGGAAGACACTGAAAAGATGGCATCCATCTGTCAATTTGCACTTTTCCTAAATGTGATCTTTTATGTTTTAGGAACCGATGAGTGCAGATGGGTGGTCCTGGTAACAATTTCCATTTGCAAGAAGTGTTAGTTTTTATAAGACAGCTGAGACTGCTTGGACTTCCTCCTTCTTCTCCATATGCCTGCTGTGATGGGCTTGGGAGAATTCCAAAGTATCACAGACAAATAAATACATAGTCCTCTGGACCATATTTTAGATACTATTAAGACACTATAAAGCACGCTTGCCTGGACAAGCAAGAGACTATTGGGCAGGAGCTCCAAGTCCTGACAAAATAATATTTTTCATTTAAATGACACGTTTCTGTCTCCTGTGGTTGCAATGACAACCTTCCAAGTACAAACTGAACGTGAGCACCGCTCTGATGCCTGCCAAAAAGTGCTCCAGCGCTGTTGTCACTGTGGGAAGGAGAAAGATATCCATTATAAGCAGCGGAGCACTAGTGATAACAACTTTTCCTTTCCCTCAACTCTGCCACCACAGACTGATCTGCATGTCAGGGACTCATGGACTATTTCTGCCCACTCAAGGGAGGTCTGTCTCCTTGAAGAATAACAGGAGTGAAGAGCATAAACAATTCACTGTTGGCGCGGTGCTCAAGAATTTATCTTGCTGAGTGAAGGAGGAAAAGCATTCAGTACGATGATTTGTTAGAAGACTTGACACTAACTTGAGAGCACACAATGGAGTCAGTAGCCAGGTCAAGTTCTTCAGAGCTCATAAAAAGGGAATTTCTAATAATAGGAAACTTGACGGAAGATGGAGATAAAGACATAGCCAAGCTTCAAAATCACCTATCAGATTTGCTTCACCTTTTCATTTTTACTGCCATCAACATACAGACTGACAGCATCTGCCACATCATGAACAACATTAATACCCTGCAGAATATAATTAGACAAGTTGGATTTCTAAAATACAATGAAAGCGACACTGAATACTCCTATTGAAGAGAATTTACTTTTATTTCTCAAAGGCTTGATGACTTCTGTTTCACCCATGACTTCGCTTACTGTGGTTGTTTTTTTGGGGTTTTATTTGTTTGGGGTTTTTTTGTTTTGTTTTGTTTTTTTTTTACACAGCTGATGTAGCAGAATATCTAAGAGACCTTAATATTACAAGCCAATGCAGACTACTTGAAGCTCCATGTTTTCCACGGGGATAAGGATGGAAGGCAGCTTCCGTTTTCTGAATTCTGATATTCAAGCCAAAGTGCTTCTTGACAGACTAACCAAGGGCACGTACAGTATGCTGACTCCCTTAAAAGTAAATGTGAACTGTAGAGTTGTCATCATCCTCCTCCTATATGCCTGTGAAGTGAGGACAAATTCCAGTTGTCATCTAATGCACTTCAGGGTGCAGCTTCACAATGGGCATAAGTTTACCGACCCCTGCCCTCTCCTCTGCCTCCCGCCTCTTTCACGCTGACTTGGGTTTAAGATTGATTTAAATTGCCCATGAAACCAACCTCAAAGCCACACATGCTGTATTTGGAGCATTACTAGTGTAAAAAGTCCTGAATGCTGAGACCTTTGAGTGTTAGCATCTAAGTATCTTTCCTGTATCATACACCTAGGTTGATCAATTCAATTTTTTTTAAGCTGTTTTTTACTGGTTTAGTTCCTTAATGACTTTACAATAGGTTTGGGCAGACTCTGGTGCCAGTGCAAGAGGCGCAAAAGGAGGAGGTGTTACTGGAGAATGAAGAACAGGGCACAGCTAGGCTGACCTCACAGCTAGTTAACACTGAACCCTAAGCTGTGCTGCTCAGGACATCTGGTGTGTTCCTAACCACCAAAAATAGAGTTCAACTGCCCTGCACCCAGCCAGACCCAAAAACATATTACAAGGATGGAATACAGCATCCAGCTTTGAAGTCCTCAACAACAGAAGGACACGGACCTATTGGAGAGGGTCCAGAGGAGGGCCACAGAATCACAGAATGGTTTGGGTTGGAAGGGACCTTACAGATCACCTAGTCCCACCCCCCTGCCATGGGCAGGGACACCTCACACTAGACCAGGTTGCTCCAAGCCCCATCCAGCCTGGTCTTGAACACTTCCAGGGAAGGGGCGTCCACAACTTCTCTGTGTCCACAAAGATGACCCGAGGGCTGGAGCACCTCTCCTATGAAGACAAACTGAGAGAGTTAGGGCTGTTCAACCTGGAGAAGGGAAGGCTCCGGGGAGACCTCGAGCCCCTTTTCCAGTAATTAAAGGGGGCCTATAAGAAAGCTGGAGAGGGATTCCAGCTGTGCCCTTGTGGCCAAGAAGGCCAATGGCATCAAGAAGAGCGTGGCCAGCAGGTGNGTCTCTGTGCCACCTGCTCTGGGTGACCCTGCTCTGGCTGGTGGTTGGACTAGATGATCTCCAGAGGGCCCTTCCAACCCTGTGATTCTGTGACTTTTTATAAGAGCATGTAGTGATAGGAGAAAGGATAATGGCTTCAAACTATAAGAGGGGAGATTTAGATTAGGTATCAGGAAGAAATTTTTCACTTTGAGGGTGGTGAGCCCCTGGCCCAGGTTGCCCAGAGAAGCTGTGGCTGCCTCATCCCTGGAGGGGTTCAAGGCCAGGTTGGACGGGGCTTGGAGCAACCTGGGCTGGTGGGAGGTGTCCCTGCCCAGGGCAAGGAGTGGAACTGAACAATCTTTAAGGTCCCTTCCAACATAAACCATTCTGTGATTCTATGATATGTTTAAGGTAAACTCTTGAGTTTTATAGAATCATAGAATGGTTCCATAGAATGGTATAGCATTAGCTCCACAACACAGAAGACGAAGACTTCATGCTACAGCAGAGAACAGGCATGGATGCTGTGAAAACCGAGGAGCGTAAGCTTTTGCAGACAGAAGGCTGCAAGAGAAAAACCACACTAAATGAATTCAGGAAACTATTTGCTTGTCCCTTGGCAGCCAGTCTGCTGTCAAACTTCTCTCACAAAATTCTCTTACTAGCCAAAACACCTGGTTTCATATATGAGAATACAACGCCAGAGTCAGTCATTGTAATAAATAAACTTACTGCTTGAGCTATGAACATCAGACAGTGTTCTCAAACAATGAATTACCGTTCAAAAACTCTCGTGTCTTACCTGTCTACATTAGGACCAACATCTCCTTGGGCATAGGTTAAATGACTCAGTTTTGCTCCTATGAAAGCCCATAATGGATCTCACCTAAATACTTCAGGGAATGAACCTGCAATATCCACTAGAACTGTTACTTTGTCCTGTACTATTATATATATAAAAAAAAACCACAACAAAACCAGTTGTGCCAGATGATTTCACAGATGTGAAATCGGCTGCATATTGAGACTTTTCTTGATTCTGCCCAATATTTATTGTCCAAATTGAAAATCAAAAGGAATACTCAGGTAATACAATAATGCATCTCTAAGAATAGCGAAGTAATTTTATTTGGTATATGTGGCTTGGAAAGAAGCAGAGTGTGGCACTGATCCAATACAACGATGTCCGTAAATAATATGATGCAAGCTGAAGTAAGAACATAATCTGTTGGATTAATGCTATAAAAGTTATTCGGAATAGCAAGCAAAACCTATCTGTAAAATGAATGCTAATATTTTAACAGCTGCGTCTTAATCTATCATTACAAACCATCTGTTCTATCTATATACCAGCAAAAACACAGATATACACACGCACAGAGACATACACACACGCGTCAACAGTTGGATAGAAGATTTGCATCTTTGGGCCTCAAAATTAAGGGTATTTCACAGGGCAATATTTAAAGCATATTGCCTACTGGCTTGACAAGCCTTTATTTTCTTTCCCTCATGCTCAATTTCCAGGAAGGCTCCACTTTCAGTCTAGTATCCTAAAGGTGTCTTTTGGCATAGTTAATTCTAAAAATTAGCAGGTTGTTTCACACAGATAAATAACGCGGGATGGTTTTCCTGGATGTGTGGTCTACACTCTACAAACTCTGGGGCCCTGCTGGCCCCTATATATATTTACTAGAGAAGGATCCGATCCAAATCAAGCTGCTCTGTCTCCAAATCTCCATTTAACAGTACCTTCCACTTACTCTACTACAAAGAAACAGTTACTGTTTCTTTTCTCTCTCATATACCACTTACTGTTCAGACGATTTTGACTGTAAGGATTCTCAGGGGATTGTATTGGGTTTTGCGATTATTCTAGCCAATTTCTAATGCAAGAAAAGTAAAGCTGCAGTACTCAGTACTCTTGACATGCATTGATTGGGTAGACGTGGGCAGATGATGATATAATCGCAGATTTTATCCAGGAAAACTGGTATATTTCCCTGGAAGTTTGAGTAAAAAACCAAGAGCGTGTCTCAGTGTTACCAAGGGCTCCGAGCAGAACCATCCCGTACTGTTGCTGTTACCGCGAGCAAGTACAATAAAGCCATTACAACATAAAAGAGGACCCGGCTAGTTAATCTCAGGATCAACTTTCTATATTTTGGTATTACGCGTGAAATTCTTCCCGTGTGCTATCTGTATAGCATGTGCAGCAGGACACAAACAACAGGAAAATGAGGTGGCTTTTGGGGAAGTTTTTAGTCTTTGGAAAGAGATTTTTCTTTCATTATTATAATTTTACAGTGAGTCTATACATTCTGACCAAACACTGACTCCATCTACTCGGATGGCCTTTTTAACTTTTAAAATAGATTACCATCCCAATATATATCACTTTTACCTCATTACAGAATTACAAGAGGGTCATTAATCGGGCCTCTCTTCTTAACAGAGAGGCTAAGACTGAGAAAAATCTCAATTTACTCCAACATATTAAATGAGAATTCATTTCTGCTCAAAATAGAAGCTTTAAGATAATTAGTTGGTGACTTTAATTTTAATAATGAACCATTTTTAAAAAACGTGTCCAAACATAGCAGCTGTAAATTAAAATTTAAGATTCAGCAGGGGATCCTACCCCTCCCATTTAGTGCCAAGTCAATGAGGTCACACATGAACTCTACCGGGGAGGACAGGGAAAGGGAATTAAAAAAGACCAACTGCGCTTGTACACTTTTGCACTGGACAGAAAGCTGTTATCTCCCTCACAAGCGTCTGAATGACCTATTCCGAAAGCTTCACCAAAACTATCACATTAAGAATAAAACCAAGCTCCCTGCAGCTGATTTTTCTGCCCTACAGTTAATAATTTACCAGATAAATATTTGACAGGAATTCCCACAGTGCCTCCGCTTCTTTGTTTCTGCGGCACCCTAAAAGCATGCTTGCTTCTCTCAAAAGAGATTAAATAATATTTTGCCCTCAAACGTTCAGAAGTTTCTCCCTGTTGAGGACAAAAGTTTGTGCCTACCTCTCTTCTGTATCACTAACATTGTTTGGGGAAAAATTGCTCCCACAGCGTATCCTGTGTGTCTTTGAAACACTCCAGACAAGTAGGGCAAGACCCAACACAATAATGGGATTAACGAGACAGTGGGAGGAGAGAAGGGACACGGATGGAAGGAAACAAGGGAAGACAAAAAGGTTACACAACTATTCTGTGAGGCCCCTACACAGGATGACAGACCCAAATTCTTTTCCAGTTAAACAGAATAAAGAGAAGCAAATACCTATGGGTGCTGTGGAAGAAGTACCTCTTCAAAAACATATCTCAAACAGTAAGTGACACTCACAAGCACTGTAAATGTACTCCGTGTGTCAAGTTCTGTACCGAACACACTGCAGGGGTGTCCGCAACGGGAGAACCGACAGAGAATGCAATCAGTGGGATCAAGCTATAAAAGAGCAGGTCAGATAAACAGGAAAGAATGCACTGAATTGCTTGGAGATGTAAGCATTTGAGGAAGATGCAAGAGACGAGAGGGGGTAAGTGGTTTTCCCATTGATTGCCTCTATGAATAATGCCCCAACGCTGCAAAATCCCTTTTATATATATCTGTGTCTAAAAGGATGGAAAACGCAATTGAGCAAAGACCAGGTGTGGGGCTATAAGGTGGCGGGGGGTGTGTGTGTGTGAAAGAGCTGGAAGCCTGCTGCGATAAGCCCCATTTGGTTAGCCACAGCAGGGCTCATCTGGCGGCCCACAGAAGACCAGTCAGAGGGTGTTTCTGCTCAGAGGAACCATAGGAAGTTCATAGAGCAGAGCTGGCTTTCCAGCTCCCTTTGTCCCTTAAAACTCAAAAGCAGCAGGATGGGGATGGGATAGTGAAGAGGAGCGTACGTACGTGCATTTGTTAATGTTTCATGATGAGTTCTGCTCAATAGCCCTTTGCTGATTTCACTTGTACTTGGCTCCCATCTCATGGATGAGGACTAACGCCCAGAGATCACACCCGTGTCCTTTAATCCGTCACACTGGCTCCTCTCTGATGGGTACAACAGGTTATGTCAGAGGATTTGGCTACCACTGCAAGAAAACCGCAAGCCGTGGATCTTTTACAGTCCTGGCTTCAATTCAACACCCCTTTCTTGAGTCCCCTCCGTGACCCTGGCTACTAATAGCAACTACTACAAAGTGGGAGGGGAACCAAAGCCTAAATTTTTAAAGCCCGGAAACTTACTATTTCCAGACAAAAGCAACTGCCTCCCGTTGTGTCAGAAAAAAGTAACTGACGGATCTGAAGAATTATGTTGCCTTTTCGTGATGCCACTTAATTAAGGTTATTCTGAATAACAGGAATAACGTGCCCACAGTTGCAAAGTAAGACTAAGGAAAATGTCCATGTACTCTTCAGGGCCTGAGATTTTTCAGTATTTTAGCCACAGGATTTTGTAAAAGTGCAGATGGAGGACAAATTTTCTAATCAGACCATTTAAATGGTATTTCACCTACATGAGGTAAAGACTATTTTTCTCTAAGAACTAGACAGACTATTTGTCATTCAAAAAGCTACAGAGGAAAATCAGAAGACAAACTTCACTGTTCTTTAACAAATTTGTATCAAACTTTAATTATTTAACACATTTGTAAAATATGCAGATAAAATGCCCCAAAGGGCACTTATTATGACACACATTTTTATTTTCTTGATTTTTTTTATTATGGACTGAAATCAAAACTGAAATCCAAGGTCAAACTTTGCTACCATATTCTTCTCTGCACTTACATTTCCATATTGCACCTGCCCAGATAAGACCGCGATACTAAAAATGTATAATAAGAAACCAGAACGAATACTCATGAGCAGGGATTCAACTAATAGGTCTGCTGATTCTAAACGGCATATATT
>VXBH01001261.1:612889-631563 GCA_013400035.1 Rynchops niger
CACAGATGTTAGATAATTGACAGTACAGTTGAATCAGTACGAAGGGAAAAAAATGTAATACATGTTAAGTTTTCAGAGACACATATTAAAAACATGAATGATGCTTTTGGACATGTGAGGGGAAAAAAGCTAAATGAATGGCTGACTAGAATTCTCTCATTGAATTTTAAAAGAAAGATGTTTCTCCTTGCTCAGTGCCACAAACGTGACAACTTTTGTTCTATAAATCAAGAAACGGGGACTATAAACAAGTTTACAAATTGAAAGCAACTTTTAAAAGATAAGTTTCAGATTTCTACAGCACACAAAGATGAACTACAAGGAGCGTTCCTTCCTCGTTCAAATTCAAATTAATCAGCCCTTTGTGCTTCTGTTCTCTCCTCTTTTCAAATTTCCTTCCTCGTTTCCATGGGAACCCCCTGGCTGACAAACCTCGGGGCAGAGCAAGAGGCCAGGCGTAGCAAGGGGTGTGAAAAGGGGAGAGAGTCAAAGGGCAGAATTTGGCTCGGGGAGAATCAAGATGCCAACCTTTGTCACCCCACAAAAGGGGGGGGTAACCATAGGAACTAACTCTGCGGGACAGGGGCGGGGAGGAGGAGCATCACGGCCAAATCCACAGCACGGGAAGCAAAAGGGGAAAGGCGGCGTTAAAAACGCAACGCTAGAACCCACAGGGAAAAAATAAGTAATACAAATGAAAAAAAACAAAACAAACCCCAAAACTTTTAAGGACCAAGTAGCCAACTCAGTGCTTGTTTTAATATAATAGCATCAACTGAATTTCTATTAGACTACAGAGAAACAGGGCAGCTCTGATTCTCAAATCCGACACAAGTATTTAATATTCTCCTGAAAATACGCTGAATGCTCACTCCCCTTTGATTTGGATGGGCTCTGAAGATGTTTTCTAAATGCCTCACAGATACCTAGAAACAACACAGCTTCAGGCAGATTGCTATTGAGCTATGTCTTCAACCATGCAGAGCCACTATACGCTAACAAAATATGAAAGATAGCCTAGACATTATTGTTACTGCAACAGCAATCCAACAGAGCAGATTTACATACAGTATATGAACATGGCATCGCATTCGTATACTACATAAAAATATAGATACGGCATGCTTTTATTCTTGTAAAAGAGACAGCAGGAGGATGAGGCATGGAACAGCTCTGTAAAATCACAAATGGTACATAAAGGAAAATTATGGTGCAATTGTTCAGTGTATCCTCAGCACAAAAACTGGGGAACATAAAACCAGCAGGTGGTTCATTCGAAGAGAAAAGGAAAAAAAAAAAACCAAAACCAACCCAACAAAAGCAAATTCTTCACACAACACCTTTAACTTACGTAACTCCTTGCCACTGATTTGTGTGGATGCTAAAAGAATGTATGAGTTCAGGAAGAAAACTGATAAATTTGTAGAACAATACATCAAAATACTAATGCAAGACATCATTTCCAAGCCACAAATTGCTGAACAGAGAAGAGCAGCCAGGGTAGATGCATGTTACACACCTGACCTGCTCCATGCAGCACCCATGGTGGGCCACCATCGGGTGACCAGGCTAAACGGATCTCTGCTCTGACCTCGTATCACTTAGGCTCTTAGATTTATCTGTCTCCTCCCCAATTTCATTTCTACTAATCTGTCTCTCACACCAAATATATTCTTTCAAGGCGTATTTTATAAAAATGTTATTATTTCGCAGGTACAAAGTGTTGCAAGACTGAATAATGAACTCCGTTCAAGAGCATTGGGTTCCTCAACCATTAGGGATAATTCGTAGCCTACAGGCTACTTACCTTCAGTACCAGTTTGGAGCGATATGTAGGACAAACACTGGCTCAGTTTCCTTCAGAAAATTGCAAAACCCTCATGCATTTACATCTCTTAATGACCAGGATACAAAATGGGGAGTAAGTCGGCAGTGCACAAATGAGGCACGTGTGAATTTAAGAAGATTTGTCCTTTGAACGTTAAAAACATGCTTTGGTGAATTATTCTTCTTCTCATACCACAGAACACAAAAGCTTCACAGCCACACAGGAATATTCCATTGATACAAAAGTGATTCAAATCCATAAAAAAAACATCCTCACTTTCTCTGAAATCACCACAAATGCCTCCCAAAACAAAGAAGAAAACTACAGCCCTACGAGCAAGACAAACGGTAAAGTTTATGACAACTGCTCCTTGGTACTTAAGTTGTTATTTCATACTTACTCTCATCTTGTCAGTCTGCTATGGCTTTCTTTTTGAAACCAATTATCCTACAATTGGAACCATCATCACAGACTAGAGAAAGCAAGGAAAAAACCATCACATCCAAGTGACCAGCAAAATGAAAAGCACATCCTAGCCAAGCCATGCAACTTTTAAGTAGTCCGCTGTTATTTACATCACTGCCAACTTTTTGCATAAAACGCATGTTCAGAAAGAACGGTAAGTTGAAAGGCCAGAAAACTAAAGAGCTTCCAACCAATTCAGCCAGCTTACAAGTTAGAACTGGGATATCTAAATAATCTTTGTATCACAAGAGCGAAAAGGGGGAAGAGAAAGGTCTCGCTACTAACTTGGACTAAACAGAAGTGGTGACTTGATTCTCTAGTGGACACGCTAAATCTCTGCCTTACGAGGGACAGAATCTAATGTGTGTATGTGCAGAACACAAGGCAGCTATTTCAGTAATAATATGGCAGAACTATATCCTCTAAGTTACACATACTACCAAATAGAAGGTTAAGCCTAGTCACTGTAACAAATCCTAACCTGTACTACTACAGCATACAATATACAATATCACAGAATCACAGGGTTGGCAGGGCCCTCTGGAGATCATCCCGTCCAACCCCCGGCCAGAGCAGGGTCACCCAGAGCAGGTGGCACAGGAACGCGTCCAGGCGGGGTTGGAATGTCTCCAGAGACGGAGACTCCCCCACCTCTCTGGGCAGCCTGGGCCAGGGCTCTGCCACCCTCACAGCAAAGAAGTTCCTCCTCAGGTTTAGGTGGAACTTCCCATGCTCAAGTTTGTGCCCGTTACCTCTTGTCCTGTCCCCGGCCACCACTGAGAAGAGCCTGGCCCCATCCTCCTGACACCCCCCCTTTCAGTATTTATAAGCGTTGATAAGATCCCCCCTCAGCCGTCTTTTTTCCAGACTGAAGAGACCCAAATCCCTCAGCCTTTCCTCTTCAGAGAGATGTTCCAGTCCCCTCATCATCTTGGTAGCCCTTTGCTGTCCCCTCTCCAGCAGTTCCCTGTCCCTCTTAAACCGGGGAGCCCAGAACTGGACACAGCACTCCAGGTGCGGCCTCACCAAGGCAGAGCAGAGGGGGAGGATGACCTCCCTCCACCTGCTGGCCACACTCTTCTTGATGCCCCCCAGGATGCCATTGGCCTTTTTGGCCACAAGGGCACATTGCTGGCTCATGGGCATCCTGTTGTCCACCAGGACTCCCAGGTCTCTTTCAGCTGAGCTGCTCTCCAGCAGGTCACCCCCAACCTGTCCTGGTGCAGGGGGTTATTCCTCCCCAGGGGCAGCACCCTACACTTGCCCTTGTTGAATTTCATAAGGTTCCTCTGTGCCCAGCTCTCCAGCCTGTCCGCGTCTCTCTGGATGGCAGCACAGCCTTCTGGTGTGTCAGCCACCTCCCCCAGCTTTGTGTCATCGGCAAACTTGCTGAGGGTGCACTCTGTCCCCTCATCCAGGTCATTGAGGAATATATTGAAGAGGACTGGACCCAGTACTGACCCCTGGGGAACACCACTCATCACTGACCTCCAACTAGACTCTGTGCCCCTCATCACCACCCTCTGAGCTCTGTCTTTCAACCAGTTATCGATCCACCTTCCTGTCCATTCATCAAGCCCACTCTTCCTAAGCTTCCCTGTGAGGATGCTGTGGGAGACCGCGTCGAACGCCTTGCTTAAGTCAAGGTAGACCACATCCACTGTCCGCCCCTCATCTATCCATCCAGTCACGCCGCCATAGAAGGCTATCAGATTAGTCAGGCATGAACGTCTGAAACCATATGAACATGGTTTTTGCCCCACAGCAGAAGCATCTAAGAGAACCTGCTGGCTGATTTTGATTAAGGTAGAAAAAAAGCACAGAAAGGTAGGAATGAATATCTGTACACCTGGGGTAGGCAAGAGGAATGGTAAATTATAAGGATTAATATTTCCAGCAGAACATTCTTTTGCTTCTGAGTTTACGCTTGCAGATAAAAAGCTACAACTGACTATAAAGTACATTGTCACTTAACTATTCAAAATAAATTCATGTGTGTACCACCTTCCCTAATAAGTCCTCTTTAAACCTCCACCAGATGCTACAGAATTAGCCACAATGCAGAGCCATCTGCCTTCATGACCCTGAAAACAAGCCCACTGTGAATAGATGTTGATTAAGATGTAGATCATTCACTTTAAACTGAATCATTACATAAAAGTAATGTTTTTTTCATATGCTTGCAGTAAACTATTAAGGCTAAACTTCGTTTCCATATTTCTAGTTGAATCATCATTCAGATTTAATCTTTTATTCAAGAAAATATGAACATGGCAACAGAGTTCATCTTCAATGGGCAAGCAGTAGTTTAGTGATTTAACAAAAAAACTCCAAACCCTACTTCTCTCCATTTCCTCTCTCACTACTAGTCTGCATTTTGCTATCTTGTTTCTCATTAACGAACATAAAAGACTAGAAAAACAGTATTTCTGAAATGATTCTCTGGAGAACGGCTGTTAGTCAGGCAGAAGAAAGTAAGGGTTTCTAACACCTGCTATCTAGCACAACTATTTGAGCACCGATGACCTACATGCAGAAGTTTTAACCTTGTGTTATTTGTATTCCTTTTGGAAAGGAGCAGCTCTTTATTCTTTCATGCTGCTCTGTGCAGCATAGCACTGTAACACCTTTATCTCGTTTCTTGAAGTGTAACGATATGGCCCCTGGAGGAAAAAAATCAGAGACTCACCATCATGATTGCTCACATTAAGCAAGCATCTATTCCACTTTAAAAGGCCAGACAGAGTTTATATTACCTTTGATTGTTGTATTAGGGTGAACCATGTGCTCAGGTATAATCTAGGTCCACAAATCCATCCAGTTTTCAATTCTGGCTCTGGGTACCTCCATATTGACACATGCCTTCCTTATTTAAGCCTCTATCAATTTCAAAGTAGATACATACACATAGCTCTATGCTTTATCTGAACACAAATGATTATCTCACATGGCTGCTCTTCCTGTCTTATGAGTCTAAAGGCTTCAGTATTTATTAAATATTCAATATTCATTCAGATTATCTTGAAGTTCACTGGACCTCAGTGTGAAAAGGATGGGATTGATGGTCCTAATATGAGACCATGTAAGGCTGTGTTCAAGAAACAGCTTCCTCAGAAGCCTCGTTTTACAAAATTGTCAGATCATACTAATCTTGGTCTGGATCTACTCGGGGATGTAACCGCTCTAGTTCTTTCCAAATTGTTCTTACCCACTCAGGATTTCACCTTTGCACAACAGTCATGCCCTTTACAGGTCAACAGGAAACCACAAGCTGATGTGTTTCAAACGGACAAGCCCCAGGTACTCCTAAAGCCAGCATTCCTACGCAGTACATTATCACGCACTCCTTTACTCTGTCTGCACTCTGCAGAATCAGCTCTGCAATTCTAGCTTTGAGACATTCCATCTTAACAATAAAAAAATCTAAAATCTTTATGTGGCTATTTCTAAGGTGAAAATGAGTGGGAATAAGAGAATACAAAGTTAATGAAAGAGTAGGCTTTAATCTGCTGGAGCACAGTTTGCCTTCTTATGATCACGTACGGTTCCATTGTTCTGTAGGCGTCAATCTTATGCACTAAAGAGAAAATTAATCCTTACTGCAAATTAGTGTCTAAGATTAGAATGCTTACAAAACACCATCTGATTAAAACCTGCTTTTCCGTTAGCTTTATATTCTTTGAGTTTCAGATGCAGAAATGAATAATAGAGAAAGCCAAAGAAAACTGCTGAGATTTAGGAGGGTATAGTGCACGGGCAAGGCAAAAGAAGATGGGGGGTAGAAAGGGATAAAGATGGAATTAATGGGGGAACAAGTTAAGGATCTTCCACCCTACATTCTCCCCATCCTTGCTGCTCAAAACCAAAGACAGACGCTTCCCACTTGTATCCCAGAATTATCACTCAGAAATAGAAGAGGGATGGGGCAGTACTACCTCCCAGCTCCAGGGAAGGGAGGAATCACAATCACATAAACCAAGATCAGTGAATTTCTCGCCCTTATGAAAATCAAGAACTGAAAGACAATATACCATATGGAGTCCAAATACTGATTATTTGAAATTTGTAGTAACATATGCCCAATAGAAAAGCTACTTGAGAAACGCCACTAAAATAAGCCACTTGATACTTAACCTACCTATATTGGAAAAATGCCTAACTCTTATCCCAGATGCTAAGACCAGGCTGGGAATAAATACAGCTATGTCTTCTGTTGATGCCATTTTTAAGCATACTCTGTCTCTTTTCCAGTTAAAAACCACCAAAAAATGAATGAAGACTACAAAGATCATTGCTGGGAGGAGGAAAACAAAATACATATTGCCACAAAAAAGTAACTGTGCTATATACACAGCAATATAGTTAGCAAGGGTATGCAAACTCGCAGCACGCACTCTGCTCTGCGGCAAGTCGATGGCTTCATCCTCTGCAAGAATCAGTACAAACAAGAAACCACTACATTCGAAATAGGATATGAAAAATCAGGTGTCTTCACATCCCTAGTTGCATATTCTGCGACAAAGTCCATTAACTATTCACCAGCTCTGCTTCTAAATATTCAAAACTCCACAACTGGGTAGTTTATTTATATTAATCCCATGATTACCAGCTGGTGAGCCCTGCCACGCTGGTGGAGTAGGAGCGTATGAGTCAACATTACTCCTCTCCCCTTCCAGCTACCTCCCTCACCCTGCAAAAAACAAATCAATTGCAGGATAACGTTATTTCTCTATTCCCCCCTTTGCATCTCCCACCTACACAGTAGCCAACCTAGCTATGGTACATCCCTAAGTCCCTACCACTGCTCTTTTTTTGATACGCAAAATGGGAATGGAAGTTGTGAGGGAGTGCAAAGGAATAGCATGTTATCTCCCCTGCCCATATGGTGACTGTATCATCTCATTTCTGGAGCATTTGACCTCTGGTATAATCCCAAAAGACAGCGCTTCTCCATTCACCCAGAGGGACCCATTTAGCCCTCAACTATGTCTGGTTCCTGTCCTTTAAAGCCTCTTTGATCCCTAGCATCATTTGTGAGGTCCTATAAAATCAGGGTAAGAAGGAGGAAGTGCTGGCAGTATATTTAACTGCAACAAGGCTGGCAATCATCATATTAAACCACTTCTCTTCATCGGTGACAAAAGCTTTAATAGCACGCTCCCAGGCTCCAGCAGGCTACCAAGTTACATGTTTCTCTGAGAAAAATGTTTGTCTAAAAAAATTGCATTAAGGCAGATAAAAAACACTGCTTGCTAATCATATGCATAAGCAAATCCTTCAAGGCCAAAGGAATACAAAGTGAAAAAGAGACAGAAGATAACCTTCACATTGTAGCAATAATAATCCAAAAGGTGGGTAAATAAGGTCAGATCCCTCAGGGGGATGGGGGTAATTTAACTTCTCGGTTGTCACTGCCTCATTCAGCACCCGATCTCTGTAACACAGCAGAATCGTGGCAGCAGCACAGTGCAACATCATCTCAATGTCACACTATCATCACAAACACATTTAGAGGGAAGTTTTAACAGCATAGCTGAGACTATGCTAGATGGCAACTGTAATAAAACAACCTGTTAGCAGATTATAGAAAATGTTAAAAATACCTTACAATATGCTTTACAGGAGAGCATGGAGCAGATACAAGGCATGACCCCAGAGAGAGAAGAACCACGAGCCCGGCGGTGTGACATGGGCAGCGGCTGTGCAGGACTGCGGGGCAGGATGGCTCTCGGTTCCCTCCCACCTGGCCTGGGAGGGGGCTCTGGAAAATATTCGCCCTTTACACCCACTATCTCACATCTCCATACTCTATCACGAAGAGTCTGTTACTCTATGTTAATCAGCACTACTCCTTTTAGAAAGGAGCAGATGTAAAACGATTCTCATTTTAGCCTCTGCTATAGCCAAGCGGATGTTAACAGAGGTTGGACTAGTGCAACTGGTGTTTGTCCCCTATCAAAAGGAGCAAGTTCCTTAGAGATACTCGGGGATAAAATAATGCTCCAGGCCCTTGAATGCAGAGGGCCCTCCCTTCGACCTTCCCGGATTAAAGCAGGCCTTGCTGATGTAGCACAGCAGAAAGCTTAAGGCATTATCTTTCCTAGGAGTAAATAAAGGCATAGGAACCGATTACAGTACAGACCGGTATACACTAAGAGGGGCTCCTCATGTAATATTCTATTTTTCTTTGTTTAATCAAGATGGTTAATACCAATATTGCTGCAATATAAGAAGACAACACTGATGGCATGACTTATTAGCCTTTACTATAATTATGAAGGAATCATATTGGCATAAAGTCTGACAAAGGCAATTTACTGATTTTTTGAGTTTTTAAGAAATAACGATAAATAATTTGTTAAACAGTTCCTTCAATGAAGCAATCAATGGTATGGGAAGGGAAGTACACTGAATCTATCGATGGTAAGACAACAGCTGTAGTAATTCTCTTTTTTGCTTCACATTCACTCTATCTTGTATTGCGTTTTCAGTACAAGCAAGCTGAATTTTCCCTATGGGTTTTATTAGGAACCGTTGCGAGAAAGCGGTACCGAAAAACGGAGAATTACAAGGCCTTCCTCCTGCAACACACAAGATGAATCACACTGATTCTGCTGCTCTATTATTTTATGCTCACAGCAATTAGGGAGGGTTTGGAGATGAGAGATGTTTACCGGAAAATGACACAATGCAACTTTTAATAGATTTCATTCAATGCAGAATTTGAGTGCGCCATCCATTTGACTGCAACATTAAATACTATCTAAAAAGCCAAATAATAACAACTTCCATGTTACTAAGTAGAGATTTAAGGGGCAATCTAGGCTAACACATGGAGTGGAAATATACTTATGCAAACCTGTGGCTTTTCATTCTTTTTTTCCTGTTCAACGCCCTAAAAACTTCTGCAATGGGGGGACGGGCCCCTGCATAGCGACTTAACGCTTGATAATAGCCTTGTTTCCTTGCACAGCCTTCACCATTTTTCATGAAGCATTCAGAAGTAGCCCATAGTCCGTCCCCAGGCCGAAACCACTGGCCTGTGTGCTAATTATATTGGCAGAAGGGAGTACTATACATACACCCACAACTCCAACACACCCACGCTAAGTTGCAGAATGGCTTTGGCATCAAGCTACTGTATGAATTGCAGCAACACAGTGTTTCATGCAAGCTAATTTATGCTATTAAGTTGAGCTTTGTACCGCAGAGTGCAGAGAAGTAACATTTGCTTCTCAACTGGTTTTCTCTCTCTGTAGCAGAAAGCTATTTTATGAAGATAAGATCAATTACACCAGTTCTCGTGGCTCAGACTGAGAGCCCACATAACCCTGGCTCTGCTTCCAACAGTGGCCATAAACAGACTTTCAGTGAAAGTGATATTTTTGACAGTTCTCTGAAATCATTGGTTTAACATGCAATAAAAGCCAGAACAATGAGCATAGTGTTGGCCATTACTAGAAAGCTATTAGTGGCAAAAAGCATGATTTTATTCATAAATAAATCTCTAGTGTGCCCACATCTGGAGCGGTGTGCCATTCTCGTCTCCAGACCTCAGCAAGGACAAGGCTAGAAAAAGGGACAGAGAAAGGTAACTAAAATTATTACAGGAATGAAGCAGCTGAATTGCAAGAAGCAAGCCCAAACAGCTGGAACACTTCGGTTTGGAGTGGAAAAGCCTGGGAGACAAAACTGAGGGTTCCAAATCACAAGTGTAACAGAGGATTTAACTGCAGCACAATATTGCACAATACTGCAACAGAAGGGCATTAAATGAAACTAGCAGGAAACTAGTATAAAACAGGTAAGAGAATAAGTACTTCTTCACGTAGTGTCTAGTGAACTGGTTAACAGTACTGTATTCATAAAATAATTTAGCGAAATTAATTGATAACAGATACGTTAAATGATACTAAAGGGAACAGGCAGGGAGGTACCCTCTAACATCCATAATTCGGGGAACGTGGATACTGGGGAAGCAGCAGCCCGCAGACAAGAGGCCAGGCTTGCATCCCTTCCCTAAATAGTATATCCTCCTGCCATTAGCAGATACAGAACACTTGGCAAAACAGACCATTAGCAGGATATTTCTTACATTCCCTAAATACTCTCCCAGACTGTCACAATTTTCTGCTGAGGGGAAGAGACTGAAGTGGGGTTTTTTTCTACCTAGTCACCCTCATTGGCATTATCTTCCAAGTTCTGGTCCAGTCTCCTCAAATTTTTTGCATCCACAGCACTGTCACAGCTCTCCTGCCAGCTGTTTGAAGAACTGCCTCTTCCTCTTTGTTCCAACTTGGCTTCTAGCAACTTCATTTGATGGAGCTTAGCTCCCGCACTGGAAGAGACAGTGTACGGTCAATACCTGTAGCCCTGTGCACGTCACTTAATGATGGCAGTTGTTCTTGGTGGGTTTGTTGTTGTTGTTTTTTTTCCTATTTTAAACGTAGGCTAAAGCACCCTGCCATAGTCTAGCACTCCTCCTACGGGATACATTCCATAAGCCTGTGGTCACTCTGTTCTTCCTCTGGACCTCTATTCAGTTCAAACACATTCTTTGAGATGGCTCAAAATTTCACACAACACTCCAGCTAATTGTGAGCCAGAGGATTACATACCACCACTGTAATCTCTGGTCTTTATTCCTTTCCTAATTATTCCATGTCTGATTTGCCTTTTGGCTTTCTTACTGCTCAGTCAAGCTCTCAACTGACATTTCAACAGAACAAACCATCATAAATCCAATGAAATAAGCTGACCACCACCACTGATGTGAAGAATATTAACCCCCCCAATGCATACATATTTATCACATTGAGCCATAAAATTGTTGAGGAAATTCCAAGTATCTATCTGAAACAATCTCAAGGACTTTAAAATTCTTCATTCTGATTTGACCTTAGCTCTAAGTTACTCCCAATAGTATTATAGAATCATAGAATCTTCATGGTTGGAAAGGGTCTTTGAGATCGAGTCCAACCATACACACACAAAAAAACCCCCAAACCCCTACAATCTCTGCCACTAGAATAGTGGCGATAGGCTTTCTCATCTTACTGCTAGTCTTCTCTTCTAGATCATTTAAGAAAATAACTGAACTGCAGCGATCCCAAAAGACTTTCACTGATAAACTACTTCCACTCCACGAGGTGGCCATCTACTTCTCCAACCACCCAACAAAACCAAAAGCCACTATCTCCACACCTCTGCCAGCCAAGTCGCAGGAGTCTTCAATCCAGTTGGTTTCATTGATTCCTTTAATATGCTAAATTCCACCTTTCAAAGATGAAATACACAGTTTGTACACACCTAGTTGTTCACACTGTTACCTATTAAACTTGCTTGGGCTTCATTTTTCCTCCTTACAGTTAGATCTTCAAAGGTCCTCAGAATTTACCAGAACCAATTCTAAAATAAAATTCATTCCTGTTGCTATGTATTTAGGATAGTTGGAATCCCTGGTGACATCCAAATGAGCCATTGAAACGCAAGTCCATAGTTCTTTCAAACAAAGAAAAATTAAGGGAAAGAATCTGTTTTCTTCTGATAGTAAAATGCTTGTCAAGTCTGGTTTACAACTCTTCCATAGAAAGACATATAAAGCCTTGGGTTTATACTATTTAAGAAGAACAATTAAGTTAAGTTTCTATATTGTTAGGAAGAGCGTTCAAAGATGAAAGCATATGATTACTCTTTCTGTTCTCAGTATACCGCACAGCATATCCACCAGCGAGGATTCCCAAGCACTTTAAAAAGTACAAATAAACCTAATCTGCACAAATCTCTCATGAAAATTTGAACAGTCTGACAGCAAGGCTTGCCTCATATTTGGAATTTCCATCAATTTTAGTCATATCGCAGAACACCAAGTAAGGAAACTCCTTAGGCAGGGTGGAATGATAGAGAACAGACTGAAGTGAACTTAAAAGTCTCATATAAACTACACTATATATAAAATGAGACTAAGTGTGTGGCTGAAGCCCCATCAGAAAAGTTCTCCAAAAAAAGCTTAGAGAAATAGCAGTGGAAATGTGTTGGGTTTTTTTAAAAGGAGAAAATTCGTACACATAAGTCCAAAGAAGGTTTTGGGGATAATGGTGACAGTAATAAGGTACCGTTACAACAAAGAAAGTGCGATTCTAAAAGCTTATTTGTCTGCAAGACAACAGACTTTTTGCAGCTGAGAAAAGCAGTAGTAATAAACGAAAAATTTCCATTATTTTCATGGTATGTCGTACTATTCTCATTTTCTTCACACCAAATTTTAGGCGAGTAAGGAAAGGCCAAATATTACAAAGCCACCAAAGAACGCAGTCTTCAGAAATAAAAATTCTCGATTCATTGTTCAGTATGCTATTTTTCTGGCATTTAGTTAAGTGACAGACCATTCAAAATATGCATTCTTGATCTGTCTATATATTTAAAGTCACAGACTAACATAAAAATACATCCAGAGTATTTCACACTCAGTTATACTAAATTAGGCAAATTTTGTAGTCATAGAATATTTTACTATATATTACAATACTTCTTATGCGAGTGGTATTTGGTTTTATATTTAAATTATTAATTATCTTAAATTTTTTTTAATTTTTATTTCTAATATAAATATCTTCCCGGATTCTGTTACCACTTATTTGTCAACTAAAGCCCAAGAACATATATACTGCTGAAAAAAAAAAGCCTTACCTCCATTGCTAATGCTGCGGTTTGCTGGTCGTAATGATTCAGAAGATTAGGCATAAAGGTGGTATTGTAAGGCAGATCCTGGCACATCCGCAAGATGATGGGCTCACAAGAAAATAAACTGTGCCCTCTTGTGTGCCCCACCAAAACATCCAAAAGCCAAAGGTACCAGAACATCCAGCTAATAGCCATCCTTCCACAATGGGAATGGGGCCAGGTTTTGCGCCCAGTCAGAAAGCTCTTTGAACTCCGCGTGTACCTTCAGATTTCACTTCAGTGGCGATATTTTCAGTCCTTGTTTAAGATTCTTTAGAATTGGAATACTCTTTGTATACGACATGCTTAGCTCAGTCCAGAAGGTGATGTATTCGAGACCGATGTGTAAGAAATCTTGTTTTTTCTTTTCTCAGTATTATATAGCATGTATTACGTTAAGGTATTAAAATGTTTAACCGCATTCCCACACAATTGACCCCATCGTGACAGAACAGCAGTCGAGTTAAGTTCTTTTGTTAGGTAACCTAGAATAAAAAACACAACAAATAGAACACAGTCAAAATCACTGTAACTGATTTTAGCTCTAAATAGCCTGGCATACAAATTGCTTCAAGTTCTCATGTGCAAGACTAGAGGGTCCCTTGGTAAATTTTAATCCAGACTATTTCTGATGGAAAAAAAGCTGCTATGCTGTAAAACTCTACCCAAAAAGGATGGGGGAAAGAGGGAATGTATTTACTATGAAGAAAATATTTTTAGAAAACCCCACACTTTTAATTTAACCAGGCAAGCATTAGTATTGTTGACCACACTGAAACCAAGCTATTTATGACTCAGCATCTCCACTGGTACATTCACATCGATAGCATCTCTTTAGTTGCACGGCCTCATTACTTCTGCTGAATAATTATAAAACAAAAACAAAACAGTCACCACCACCAATACACAAGTCCCAACTTGCAGGACTGAAGACTACAGTTCTGCCCAACAAGCTACAGTCATGGTTTGGCTACCTGTGTACAAATATGAAATTTTAGTTCAGTTGTAAACAGCTTTTTTGTTGTCTCTAATCCATTTTCCTTGAACACATCTCACATCTTGCTTTCCGGAAGCTGTCACAGCAGCTAAGGATAAGCCAGAAGACAGCATTCTTTGACCACCCCTTTCTCCACACACTTTCAAAGATGGAAATTGCAAAGGTAGCTACATATGGTTGCTCTGCCAGTTCCACCCTACCTATAGAGCCAATTTAAACAGCAGTCATTCCCCAGGGCTGGATCTGCATTTTCTCAGCACTAAGGGGCTGGAGTGGAACAAGCAGAACGGGGACTCAGCATCTCGTACTCATCGACTGGAGAAACAAACTCTGAAATTGGAGGCTAAAGCAGGGGAAAAAATTGACAGAGCTCTAAGAGTACAAAGAGGCCCTTCTCTTATAACAATTTAGTCTTACAGCAATGCAATTTGCAAAATTCAGTCTCTAACCAACTGTTTTAAAAAATGTTTAAAAAAAGCTAACAAATTTATAAATTCTGTTTGAACCAGAAAACCCCAAGTACTCCATCAATATTTCCAAGAGTAGGCAATCACAAATTTGAACAGATTTCCAATCTTGAGAGAGTAATGTTTTCCCTTAGATATTCAGGAAGGGAAATAAATTCTACATGTCAGAGAGGGAAAAATTGTTTCCTTCCTCCCTAATGCAAACGTAGTGAGAGCTATGAAAGAGTTAATTACCAGACTTCTGCTAGTATCATCCAATCAAAAAAGTTAAGTGTGCACACTTTTGTTTACATAAGCCCATCTTATGGTCAGAAAAATTAAATACCATATACCTGTTTAAACCCTGATATACTTTGCGGGTTGGACTAGATAATCTTGAGAGGTTCCTTCCAACCTAAACAATTCTGTGCTTCTGTTCAAGATCATGTGCGGCAACGTTTTTGGCTGTAGCTGTTCAAGACAGGCTGGTAAAAACAAACATGCAAATAGGAAAAAGACAGAGATGCTAAACATAGCCATATTAAATTATGTTCATTGACAACTTGCTTTCACAAGCTGCTGGCTCTCACAGCTATTGACGGGGAATCCATGTTTGAAGCAGCATTGAAGTATATAAAGAAAGGAACACAAATAGTAAAACTGTTCCAAACCTAGGAAAAATAAAACATGACATAGAAAAGCAGAAAAGGGAATACTCTACACCTTAAGTGAGGTCGTAGAACCAACCAACACAGCTCTAATCAGTGTCTTGCTTATATTCTGAAACAAGCAAGTGTTGCTGTGAAGAGCAGTCAACACACTGAATTTAAGTGATAAAAATTAGCCACAATGTTTGAGACATGCTACATCTAACCACACCTGATTTCAGTCCAATTTCAAGTTCACATGGCCTTGAAAAGCTATGTCCTTCTCACCTAAGGAAGCTATTTCTCAGACTTATTTTTCAAGAACTTGGTGCCTCTTTCAAAATAATAACAAAATACCCAAAGACCTGAACTATCCCATCTTCCAGGCCAGCATTACTTAACTCTAAAGGTTGCTGTATGTTCTCACATCCTGACCAGAAGATTTCAAGTTACATACAGACAAAGTCAATTCCTACTTAATTTTGTACAAGATGCCTAATTCACTTTGAATCTAGCCTTTTGATTTTGACATTTTACTAATAGTTTCCTAAACTCAGGAAAAGAAGCCTTTCCAGTTCATTGTCATATCCAAAACACTGGCTTCAAGCAATGTTTTTTCTTTTTCCCCCAAACACTTTGGCCACCAACTCCAAGAGACTTTATTCAACAACTTCAGGGAAGTCAACTTGTAGAGTGGATTACCGATTGACTTTTTAGCATGCTTTCTGTAATTCAGGTGCCATTCCAGCAGTGATCTGTAGATAATGCTTCATATGAGAGGTTCAGAAGCAACATGATTCTGTAAGGTGAACTGTACTCACACCAAGTATTGTGTTAAAGTTGGAAGCACAAACATTGGGCAAATCCAGGTCAGGATCTAGAGTCTTGGGAAAAATTCCAAGAACACTTCACACAAATCATTATATTAATGACATTCAAAGTAGAGACTCCAAACAAATCCACCCATCCTCTGACTTCCTCCCAACCTCAAACTGAAAAAAACATGCAAAAACCCAGACTCAATAAGCTATGAAAAGTTCTAACTCTGCAAAAAGCAGAAAAAACATTCATCATGTCTTTTCAGGACCTTTTCATTTTAAGCTTGAGATCTTATTACTATATAGCATCATAAAGGAGATGAAGAATATATTTACTAGAGCCAGGAAAGAATGTCAGATTATATAGCCTAGTCATACAGTGCCCTTTCATCAAAAAAAAAAAAAAAAAACCCAAACTAGGTGAAATGAAGAAAAAAGACAACCACATCATTGTGAAATGACAGGAAAGTTTTGCAAACGAGCATATAGATAACCTATTAATTGGTGTAGACAGATGAATGCCGTAATAAGCAATCTTTAGTGTCAAGATAGTTTCTTACCACAGATCCAGTTCTGTATACTCTTTGTTAAGCCTCTACATATGAAATGTTGTGGTTATTTTTATATGTATATGAAAACAAAACAAAACACTTTCGATGACACTGGGGATAAAAGAGGAGGAGGGGATACCTACCCATCTACCCCAAGGCACTGCAAAAACAACCTGTGGGCAAAAGGGGTAGGAAACAGCTATTTTGTTAGTGTGGTTATAGATTTATACATTATTTATAATCATAAGAAGTTTGCCCAATTCCTGCTGTAAAGGATAAATTAAGACATGCATAGATGACTATTATACAAAGTAAAAAACGTGAAATGAAAGGGATGACTCCCACAAGTGAATTTTTTTTTTTTCCAAATAAATGTTAAAGTTACTAAGGGGGCAATAAGGGCGGGGGCAATGAAAAAAAAGTCATCAGACTTTGGAAAGAAAGCATGTAGGTGTATTAATTCATGCTTATCTGTCCCAGAGAAATGAGGTGATAAAACAAACCAGACTCATCCTTTACAAGTGAGAAGACAAGAGGAGGATGTCACCTTAGTCATTCCCCACCCAATTCTGATCACGGAGAAAGGAAAGGAACTCATTCATTGCATACAAGCACTGGCAGCGTTTCCCCAACCCATTCCCACCCACATGAAGGCACAAAAGGAGAATACATTATTCTCCCAACTCCATTTGAATTAGTCAGTGGGAAAGAAACTCCAGTGCTGTACTCCCCTGTTTCAGTTCTGTTACGTATTAAGGGAGAACCACACTATAATCTCCCACATCCTCTATTTCAATTAGGAGACCATGGAGTAAAGAGGGCAAACGCAACACTCTCCCACTCTTCCATGCTCCTCCTCACTACACTACAGGGCAGAATGAAGACGCTGAGTATCTCCTCTTCTCCTTTCCTTCCACACAGTGACACCATGACAGTCCCTGCTCTGCTCCGTGCAGGGAGGATGGAAAGGCAGAAACCCTTTCTGGTGAGATTCTCTATGTGTATGGAGGGACAGGTCTAGCATTTCCCTCCATTTGAGTTCATATTTCATGGCAAGCTAAAGGAACTGGAGAGGGGGCTAGCTATCATCCCTTAGACTGGGAGAGGAGGTAGGGTGCAAGCTGAACTAGCATCCCCTTCCCCTTGAATCCTCACTGTGTTTTAAGGGCAAAAGGAACAAGCGCACACATGGGACTAGCATCCTCTTGGCTTCCTGCCGCATTGCAAAGGAAAAGGATGGATATAAGTACGTAAGACTAGCATCCCTTCCTCCTGGGTCTCTGCATCCATTGCAAAAGGAAAAGGAGAGTGTGTGTGGATAGAGCTGGCATCCCCTGGGGTCCCTGCTGCGCTGCAAAGGGAAAAGGGCAAGGGAGGCGCGTGTGGGACTGGCATCCCTTTCCTCCTGGGTCACCGCTACCGCACGGCGAGGAGAAAGGAGGGAAGCAAGGGACTAACAACCTGGTGGGTGCCCAATGCGCTGCAGGAGAAAAGGTGGGGGGTGTGAAGGGGGGATGATGGCACCCCCTCCTCCCCGGGTCCCCACTGCACTGCTGGGGGAAAGGGGGGCAGTGGGTCCCCTTTCCTTTTGGGGCCCCACACAGCAAGGAGAAAAGAGGGGGAGGGCGCACATGGACCAACATCCTTCTCCCCCGAAGGAGAAGGCGGGGAGAGTACCCGGGACTCGCACCCCCCTCCCCTTGGGTCCCTAATGGCAAGGGAGGGGAATCGCATGGGGATGAGCATCATCCCCTTCTGGGGCTCCCACTGGGAGGGACAGGGGGGCAGCGGGAACGGCCGGGACCACCATCTCCCGGCCCCGAGGCGCTGTGAGGGAGAGGGAGTGGATCCGGCACCTCCATGTCGTTCAGCGGAGGACAGGACGAGCATCCCCTCTCCTCCTGTCGCCCGCCGCATCGGAGCGGAGGACTTAACCCTCCGCCCCGCTCGCTCCCCCGCCCAGAGGACGCTTCATGGCCGCCCCCCACAGCGCCGTCTCCGCGAGCGGGTGTCTCTGCCCTTGGCGAGCGGAGCGGCCGCTGCGGGGCCGAAAGAACGACATCCCTGAGGGAAAACTCCTGCCCGTCTTCACACCCCACGCCACCCAACTCCGCGCCGCCCGGGTCCCCCCGCCGTTACCTCAGCGCGGGGTCCCGCCGCTCCGACCCAGCTCCTTCCCTCAGGTGGCGGCGGGCGCCAG
>VXBH01001261.1:631619-645244 GCA_013400035.1 Rynchops niger
GGGGACAACCGCCGTTAAATGCACCACGTTTAGTCCAATGGTGGTTTTCTTTTTGGTCTGAGGTCTTGCTAACACCTTGGATTCTTTTTGGTGTCCGGGCAGGCCAGCCCTTGAATGCTCTTGTCTCGGTGATCTGCAGTCTCTGAGGGCTGTCACCTCCTTATCTGCTGCTTTACGCTCCTTGTGCACCTACGCTCGCTGGCAGAAGGTGGGGAACTGAAAAGTCCCGGGCTTAGGGAAAAACCCAACCAAAACATCAGTGTGTTATCAACATTTACCTCATACTAAAAGACTAAACACAGCACTGTACCAGCTGCTAGGAAAATTACTAGGAAAATTAACTCTATGGTGGCCTAAAGGCTTCGGCAAACCTAGCTACTTAGGCAAACAGCATAAATCACACCGAATTATAACCCTAAGTAATTTATTCTAATTAAAACTTACTTACTTGAGCTCTACAACTCAACAGTGGGACACTGCGGGGAACAAACGCGGTGCGGCATGGGGAGGGAGATACAAACGCAGTGGGACGCAGAGGGACAGTGGAAGGAGAAGGGAGGACAACCTCCACAGGGCACGTGGAGGGCGGTAGCGGATTCAATGGGATGCAGGGAGGGAGTCTGTTGGGAAGAGGGAAGACCCCAGCATGCCCATGCTGTGAGGAGAGAGGGTCTCTGATGCACCCAGTGGAGAAAGTATGAATGCTACGGTGGGGGACGCTGAGGCACAAAGAGGCTGCCCATCTGCCAGCACTGCTAGCGGGGATTGGTGTTGCTTTTGGGTCCCAGGAGAGATTTCTGTGCATGAGTGTACTTAGAACTATAAATGCTCAAAGGGACAGGGCATAAAGACATCATGCAAAGAGGATAAATGTGTGGGAAAAGCACTAATATGTATTGACACAAGTACTGAGCAGCTGGGGTTTGCTACTGGCTTTTAAAGTGGGGCAGGGAAAGCTATCAGGGCATCACAGGAGATGGGGATGCTGGGCAGTGTAACTGTATGTGCTGTAGGACTAGGGAAGTTCTGGTGGACTTTGAGGTAAGAGCATCATAGGTCATCCAACAGCACAACAGGAATATAAACCCAGCAATGTTTGGGGTAGAAAGGGAAATGCTTTATTCTCTAGGGATAAAAGGGACCTTGCTGTTGTCTTATTTAGGGGAGAAAAGGTGTTGGGGATCAATACCGATCAGTTCCCCTGGGTGTAATGTCACTGGGACTATGCAGTGCTGTGACAGCTCCTGGGAGGATGTTGGCCCTGCAGGACACAAGGAGACTGATGGGGAGCAGGAGAGGGAGTGAGAGCTTCTGGGCTCTGAGCAGATCCTGGAGAACATCTGTAATGTGGACACAGGGGAGGGCAGTCAGGTATTGACACTACTAGGGAGGGCAGATGGGTGGGTTTATCGGAGATCAAAGAGGGTACTAGTCCTTCAGAGCTGAGTGGTGCTGTGGGGTAAAGGGGATAGGATAGGATAGGATAGGATAGGATGGGATGGGATGGGATGGGATAGGATATTTCAGTTGGAAGGGACCTACAATGATCATCTAGTCCTACCAGCTGACCACTTCAGGGCTGACCAAAAGTTAAAGCATATAATTAAGGTCATTGCCTTTTAAACACTGACAGGCTCAGGGCATTGACCACCTCTCTAGGAAGCCTGTTCCAGTGTTTGACCACCCTCTTGGTAAAGAAATGCTTCATAATATCTAGTATGAACTTTCCCTGATGCAACTTTGAGCCATGGTTATGAAGAGAATCAGTATGGAAGTTAGAGCAGCACAGCAAAGGCATTGGTAGGAAGCAATGGTATGGAAGAGCACAAGGGGTTTGGGGGCTGTCATTGGAGAATATCGCCTCTGGGCTTGGTATATGGAGGTACTGATGCCTTGGTGGGCAACATGGAGCAGCGAGGAATGCAGAGTTATTTATTCACTGGTAAATAAAGGAGATCATAGGGGTACTCAAACCTTGGGTTCTTGTGCAGAGGGATGCACAACAGGTTGCCCAGAGAAGCTGTGGCTGCCCCATCCCTGGAGGGGTTCCAGGCCATGTTGGATGGGGCTTGGAGCAACCTGGTCTGGTGGGAGGTGTCCCTGCCCAGGGCAGGGGGTTGGAACTAGAAGGATGTGGACCTATTGGAGCGAGTCCAGAGCAGAGCCACAAAGATGATTTGAGGGCAGGAGCCCCTCTGCTGTGAGGACAAGCTGAGAGAGTTCGGGGTGTTCAGCCTGGAGAAGAGGAGGCTCCGCGGAGACCTTATAGTGGCCTTCCAGTATCTAAAGGGGGCCTACAAGAAAGGCTGGAGAGGGACTTCTTACAAGGGCATGTAGCAATAGGTCAAGGGGTAATGGATTCAAACTGAAAGAGGGGAGATTTAGATGAGATACCAGGAAGAAATGTTTCACTCTGAGGGTGGTGTGCCCCTGGCCCAGGTGGCCCAGAGAAGCTGTGGCTGCCCCATCCCTGGAGGGGTTCAAGGCCAGGTTGGACGGGGCTTGGAGCAACCTGGGCTGGTGGGAGGTGTCCCTGTCCAGGGCAGGGGGTGGAACTAGATGATCTTTAAGGTCCCTTCCAACCTAAACTATTCTATGACTCTATGATTCTATAATTCTGTGATTCTTCTGTAGATCACACCCTGGCAGGGGTAAGTGTGGCTCGTGCAGTGCAGGGTGCACAGAGGTGATGGTGCTGGGGAGAGGAAGAAATATCAGTGGCACAATGTGCTGCAGGTGTTCAGGTTTATCAGTACTGTGGTGATGCCATACCCTGGGGTTTGTTGATGCTGTAGCATTGGTACCGCAGAGATCCTTGAAGGCAGCTGGGCAAACATCAGTGCCTTGGTCACAGAGCCTTCCACGGCACTGGGGACGGCTGTGAGAAGACTGATGTAGTAGTGGGCAACACTGGCAATGTCATGCCATCAGAGCAGACGTGGTAACTGAGGACAGGGTGTCACTGTGCAAAGCGCAGGTGATGAATGGGGGAGGCCTGGGTGATACCAGTGTTCTGCAGCTTGTGCGTTAAGGGCTAGCTAGTAGGACAGGAGGAGTGCAGTACTGGCCTCCTTGTTGTAAATCATTGCAAATGTGCACTTAGCCTCCTGCCCTTCTCCTCTTGATATCTTTCTGGGTGTCCTCCTACATATGAGGATCCGTTTCACATTATCTTTTCCCCCCAGAGCTATCCTCTTGAATTTTTCCATTTTTAATGCCCTATTTTGGCCTACATTCTAGAGTGTTTTTCTCCGACTGCTGTTTGAAGCATTTCTTCCATAGCATCAGTCATCACACTGTCTATTGTTGATATAATAATTTAATATAAAAATTACTTTCCTGTCTGAGCTTGAGATTGATTCAGTTAAATTCTGTTTATTCGCAACTGAACTCCTCGACTCTGCCACTGTCGTCGCATGGATTAATGTGATTAGGCTCTCTCTGCAAAAATGCATCCTTAAACCTCTGAGTGCACCAGGCTGTGTTGAACCACAAGGGCTTACTGCTATAGACATGCGGTCAAAAACATTAATAAAGCGTGTCTGCTTTTGAAGGACTTGTTTTGAGTATGGTTTGCACAAACCTCTGGAATGCCATTCCAGAGGGTTAAGCAGAGATTAACCCAGCTAAAGGAAATGATTCCAATGCCCTTAGTTAATATGATATGATCATTATGTATTGTTAATCTTTCTTAAATGCAATCACATTTTTTAAACCCAGGGCTTGACCCAACTTGTACTGAAAACAGTGAAAGTATTTCCATTGGCTTCAGCAGGATTTCAATCAGTCTAGAAATTGTCTTGCTGTTAGACGCCGTTCATCTTCCTTGCCCTGTGAAATTAATGTATGTCTTCTTCAAACATCTCAAAAAGCATAAATCTCTTGGATCCCCACTCAGTATATCCTTTCATTCAAACGGTGAACCATTCCTAGGTCTGGCTGTATTAACCCAGACAGTTTTGCTTTTTTTTAATGTTTCTGCTCTGCCAGGCTCACGTGCTCTCTGCAAACTGCGTAAGATAACTGCTTTGAAACAGCTGGAGATCTCTGACCAACTTGGTGTGAAGTTAATCAAACACAACCAGCTTGAAAACACTGGTATACCCATAAAACTTGGTCTTTCCCCAGACTTTCCCCCAAATCTCTTTTGCACTGATATTTATTATGCTCCTACATTGCCTTTTTATTTTTCCTAGGAGAAGGATATTAAATATTTTTTTAGCATCATGTGTCAATAGCTTTTCCTCTCTGAGTAGTGAACCAGCATTTTCCTTATATATATTTAAAGCTTGATTTCTTATTAGCCTCATCTCACATCTCTTGCTAGTTGAATGTTTTCCGATCAGCTGAGCTTGATGAATTTCATTCCAGGATAGGTGAAGAAGAAGCTGGAGCAATCTCTGGAATGTTATTTTGGGCAACCAAGGGAAACACGTGCTCTGAAGTGACACTTCACAGTCCTGACTTCACCAAAGAATTCATCCTGTAAATGCACGTTGCTGAGGTTGGAAATGGGGTTGCCTCCCTCCCCTCATTGCGATTCTGAGCGTAGCTGGGGAGGTGAGGAGCAGCAGGGAGGGTGGTTGTGTGACTGTGCTAGCAAAGGGGCAGCCAGGGAGGGATGGCAGCCTGGCACATCACATACGAAGTTAAAATGTTTGGCCATGCTCACCTTTTTGCCTGATGGTACCTGCCTTTGCAGCCCTCTTTACACATCAAGTGCATTAAACATCAAGTACAATTCAGGCAGTTTATAGAGTCATAGAATTGCGTGGGTTGGAAGGGACCTTTGGATCATTGAGTCCAACCTTCAACCTAACTCTGACAAAAACCATCACCAAACCATATCTCTAAGCACTATGTCTACTCGTCTTTTAAATGCCTCCAGAGATGGTGACTCAACCACTTCCCTGAGCAGCCTGTTCCACTGCTTGATAACCCTTTCAGTGTAAAAATTTTTCTGAATATCCATCCTAAACCTCCCCTGGAGCAACTTGAGGCCGTTTCCTCTTGTGCCATGGCCTGTTCCCTGGGAGAAGAGCCCGACCCGCCCTGGCTACCCCCTCCTTTTCAGGGAGTTGTAGAGAGCGAGAAGGTCTCCCCTCAGCCTCCTTTTCTCCAGGCTGAACAATCATATGACTTCTGCTGTGAGCCACATTTTTGGCACAGAAGGAGCACAAGAGGGTCCAGAGGCACATTTATCTCTTTGGGATGTGAGTTGTTAACACGCCAGCTCGCGAAGGTGCTTTATGAACGCAGCTTCTCCAGCCCCAAGAAAGCAGTGTCTGCGTAGGGAAACTGGAACACGAATCCAGGGCTGGGAGTGCTCCAGTGACAACTGATGTTTTTGTGACTAATGAGAAGGTTGTCCCTGAAAAACAGGACATGGTTGCCTGAACCTGTTTTTTTGGCAGTGGAGCGGTTTCTCTAGCTTGTAATGTTGTATTTCTGTGCATTGGAAAGGGCAGGGGCCTTGCATAAAAACAAAACAAAACAAAACAACCCGGTAAGTGATCCCATCGTAATGCGTATCCCAAATGCACCTACTCAGTTGCACAAGAAGCCTCTAAAATTGGCCAACTACAGAATGTGAGGCTTTGAAACCTTATGAATTCTTCTCGGTTTCAGTGGCTTCTCTGTGGGAAGTTGAAACTTCAGTGTGCAGATAATAAATTATTTAAGGATCTCTAGCCAAAAAAAAAAAAGAAGAAAGAAAGAACTCAGACTCTTGTAAGGAACTTATTTCCTAACCACGGACCATCACCAGATGCAGAGAGCAAGATATAACAGATTTTTCATTTTTTTCTTTATACTTCCTTGATTCCATAATAACTTAGGAAAGAAAGGGAGGAAAAACTAATCAAAAAAAGTTGATGTGCCCAGACACATCCTGCAGTAGGTTTTGAAGGCTAATCTTCCAGTGATATAAACGGGAATTTTGTCTGGGTGAGGAATGGGGGAACGGGCTTTCATGAAGATGTCTTGGGAGCCTCAGAGCTGTATTAGCTAGAAAGGTCCATTTGGTGGCTGGTCTTGAGGTGCTTGTGTTCAGGGCAGGCTGGCAACACAATACTGGCGTTACTTAATGGAGTTGCCTTTTCTTTTGTTCCAAAAGTCCTATTATTCACCTTGCCACCATGAAGCTTTAAAGCAATCTGTAGCGTTCACAGAAAAAATGCCTAATAACTATGTGCAGAACACTGAGATATTTTTTAATGTGCTAAAGAAATGACTTGCTTTTCAGGCTGCTGCAGCTTAAGCCTCCAGTCTGGAAACTGGATGCCTGAGGTGAGCAATGACATTATCCTGCTGAATCCAGCTGCAGGATAGAAGATGAAGGAAAAAAGGCTTTTGCTATGTTTGGGCAAAAATTTATGAAGAAATGGCTTTGTCTGAATGTGGTCCTGTTATTTGGTGTCACAAAAGGGAAAGTAAAATTTTGTGAAATGTCCTATTTACTTCACACAAGGTTTTTTTGTTTAAAAGAGCAGCACAGTCAGTCCAGACCATCAAAACCAATCTACCTGAACACAGGACCTGGAGAGATTTCAGTCAATTCTGAACCATTCTGGATTTCATTCTTTCAGTTAAGTGTTACAGAAACAAATTGGTCCTTTGAGACTTGGCATTATATGCCCATCAAAATCAATAAAAACCTAGCTAAAGTCACTTAACCTGATGCACAAGTTATCTGTAATTTTCAGTGCCAACAACTGGAAAGAGAAATTCTGTATACTTTCTAGCTTGCTGCAAATATCCTGTGGTGGTCATTCATGCAGCAAAAATCAAAGGCATATTCAACAAGAATTGTGATGGGGAAGACTTGCTTAATTCTTAAGTATTTATATCACATTAGTGCACCAAGGCTCCACCAGAAAATCTGGCCTTTACTGTCACCGTTACTCTGGGTACACAAAACAAAAGCTTTTACCCTAACTGACTTTCAAGTAATTTTACTTGTATCATCGCTGTGCTATGAAATCGTTGGATTCCTTCTTAAAATTATTTGCTTTTCACTAACATAGTGTGATGGAGTAGCACAGAGATAATGTTGGTCTTTGTTCTGTTCAGTTGCTGTACCCATTGGTGCAGAGGAGACATCAGAGGACCCACTATCTCCCGTATCTATGGCATTTGCACCTCCTAGAAACTTGGATGGCCTCAAGCTACAGACCAAGATGAGCACATGGACTCCACTGAACAATCAACTCATGAATGACAAGGCAAGTTCCGTGCAGATGGGTCAGATTCATAGAATCCCAGAATTGCTGAGGTTGGAAGGGACTTCTGGAGAACATCTAGTCCAGCCCCTCAAGGCAAGTCAGATAGAGCATTTGCTTAGGGTGTTTGAATATTCACAAATCCGAAGACAAATTCCCAAGTTCACTTCACAAATTCTCAAGTCCTAGAAAAATTTAACTGATGTTTTTGCCTGTATAGGTCATGAGTGATGGAATAAGAATGTAAAGATTTTGTAAAAACTGAAAAGCTGAAAGTTCTAATATACATCGTTTGAAGTGTACAAGTATTTACTTCAAGCATTATTACTTTACCAAATCAGTTGCTTTTAAATCACAAAAAAAAAGTTTTTTAAATTATTAGTGGAAGTTACCAAATTATTGTTTTTTTCTGCTCCAGAAGACTTTAGTTTAACTCCAGAGCAAAATGAATGTCAGTGTAGGTTTCCAAGTGGCCTATGTGCTCCATCTTAGCTCGTAGGAGAGACCTTAGTACCCATGCTCTGGCTTCTCTGCTAAGGCTGGCGGTGCTGAGGCTAGCTTGATATTTTGGGAACTGAAGTGATGCACTCAATTTATAAATAACAACATGCATTTCCTAGCCTCCCACTCTCTATACTATATCTGGGATCTGCTAACGTAACTGAGGGGGTTTTGTCTCAGGTATCACCAGGACCATATTCCTCCCTCAGAATCCAGTTTAAATTTCTGTTGATGATTCATAGAATTTAATCCAGCGTGGGCCATTACATCATGTAGTCTGGCTTCCTGGATTTCTTGGGCCCTCTTGTTTCTCACAGTTCTCCCAGTCTTGATCTCAGTAACTAGAATTTGGCTAAAATATATCTTCTGCGAAGGAATATAGACTTCCTTTGGGGTTATCAAGAAATGAAAATTTCATCACTCCCCTAATAATTTTCTCATGATTAATCCCCTATACCATGAAAAGATGAAACCTTGTCTCCTGTCTGAATACGTTTAGCATTACCTTCCATCATTTAAATCTTCCCCTCCTAGCTTATTAAACTCTTCTGTAACCAGTATTTTTTCCTCGTGGAAGGACTTTTACCCTACTTCAAGCCAACACTTGAACTTTTTTTGATAAACTAAACAGATTGAGCTCTTTGAAGTCCTTTCAATCTGGCATATTCTCCAGCCTTTGAATCATTTTAATGTCTGTTTCTTACACTCTTTAAAACATATTTTTACAGATGCACATCACTGTGCAATAAAGTATGATCTAACTAGAAATAAGTACGTGGGTAAAACCACCCTTCCCCACCTTCTTACTCCTCTGCTCCTTGGGCAGTCTGATGTTGCATTGGGCTGCAGCAGAACTTTTAGGAGCTCATATGGGATTCTTCTATACTCCATGATGTACTTGTTAGTAGAATAGGCCATGAGGGGCAGGAGTGGTGGGAATTCAGAGCTGATCCAAGGCAGAAGTGTTTAAGCTCCCTCTAAACCATTGTTAGGAGCAGACCCAAGAACAGTTAATAACATAAATTTGCTACCTGTCTAATTTTGGGTAATCCTGAGGGTACTCCATTAGTAGTTCCTGTAGAGCTCCCTGGATTTTCAAACATGCTGGAGAGTACACTTGTCTGCATTGTTGGTAGGTCCCAGCTCTCTCCTACCTATTGTACATCCTGTGTCCTGCTGCCTCCGTCTGTGGTTTTCTGCCTTTACAGCAGCTGTTAGAGCAGAAAAGACTGTCCAGCGTGTTACTACTGGAACGTGGGCAGTCACGATCACTTTAGAGCCAGGATCACCATCAGGGACAGACCAAAGTCAAGAAATCAGAATTGGGAAACCTTGAATTATGCAGCATTCATGGTCAGAAAACCAGAGGTGGAGTCTTAGCTATGCCAAGATTGTGCTACAGCTGAGGATGGAGTAAAGGTAGGCGATAGGACAGCTTGGTCACCCACAGCGAAACCAAACAGACTTCAGCCTCAGTTCTGCTGACTAAGGAAGGGCCTTGAGTCAGGAGATGATTTGCCTTCCGTTGTTCAGTGATTCAGTCATGGGGTAGAAGAGCCCCTAGTGCCATTTGCAGCAAGGGCTGAAGGATTTGGCCAAGCAGCCTTGAACTTGAGGTTGTTTAAAACTACCTGAAGACATGTATGTGAGATGGCAGGTCTCAAGAGCAACCTAGGCCTCAGGCTGCGTCCAAAGCCAGCCAGCTTAGATACAACTCCAAGGCCTTGGGGGAGAGGACAGTAAACATGGGCTTGATTAAGGCAGTGGATGATTATACCAATTTTGGGCCATTCTGTTGCTAATTAATGCTTCCAAGTGCCTGGAGTAGGCAGAACTTTCTGACAGAGTTGGCTCAGATGTATCTCCAAGAATGCTGAGAGCAAATAACTTGTCTTTCTTTGATCAAAGACCATTAACATTGCTTTCAGTTATATAAATACATCCCTGCTTCATTTGAATCATCCAACCCAAAACTTAGATCTTTGACTATTCATCACTTGCTTGTGGCAAATCCTTTTCCAAGTTCATCTTGTTAGGGTTTGGTTTTGTATTTTTTTTTAACTTTGCCAAGTGTCCCACAAGCAAATAAAGCAAATAATAACTGTCAACATACACATAAAAGAAATGTCATTTTCCACCCCTTGCAAGAGACACTCCTGCTGGGAGAGACAGAGCTAACACTGTCAACTGCTGTACCAGACATCAGCACTGATAATGTCTCTCTGCAGGAACCTCCTTTGCAGGCTGTCATAGCAATAACATGTTTGGAGTTTATAATGATCAAGCATGTTTTCCTAGTTGTGGTTAATAACTGTTTTTATGTGCAGTTATAAGCTGGGCTTTTTCGTCTTTGATCTGTCTTCTGCAAAAATCATCTACGGCATTTCCTCACATCCCAGGTCACAATCCTGAGTACAGAAGGCAGTTTTGTGGTAGTGGGAAGCCACATGCTAGTGCTCTCAGGTCTAGCTCCCTATGGATAAAGGTCAACATCATAAATCCTCCACTGTATTTTGAGACTGATCATCCTTCTTGTTAGTTGTCATTGTAAAGTGGCCAGGGAACAAAGACTGGTCTCAGTATCTGACTCCTAATGGTCTTGCTGTGTTGAGATTGAAGCCATTGCCAGGGCTATATGACAGCTACCCAATGTCTTCACCTCAGGAAAAATGAAATTTCTAAACCAAAGAGATGAGAAGCCCAGCTTCTGGTCTCACCAAAGCATGTGAGACACCACACATCACTGTATGCCCAAGAGAGCAGAACGCTATGTTGGCACATCGTGTGTGCAGTAGCTGCAGAGAATGGAGGTGGAGATGAGAGGTAGCACATTGCAGCCGGTCTGCAGAGCTTTCCTTCACAGTCATGCATACATAGCCCTTGAACTTTAGGGACTCTTCTTCAGTGAAAGGAACCTTCCACAGGAACCAGCCTGGAGAGTTGAAGAAGATCTGGAAGAAGTAGACGGGGCCCTCTTCAGACAACTAGAAGCAGCCTCATGTTCACAGGCCTTGGTCCTCCTGGGTAGCTTTTACCACCCTGATATCTGCTGGAAGGGCAACACAGCAAGGCACATACAATCCAGCAGGTTTCAGGAGTGCATTGGTAATAATTTCCTGATACAGGTCATTGAGGAACCAATGAGGGAAGATGCTCTGCTGGACTTCATACTTACAAAGAAGGAAGGACTGGATGGGGATGTGAAGGTTAGGGACAACATTGCCTGCAGTGACCAGGAGATGATGAAGTTCAGGATACTGAGAGGAAAGAGCAAGACAAATAGCAGGATCACAACCCTGGGCTTCAGGAGAGCAGACTTTGACCTCTTCAGGGATCTATGTGGAAGAAGCGCATGGGATCTGGTCCTGGAGAGGTCCAGGAAAATGGATTGATTTCAGACTTTAGTAAGGCTTTCAATACTGTCTACCATAACATCCTCATAGACAAGCTGATGAAGTATGGATGGAGAGTGAGGTGGGTTGAAAACTGACTGACTGGCCTCAAAGGATTGTCATCAGCAGGATGAAGTTCAGCTAGAGGCCAGTCACTAGTGGGTTGACACCAGGGGTTGACACTGGAGCCAGGATCATTTACATCAACAACTTGGATGATGGGGCACGGTGCACCCTCAGCAAGTCTGTAGATGATACAGAATTGGGATGAGTAGCTGATAGACAAGGTGTGTGTACTGTCATTAATCATAGAATCGTAGAACAGCCCAGGTTGGAAGAGACCTGAAAAGATCATCTGGTCCAACCTTTCATGGGAAAGGGAGCCTAGATGAGATTATCCAGCATCCTGTCCAATTGTGTCTTGAAAAGCTCCAGTGATGGGGACTCTACCATGTCCCTGAGCAGGTTTTCCAGTGATTAAGAGGGACCTTGACAGGCTGGAGAAATGGAATGATTGTCTGGAAAGCATCTTGGGAGAGAATGACCTAGGAGTCCTGGTGAATACCAAGCTGACCATGAGCCAGCAAAGGAGGCCACCATCATCTTAGGCTTCATTAGGAAGAGGGTAAGTGGTAGGTCAAGGGAGGTGATTGTTGCCCTCTACTCAGCACAGGTGGGGACAGATCTGGAATGCTGTGTCCATTTCTGGGCTCCTCAGTACAAGAAAGACATGGACTTACTAGAACAAAGCCAGTGTACGACCACAAAAATGTTTCAAGAATTGGAGAATTTGATGTATAGGGAAGGGTTGAGAGATCTGGGGTTGTTCAGCCTGGAGAAAAGAGGCTCACAGAGGACGTTATCAATGTGTATAGATATCTGATGAGGTGGGTAAAGAAGAGAGAAACAGACTCCTATTGGTGGCATCCAGTGAAAAGACAAGAAACGATAGCCACAAATTGAAATACAAGAAACTCCATTTAAAATAAGAAAAAACATTCTTGCTGTGACGGTGGCCACACACTGTAACAAGTTGCCACAGGGGTTGTAGCATCTCCATCCAAGAAGAAATTCAAAACCCGTCTGGATCTGGCCCAGAGCAACCTGCTTTAGGTGACCCTATCAGGGAGTTTGGACTAAAGGATCTCCACAGGTTCCTTCCACACTCTTCCAATCAGTGATTTTGTTTATATTTTGTAGGTTACATAGAATGTTTTTCAAACTGTGTTTTTCTTGGGATATACCGAATCCCCTTTAAGCATTCTCTTTTATTTGTATGTGTATGTTTTGTAGGTATTTGAAGAAAGAAGAGCTCTACTTGGAAAATGGGTAAACTTTTGCCTTTAAATATATATTTAAATACAGCTAGATTTCTGAACTGATCAAGAGATTACTGTGACGGGAATGTAAAGCATATTCTAATTTGTAAAAGGTGTTCATTTTCCTGATGTGGATGTGAAAACGAGTGAGCTGTAGCTGCTTTACTTTTGAGGAAGGTAAAGGTGTAAATTCCCACATTCTGTAAATTCTGAACTTGGGAAATTATATTCCATCATCAGAATGATCTGAAATGATAAGAAGCCCAGGGAAAAGTCTGTGAAGTCTTCAAAGAAGATATGGATGTTTAGGTATTGCCATTGCCTGCTAGTAGGTCTCTGAAACTACTAATAAATAGTGTGTTATCTACCAAGTGCACACATACGGCTCCTAATACTGCAATCATTGAGCACCTCACAATCTCGTACTGTCGTTATCTTCCCAGCTCCTAGATGAGAGAGGGAAGTGCCGTCACCCTGTTTTGCAGATGAAAAATTGAGGCACAGGAAGACATGAGATACGATTTGTCTGCCCCAACCACAAAGGATTGCAAGTTAGACATTGGAGATGGGGTTTCTCTGGCCGGGTGTGTATGTCTGAAAGAATATTTAAGCCTGTCTGGTTTGGTCGTCACAGGTTCCTTGTACAGACAACAGAGAGAAAGCAGTACTTCCAGAGAGTAATTCATCTCACTTAATGTAGGATAAAAGAACGGCCCTCTAGAGATGCGTATTTCTTTCTGTAGCCTGTGAAGGGAGTCATAGCTGGCTGCTGGAAAGGAATACAGCTCTAATTGACCTACCCAGGAAGCTGATGGCAGAGCATGCAATGGCACAAGGTTTGCCCTAGTCCTAAGCTCACCCCTTAAATATATCGCATTGTGCTTTCCCTTTTATAAGGCAAAATTCATTTACAGGCCGTTACGGGAAAGCAGCCGTAATCTGCTCGGTCTCCTATGCAAACAGGAATACAGACTCAGGGACTTTATTGCAATAAATGAGTGAATTAATCTGAATGTATTAATGTGGCTCAGTAGTAACTGTATGGTTGAGCCCTGCTCACATCTTTATAAACAGAACCAAAGAACCAGCTACGTGGTCACATACGATACACAAACTGCATAGAACTATAGAAATGATGCTCCTTGTCAGCACTCTTTGATCATAGAATCGTAGAAACTTCATGGTTGGAAAGG
>VXBH01001262.1:0-14018 GCA_013400035.1 Rynchops niger
TCCTTTCAAAGCTCTGTGAATTATAGTTAAAAGTTGCATTTAAAATAATATAAAAACCATAAAACTAATCCTGAAGATATAAAAGTGAAATAAAATAGGAGTATTCCATATACTCTTGAGGCCATAGAGACATATGCTGTATCAAAACCCAAAGAAAACAGAAACCCTGGAAGCACTGATAACAGTGCAAGGGAAAAACATAAAATGACTTCAGAAACAAGTGATGAAATTCTTAAAAAACAATAAGAAAAAAAATACCTGTCTTTACTGCCATCTTTTTTGTCATCTCCCTCTTTGCTCTTGCTTTTTTCATGGTCAGTCATATTGTCAGAAACAAGTTTCAAAGCACGCTCAGTAATAGAAACAATTTTTTGGACTGCTTGAAGTTCCTCCTCTGTTGGATATATAGCTGCATGTTTGGTCATCACATAGCGGTCATCAGAAGAGTCAGGGCGGCGCAGAGGCTAAACAGACGAAAAAACACATTTCTGAAATTTGAGTATGCTTCCAAGTTCACAGATAATATGTGACCAAAAACGAAACATGTGGTTAAATAAGAGAATATTCAAATCTCAAATCATTGAAATGTAACAAAACATGAACTGAAGTGTCCTTAACAACTTACACTGGTCACAATCAATCATGTCTGAAAAAAAACATGAAATGTAACAAAAATAAACAAATTATGAAATCCCAGGATCAAAAGTACCCCCACAACATAAACATCTATTGTCTTTCTGTTAACTGGAAAGTACTTGTATACTGCTGCAAAATAAAGTATCCATGATTGCTTTTCATAGAATCACAGAAGAATTCAAAGAGGAAGGGACCTCAGGAGGTCCTCTAGTCCAACCTCCTGTGCAAACCATGGTCAGCTATAAGACTATCATGTTGCTCAGGGCTTTATCCAGTTGGTTCTTGAAAACCGACAAAGACAGAAGCTGCACAATGTCTGTGTGAAAAAGAATCAAAATATTCCTGTATTCAGTCTGAACCTCTTTTATCTCGGCCTAGGCTGTCTTTATAATGCACAGGTATTAGAAGGCTATTACATCCCACCGAAGCACTCTCTTCTCCAGGGTGAACAAACCCAGATCCCTCAAGTCTCTCCTCACAGGGCATGCACTCCAGACCCCTGACCATCCCAGTAGCCCCATACTGAACCCTTTCTTGTACTGGAAAGCCCAAAACTGAATGCAGTATCGCAGTTTGGGTCTAATGAAAGCTGATCACTTTCCTTTATCTACTGATTATGCTCCTGTTAATATCACTCAGGATGCTGTTGGCCTCCCTTGCTGCCAGGACACACAGTTGGCTCACGTTCAACTTGCTATCTGCCAAGAACCCCAGGTCCCTTTCAGCAGGGCCGCTACACAGCTTGTCACTCCCCAGCCCCTCGGTGCAAGGGGTTATACCTTCCCAAGTGCAACATTAAGCATTTGTCCTTGCAGAATTCTATAATGTTCCTGTTGGTCCATTCCTCCAGTCTGCCTAGGTTGCTCTGGATGGCAGCCCTGCCCTCAAAGGTATCAACTGTTCTCCCCACACCAAATCAACTCATTTTCGTGTCAGCTGCAAACCTGATGAGTGTGTACTCACTCCATCATCTTTCAGATCATTGATAAGGTGTTAATGAGACAAATCCCAGGATAAACTCATGTGGTACTGCACTTGTTACTGACCTCCAGGTAGGGTATGACCCACCACTAACCATTACCCTCTGGGAGTGACCATCCAACCACTTTTTATCCATACATTTGTCCACAATTAGATAAAGTATAATGCAATTAAATAAAATAAAAAGTAGTACACTAATTCAGAGTGACTTGTATTTCAGAAGAATCAATATTTGTCTTCAAGGCACCCTTTCATCATATAAGTGGATTTATTTTGGAAGACAGGTCCATCTACACAGTTTCATTAGCATATGATTTTCTCTTCACTTTTCCAAATCCGTTATTAAGAAACACTGGAGACAACTCAAGTAGCACTGAATAATTTAGCTTTTAACTGTGCCTCCCAGCCCCCTCCAAGCAGCTACTTCCTGCTCCTTCCTCACCCCCCACCCTTTAGGTAGTAATTTCAAAAGTATTCAGTCTTTCTGAAATGTTAGGGCTGTAATCCACACAGGCCTACTAGCTCAAGCCTAAAGTATCACTAAACATAATACAGACTTGTACTTCTCCTGGAGAAACTGTCTGCCCATAGCTTGGACAGGAGTACTCTTCGCTAGGTAAAAAAAATGGCTGGAGGGCCAGTCACAAGTGGTGTTCCCCAGGGCTCAGTATTGAGGCGAGTGCTCTTCAACATCTTTATCAGTGATCTGGATGAGGGGACTGAGTGCACCCTCAGTAAGTTTGCAGATACTGTGTCCAGTTTTGGGCCCCTCACTACAGGAAAGCCATTGAGGTGCTGGAGTGGGTCCAGAGAAGGGCTACAAAGCTGGCGAGGGGCCTGGAGAATAGGTCTTATGAGGAACGACTGAGGGAGCTGGGGTTGTTCAGCCTGGAGAAGAGGAGGCTGAGGGGAGACCTTCTCGCTCTCTACAACTACCTGAAGGGAGGGTGTAGAGAGGTGGGGGTTGGTCTCTTCTCCCAGGTAACAGGCAATAGGACATCCGCCGGGTGGATACCATGGCTCCCTGGGCAAGCTGGTACAGCCCTTCAGAGCCCTTCAGAGCCCTTCCGTACAAACTGCTGCGCCACGCTGCGTTTACCCGCTCTAGTCACTGTGCTCGCTGAGGCCACCTTTTGTGGGAGTGGGGTGGGCGCCGTTACTGCTGGCCCCGCCTCCGCCCCGTCAGCAACCCTCGTGTGGGCTGCCGGCTCTCGCGGGTTGCTTGCGCTTTCCTGGCCTTTCCCTGTCTCTGTAAAGCTCAGGAAAAGCCCCTTTTTTTGCTGTGAACTCCCACTCCCTTGCAGACATACCTGCACCGGAGCTATCCCTTGGTGAGTATCATCTTACAGTATTGTGTTATACGCACCCCATTCTAAAATGCATGGGGAATGGAAGTAATCATAGTTGTTTTATAGGATAGATGTACATATATCATAGTGTAAAAACTCCAAATGCTTTCTTTCCTTGAATTTTATGCCCATGCTATCTTGAGTTGCATCACATCTTAAAGGATACGCATTTTTAGCAAAAGGGACATCACTGAATATGATTGAGCTGCATGGTGCTGTTTCTCCTTTGTTCAGTCTATGCTAGTCTCAAGTGCTATCTTAAACATGCTGTTCTAGCTTATTTAATGTACACAAGAAGCCTCCAGTAAGTTACTACTGTTTATAAAAAAGATTTTGATTGGCTTATTTTCAAATCAGTGAGGTCTCGCTCTTAGAGGAGATATGACAACATTTGAAAGGCAATAAGGGGCTCTGGGTTTTTAACGTGGGCTGTATGCCAGCATTGCAGTTGACTAATGATGGGGAGACAGAGGAGGTGGTGATAATTGGAGAGAAAAAGTGCCTTGCTAAGCAGAGGAGCATTTGTCATTTTTAGGAGGGAAGTCTGCCAACTAGTTTAAATTTGCAATAGGCTCATGTCTTTAGGAACCAAGCACTTGGGGAAACTTTTCTGTTAATGGTATAGTTACGCCCTTTGTAGTTGTAACCTCAAAATGGATTGATGGGTGTGTGAGCCGATGCAGGCAGGACGCAGGAACAACCACACACCATGGATGAAAGGCAAAGAACAAGTTTAACCTCGATACCTCACAGACCGGGGAATCTCCGAAGCAACACCCGGGCAGAGGCACGCGAGCAGGGACCGCGGGCACCGCGGAGTGAGAGAGAGNGGGTGTAGGTTTCACTCTGGGGTGTTAAATGATGTGTAAAATTTTGTCTGCTACTTAAATGTAACGATGGTAGGTTAAAGTGTAGTTACATTATTGGTACCTAGAAAAGCAAAGTAGTAGCTTAAGGCAGGAAATACAGAATGTTTTAAGAACTGGATACGGTTTTCCATACTAGTGAAGTTTATTTCCTTTTATAGAGTACTTGCCAATTTTGGCATATTTTCTGTTTAAGATCTTCATTAATGATCTGGATGATGGAGCAGAGTGTACCCTCAGCAAGTTTGCTGATGACACAAAACTGGGAGCAGCAGCTGATGTGCCAGAGGGTTGTGCTGCCATCCAGAGAGAAATTTCAACAGGCTGGAGAAATGGGCTGACAGGAACATCAAGTAGCACTGAATAATTTAGCTTTTAACTGTGCCTCCTGACAAGTATGATTTCTTTTCCCCCCCCCTTCCCCCTCAAGTTAAGAAACTCACAGCTGGTCCTTGGGGCTGAGGAGGCATTCCTGGTCTAACTCCCAGCAGGCCTAGAGGTCCCGGAGGACCATGAGGATATCCTCCATCTGGTATTCTGCGACGGTCATCCCAGTGATGCTGCTCTTCCTCCATTCTCCTCCAGTACATGTCCTCTTCATATCGCCTGAAGTGCATCAATCAAAGTGTTCTCTTTATATAGCAGTAAATACTTCCAACCATTATAAATAAATTCTTGGATGTCCTCACTCACTAACCCATTTCTAGTAGTCACGAGCAAACACCAGTGAACTCCAGAGGGTAACTAAAATGAATGGTTACTTTGAAAGTGGGCCTGAATTTATAGCAAATAATTCTAGTAAGTCTACATTCCTCCGAGGGATTGAACACTAACAAACAAAAAAAATAAAAACCCCAGAGGGATAATGACAACTTAATTTAAAACAAGACAGAACAGAGTTCCCAAAACAAGCATTCAAAATAAGTAACTACAGAAACAGTTAGTTTTAGGTAATCTGATTGCGGCTTTGTCTCATTCATTGATGAAACAGAATGCATTACCTCATTTCCATCCTCCAGCGTTCTTCCTCTTCTCGTCTTCTCCAGTATTCTTCTTTCTGCATCTGTTTCCTCATCTTCTCTTCTTGAATTTTTCTTGCTCGAATACTGGGCTTTACTTCTACTTGTAAGTCTGGGTTTACTTTTTTCTAGTTCAGAAAAATAATGAATGAAATGTTGGTTTGCCTCTTGTCATCTCAAAGTTACAGAGTTCTTCTGACATGTTTAACACACACTACTAGTCTATGATAAAATCAAGGGGAGTAAATTGCAGTTTTAGAACTGTACTGAATGAATAGTTGAAGAAGAAAAATCTGTGGCGAGTATTTTAAAGGAAAGAAATAGCAACTTATTACAAATAGCATGAATTCCTTCTTCAACTATATGAGAACAAAGCAATTTAAGATTAAAATGTTACATGAAATACTAAGTAATTTGCTGCTCATTCTGTAGCAGGATGACTACTCTATAGCCTGAAAAAACCATTTCATCTTAACTACAGTGTGCTTCCTGATACCCTGTTCCTCAAAGGTCCCTCATACAGGAGCATAATCATGAGTTACTGAATACATTTTTTTGGCAATTTTTTCTCTTCTTTCATCCCTTTCATGATTATGCAGACCCACTGTATCTCCTGCGACCACAGTAGATTCTTCCTATATAATCTTATAATAATCAAAACGCACACCATATGTTAGTATAGGTGTGTCTCCATTCATGACTAAAAAGTCTGCAACACTTGTTTCTCAAACATCTCCACAAAGGGTTTATGTGGTTTATCCTGCCAAAAACATTGAGCACTACTATTTTACACTATTTGAAATTCATGGTAAACAACATAAAGCACCTACTGTTGCTTGCATATGTTGTACAATATTTTAATGTTGCAAAGGTTGCCTGAAAGCAATGTTCAAAATGTTTAAAAAAACAAAACCCAAACCAAAAAGCAGTTTCACAGTCTGCATTACAACTTTAAAGACTATACTCCCTAAGAAATATTTTTCTCTAGCTTTTTTTATATGCTGTTTACTCACAGTACCTACTTTTGACTATTCTTTAAATGTAAGAACATGTAATCAGTCAGCTGACATCTGGTGGATTTTCAGAGAGAAGCATTAGCATTTCTACTAACCTTATACTGAAGTCTGTGCCGCCTCCCTTTTAAGTGCATCTCCTTGGCATTAGGATCATTAAAACTGCATTCACAAAGTTTACAGTGAAAGCGGATCACCTTTCCTTCATCATTTCTTACCTGGAAAATAAAGTTTAACACATTTGTCTTTTTTTTTTTTTAAACAAAGCTGATGTAAAAATCAATCTAATTCAGTGACACTGGATAATTTCTACCCATCTGAAAACATGCTAAAAATTACATTTTTTACTGTGAGGGTGACTGAGCACTAGCACAGGTTGCCCAGGGAACTTGTGGACTCTCCCTCCTTGGAGATATTCAAAAGCTGTCTGGACATGATCCTGGGCAACTGGCTCTAGGTGGCCCTGCTTGAGCAGGGGGGTTGGACCAGATGACTTCCAGAGGTCCCTTCCAACCTCAGCCATTCTGTGATTGTTTCATGTTGAATAATTTTTTCACTAAAATAGTTTAAAAAATAATCAAAATTTTCATATCAATACCTCTTCCACATAGTCATGGCCCACTGGCTGGATATCACTTTGCAAGACAGCAAGAGTCGTAGGAGTCACTGGTTCAGCTGCTGTGTCTGGTTTTACATCCTGTGTTTGTACTGTAGAAGCAGTTGTTGTTTTAACACTTTCAGCTGATTTCATTTCTTCCAGTTTACTTCCTGTTGTCTGAAGCTTATTACCACCTAGAAATCAAAAAAGTTAAATCGTTAACTTTCATAAAATGAGAATATGATTACACATGATATGCAAACTGAAGACTTTATTTGCAAGTATCAATGTTCTGGCCAAAGCATTATCAGTCTCTTAAAATTAGTTAAACCTTACACATATTTTAAATACAATTAAAGGTTGTTGTTTTAAAAAAAGTTTAACAAAAAGTTATTTAAACACTTATTTTTTTTAGTTTAGTTTAGCTTAGTTTAGTTAGTAGTTAGTTTTAGTTTAGCAAGAAAACCTTTTGCTTTATATAGTTGCAATTTTCATCAATCATTTTCATGCTTTTTCAAAAGAGAGAGGACTAAATGGGAACAACTCAGCAAATATATTTCAATCATCTTTTTTTTGGTCAGATTTTTTTTTTTTGTAAATGGATCCAAAAAAGTACTTCAAAACCTTATAACGTTTTTACTAACAAAGGTAGTATACTCTCAGAGTTGCAACTGCATAGGTCTTTCCTTCAAGAGCAGGATAGCTTACTGTTGAACAACTGCTTCCTATCTCTAAATGTCTGTCATGCTTATTTCAAAAGTTTCCACTGTTAGATTTCCATTGTTACAAGGATGTTTCAGTTGCTCAGTTGTCAACTACCAACCTACTGCAGGTTGCCTTAACAGCCGAGGCTGTAAACTGAAATTAGGACCAACTGGACTATAAACTGCAATACTTCAACAGCTACTACATAAGAAACCAAAGGTGGGAGGCTTCTTATGAAGGTGGGAGAAGCCTCCAAGGGAGGTCAGGTGGAGACAACAGGGCAGAAAACACCGGAAATTGTGAAGCAAAACTTTTATATACATGCTTATTTTCACCTATCAGTAATTCTCTTGAACACAACAGAGTTACTCATGCATAAAGTTAACTAAATACATTCATATTTGTTGCACTAAGATCTTTAAAAAAATATAGAATAGGTTAGGTTTCAAAATAAAGACTGACTTCTGTACTTGCCAACAAAGTTTATTTTCGGTGTAGATATTTTCTTTACAGCTATATTAGCAGCAGTTGAAGATGTTTTGTTGTTGGGTGCCGTGTTAAGTGGCGCGTTTGCTGTGGGAGTAAGAATTTTCACCGCAGAGGATGCAACAGAGGAGTTCACAGTGCTGCTGCTGCTAGTTGCTATATTTGAAGCAGAGGCAGTTGGTTTGGAAGCAGATGTGGATGTTGAAGAAGTAGCTTGGGTAACCACATTAGGTTCAGTTGAAGGAATGGGTTTGCCAAGTTTTGTGTGCAACTTTACTACCTATAAGAATAAAGAGAAATTCGTAATATGATCTCACTGGGATAGCTATAAAAAATGAACTTGTTATAGGTTATGGAAGCTTTATCAGAAACATCAATATCACTAAAAAAAACCTCTAAAAAGTTATTGCTTCTTCACAAAAAGTGATCTCGGGGGGAGGGGAAGGACATGTAAAAGTTCTTGTCATCTGTAACAAGGAAGTAGTTAATAGCTATCTCAGATTGCTTATTTCCATTAGAAATTCAGACATTTACTCCAAAAGCTGTGTAGACTAGAACAGAAAGCCAATAAACTCACAAGCCAGTAAAACTCAAGGAAACATTTTACTCAAACTGTTTCAATGTGACTGTTTTGTTGCCTAGTTGCCTTTTATTCTCCCTCCAAAAATTGTAGTACATTGAACTATTTTGGTTCCAAAAAATATTTGTAAATAGAAGTTATTTAATTCAGATTCAACAGCGCTGTCTCTTTTGATCACTACATTTTAATAGTATTTATATTGAAAGACTTTCCAGGTTATCTAGCAAAACTGAAGATATTCCTTAGGCAAAGCGGGTTTTGTTTTGGTTTTTTTCTGTTTGGTTTGGTTTGGATTTTGTTTGGGGTTTTTTTTTAAGCACATCTGCAGAGACAGTTAAGGAGGATGCAAGAGGCATATTTCAGAACTCTTTAGTATCTCATAGAAAGTCAAGAGGTACATGCTTATTCTTAGAAGTAATAAGCAGAGGCCTTTTCGCAACATGCTTGAGAGAGAATAATACTTCTTTTTGGTACAGCTGACCATCACCTGAAAAAGCAATGCATGTAGTCCATAAGAACAAAACATGCAAAATGAAAACTAAAGACTGGATTTGAAAGTAGCAGTAGAAGAACCCCCCCAAAACATCAAAACAAATCTGCTAGACATGCCTTTAATGCAAACACATGTACATAATCATGATATGCACACAACTGTATACATACACTTTAGGGTTTTGTTCTTATTTTTTAAGCATGTTCCCCATCAGAATACAGACATATTGATGTCACATAATACTATAAATTTAAGTTCAAGTAACTCTTCAAAATTACTTTTTTCCAGTAGAATGCACAAGATTCTTCAGTGTACCAAAGAAGTAGAGTCCTTTTAGGTTGTCATCAGTGTAAAAATGAAATATCAATTAGCGTTAGTTCATGCCTATCTACGAGGAAGAGAAAGCGACATCCAAATATAAAAGATAATATATACCATACTCCATATACCTATGGAGTTACTGGGCACAACTCAAAAATGTAATGGCTCAACTTAATAATGAAAGAAAGAATACCAGGCAAGTCTATCTAAATTATAATTTTTGTTCTTGTACTAACAAAAAAAATATTGGGAAATGGTTTTAAATTTGCTATGAGATTTATTTATTTTAATAGGAATGATGTTACTGATGCCACTTGTACAGTGTTCTGAGATACAAAGAGCTATAAAAGCGGAATATTAATAATGTATCTGTTGCTGACATTAACCTTGCCAGAGTTATGAGGAAAAGGTTATGGGCAGAGTTACGGGCACAGGTTGCCCAGGGAACTTGTGGACTCTCCCTCCTTGGAGATAGTCAAAAGCTGTCTGGACATGATCCTGGATAACAGGCTCTAGGTGGCCCTGCTTGAGTGGGATTGGACCCCCAAATGACCCTCCCTTCCTACCTCAGCCATTCTTTGATTCTGTGATTTTGACAGGGAAATGTTAGTAGCTGGTACTTTTTCAGGCAGACGTAACATCTCAAGCTCAGTTCTTTTTGTCTTGCATTATCATTGTGAACGTGATTGTTAACTAGACTTGAATAAAATCAATGTTTTGATAATGAAGGAAGCAGTATCAGCATTGAACTGTCCATTGTGTGCAACTGAGTAAAGGGAGGTAGATATGGAGCATATATTTGCATCACCGTTGCAGACACTTGCAGTTATGTTGTGATGTACAGTAAGGAAAACATTGCAGAATGTGACTGGATTTCAATCAGGTAGTGAGACTAAATGTGAAGATGAACAAAGCAGTAAGGGTGTATTGAAAACAAAACATGAGGATATTCATCTTTGAGTTATTGATAGTATATGGTTTAGCTATCCATTAGCAATCGGTATTTTTTGTTTTTAATGGAATGACGTGAGGATGCTTTTAGAAACAAGAATGGAAACTCAAAAATTACTACAGAGAACTCTTTTTTTTTTTTTTTTTTTTTTTAAGTCCATGTGTAGTTGAGCCATAGAATATGTTACCAGGAAGAGAGGATTGCACATGTGCATGCCTTCAGGTCTAGTGAATTGCGTTACAAATGTTCTGTTCACAAAGTTATAACAGTAGGAAATAATTTTCATTAAAGTTCTAAAAAGATAAATTCAGTCTTCAAAATTTTATGCCTATAGTGAGTAACAGGCTCTAGAAAAACAGAAGTCTCTTCTAAAATACAGCTTACTGAAGTGTGATATTTCACCATTTTATGCTGTTTATTGTCAAGTGTGTTTAGGAGAAAAAAGCTAATTTGATTATTTATTTATTTATTATTTTTGTTTTGTTTTTACTTTACTCTGCCCAGGTTCCATTAAAACACCTGAAACTTCATCTGAGCAGTTACTCAGTAGTGCCTCTTCCTAGGTTAGAAACTGAAGCAGCAGCAGATCATAGTGCTTCTTTCAGTTTTTGGAGAGTTAGGTCATACTTGTTTCAGTCTTCATATCCCTGAAAGAAAAACTGCAAAATTGTATTTTTTGCTATTCTGATACTAATAGAGTATTCTATGAAACTTTGAGAAATCTAGCAGTTAGGTCTCAACAAGTATGGTTTCCTTAATGCTAAAATGTTCAAGTATTCCTAACAGTTAGAATTCGAGAAATAAGGGCTTAATTAGGGGAGGGGGGGCAGTTTGGGCTTATTTTGTGGGTTTTTTTAGTTCAAGTCATTTGTATTTTAAAAATTATTTTTAAGAGTAGCTTAAGTGTTGTGCTAAGCTAGCCTGGAAATCACTTCTGCATTTGCATGCAAAAAAACCCTGCAAGGAATATGTTTTAGAAGTTGTCATTTCTGAGGAAGCTGATAGTTTGGGTAGAGACAAAATTGGTTTTAGTCCTGATCGTAACTCTATATCAAAATAGCACTCTTCAGAAAAATAAAAAAAAATTAAATGTCCTTTGCCTCTAGGGAAGAGAGTTTTCAGTGTTCATTGCCCTAAACGGAGCTGGAATAGCAGCAGTGTTAATGTGTGTGTTGGCTGTTAGTACAGAGATGCACTGGAGATAAGCATTTTTATATTCCTTCGGCTTATGTGCACATGATTTACAATTCATTTTTGTTTTTAAATTAAATCAGTCAGTGTGATGAAAAGCAAGGCTTATAGGGAATCTTTTATGTGCTTTCCTCTCTATATACCTTTTATGTGCTATATATCTTATATGGAAATAGGCTGCGTTTTTCTGAAAGTGTATTCCTCTGACAATAATTGCTACAGATACCTTATTAAGTTTCTTAATGCATGACTTATTCCACAAATATCCTAACGTGGAAAATAAAATATCTTGCAATCTTAAGTCACCTGAAGTTATTACCTGGCAAAATAGATAGCATTATATCAAAGTGTTGCATTTTCTTGATATTGTTAATGTGCAATAAATAAAGCTTTCTACCTTCAATTTATTTTATTTGCAAAAACAACCTCAACACTTTTTTTACTAGAAAAGGCTGATAGCTGGAAACGAAAAAGGACAAGAACAAAGTGTTCTCCAGAAGATAATTTAGTATTTGTTTCTTAAATTTAAATGCTCTTAATTCTCTGTCATTCTTGGGCTGATAAATCACAGGAAATCCAGACCTTCTATCAGTTTCACTATATAAAAGTAACCAACAAGTGAGGATTCTGCTATTTTAGATTTAATTATAATACAAGTTCTCATCTACTTTTTATTTTTTGTGGAAGAGTGTTGCTCATTTGCAAATCTATATTAAATAGCTATTTATATTAGACAAGCCTGTGTGGTTTTGGAACTCTGGAAAACAATGTTTTGCTAAGTGGACACCAATAAATACTTCATTAATTGCTATTGATCAGCACTTTCTTCCTCCTAGCCAGCTTCTGACTTTAAATCATTTTAGGTGTGCTGCCATCCACTTTGGAAGGCCATAAAAACCACTGCTACAGTTACCTTGTTGAAGATCTTTGTGCAGTTCAGAAAAGATTTTTTAATTGCTTCTTGAATATTTGGGGTTTTGAAAAGGGGAATAAAAATTATTAACAGAAATGTGAAATAATTAATCTAGTTATTTTAATAACTAATGTGGAGTAGTGATGGCTAACACCTTCTTTTTGAAGGCTTGTTCTCAGGGTGTGGACTTTTTGTTGCTGGAGTTTTACTAAAACTTAGCCAAATGTAAGTGTTCAGGCTGGACTTTTCCAGGCTAAATATCTACCTAGAATTATACTTTTTTTTTAAAGCTATACTATAGTTGAATTTATTTTTAAGCAAAACTATGTGGTGTAGAATTGGGCAGGGAGATCTTAATAACTCTTTGATGCCTTAGTGTTTTGGAATGGGGACTTAGAGTTTGCAAACGGGAAAAAGATTTTTACACGTTATATAGTTTCAGAATCACAGTTCTGTGTGTATACAGCAATATTAAACATTGATACCGTGAAAGCAGCAGCAGTGTTAATCTTATGTCCAGCTTGCAAAATATCAAATCAAAACATGCACCTGTCTTGGGAAAAATTCATTTCACTTGATGAAAGGAGTTTTGTACACCAGACAGCAATGTGGACAAGGCTAATTTTTGCTGTGGCCTTTGCTCTGGGATGAATTCTGCAAGATTGTGAGCTAGTGTGGCCCTTCACTCCCCAGGAAATCAGATTGACATGGAATTGGAGATTAGTGTCGAGAAAGATACACGGTCACAGCTCACTGCAGTCAACCTTATCTAGGAGGTTTAATATCATAGCGGTATTTCATAATATGTGGCACTTTTTCTGATACTAATGCATCAGAAAGATTAGTATTATCTATCATTAATGTCAGTAGAAATTAGTATAGTTGTTATTCAAAGATTTGAGTCAAACATGTTTCACAAAAAATACTTTTCTCATGCACTGTGGTACAATAATTGTGTGTAAAGAATTAATTCTCTTGATCTTGAGGTTTCTTAGGTAAGATGTGGAGGATGAGAGCAAGCTAGGTATACGCTGGGGTGTAAAACTTCTGGATAGAAGCAAGCTTATTGGGAAGGAAGGAAGCAAAGAGCATGGGGAAATAGAGATATGCATGTAGCAGTTTAGGGCAGGTAGAGAGAGACAAAAAACATTAGGTAAGGTGCTGGAAACGGCCTTCTGTAGTTGACTGAAACACCTACAGAACCTGGAACAGAACAATTGAGTGCAACATGTAGACTGTAAACTGGCTGTGGCTGGGGTAGTGAAAACACAGTGCAATAGAAATCTGAGCCGTGAGATGGGTATTGAAGAATGCGTGTTGTTCCTAGAAAACAGAAATTAAAGTGAGTTTGGTGGGGAAGCACTGTTACTATTATGATCAGCTAAAGAAATAGGTGTGGTATGAATAAAATACATTATTTTTGAATTAAAATCTCTGGCAGAAGAGGTATTATTAGAGCAGTACAGCAGAGTAAGATTTGAAGCTGCCATGTCCTTTGCCTGTAACTTCTTAAATCAAAGAATGGCGTCTATTTTGATAGTAAGTTAAAACACTGTAAGAATTGCAATATGAAGTTACCTTGAATTGAATGTTCACAAACTGGGTTTGCCTTAAGTAAATTTTGGTCTAGAAGATGCTAATAAGGATATTAGTATTTATTTTGGGGAAGATAAGAGTTGCCCTACAAAGAAAACTTGCTAAGTTACCACGCTAAATATCTACCTCTTTTTTTTGTGGAAGAATGTTGCTCATTTGCAAATCTATAATACCTGTAAAATCTGTAATATCTAAACACACACTCTACACTGCCATTTCACTTACTATTATATGGCCAAATTTAAAACATAGGTCACAGGGGTGCAGCCCGCAGTCTTTATTCCACAATGTCCACCTAACTGCACCCAGACAGTAGGGA
>VXBH01001269.1:0-35689 GCA_013400035.1 Rynchops niger
GTGTAATCACTTTAATATAGATATTGTGTTAATCTAAACTATTCCTCCTTAAACAAAAATAACTAACTTGCTTTGTTTAAACATAGTGCATGCTCTCACTGCAAATCTGAGAAAATGTTTTTTTTTACGTATTCATAGTTCTCTGAGGCTTCTGTTAAACCTCTGTGGAAGAGCTGGAGAAACAGAACATAATGCTTAAGATGAGCACAGAGATTTTAATATTTTTAAATATCTCCTCAGTGTCAGTAAATAGTAAATAAATAGTATTGCATGTCCTTTTAGCAGGCCATTAATAAAGTGTTTTAATACAAGTGGTTTTGATTTCATTTTGGTTTCATTTAAAATAAATTTTAAAAATGTGAATAGGTAGTAAATTGTGAGGTACAAGCTGTATGTTAGCAGCAAAGTCATATATTTACTTCTTTAGTGGTTAAATAGAGAAAGTTAGCTATAAAAAAGCACAACCAAGCTTGAAAGCAAAGAGCGCCTCTAAATCCATGAAATATTGTGTGAATGCTGCCATCTTCTGGGATGTGAAACAAAGATTTGTCAGTACTACACAATGAAATATTTCTACCTGCAAGAGGAAAAGAGGTTTAGCTTTTTAGATATAGAATCATCATACCATGTTTCAGTTTCTCACTTCTAAAAACTAGGTTTACATCATAAGTGCAGCATATTTGACTTCTAAAAACTAGGTGAACAGCAGCAAAATTACGCTCCTATAATTTAAGCTGTGGGAAAGATGCTTACAAGCACTTGTTGCATTCTACTTCTGAGGGGTTTCTCATTGGAATAGTGTAATTTTTTCATTTATATCATGCTAATTGAAGTTGCTTGTCATGATTTATGGTTAGGGCTTACTGAAGTACTGTGATAAATTCAGTAGATGTTTGCGTGGGTGATGCATTTTGTAGTAACTTCATTGCACATTTCAAGCATTTTCTGCTCTGTGAAGGGCTCCAAGCAGTGAGACAGGTTGATTCATTTATTCTTTTTTTTTTAAGCTTACCGTGTGTTCCATGTGCTTGTTTATTCTGCATGTCATGTGAATTCGATACCCAGCATGTAAACTGTGACTGGTTTTGTCATGACTGACAACAAAGAATTGTTTGCTGTCTCCTCAGGTGAGCATAATTCATTACCGGGAGCCAAGTAAAAAGAAGTTGCCTGGAACCAGGCTTCTCGGGAACAGGGTATGTTTTAGGACCACAGAAAATAAATAGAGTTAGGACTCTTAATTCTTCCTGGGTGGTATAACACTCGTTATAAAAAACAAACTAAAACCCCTGCCCAACCTTAAGGTCTTGCACAGTCACCTACTAGAATAGGTTGTGCAATGCATATACCTGGTATTGAAGGAATACAACACTTCTGCCTGCTCTCTTAAATATTATCCTGTGGCATAGGTAAACATTGGATGTTTTAATCAGTTTTACCAGTTTCTCCCCTTTCTCTCTCTACTTCAGGTTGGGTGTCTCCCAGCCAAAAATTTTGGTTGCTTCCTGAGCTTCTTTTATGAGACAACGCAAGCAAACAAATAAAAAATATTACCCGTTCAAAAACTCTGCCCATTGGGTGTGTGTGGTAAGAGAAAAACTGTAGCTGTCTAGCTACAGCACAGCAAGATATATGAGATCTCAGGTGACCTTTGGGATAGAGCTACCAAATGCATGTCATGCAAGTTGTACGATGCTTGGCACCCTGCCTTGGGTTTATCTTTATGGTTAATACTGGACATCAGTCTTGTTGCTCCTGAGGCTGACTGTTCCTATAAGAAACTACTTTGCTTTTGCCCACTCACTGCCTCTCACTTGTAAAAGATTATTTTTTACTCATGGTGCAGCTAAGAAGCTGTTGGGTCAGCTGAAATAACCTCATGTCTTGACAAAGTCCCCCATGCTCAGGTGAGGCAGCAGAGAAAAGCTGTTACAGAGTCTGAAGGTAATCTGGGGGTGATTTTGTGATAACTGGTCAGTGAAATACATCACTCTGTAATAGCAATAAAAAAACCTCACAAACAAAACCAAATCTGGGACAAGGTCTGTGCAACATTTAACCATTAGTAAGATACCATTCTGTTAAAAGTCCCCATACATTTCCTTATTGTAACAGCTAAAACAAGGTACAAACTGGAAGTTCTGAGTGAGGTATTTTATTAGTTATGTGGTGCAATTTCTGTAGTATAGAACTGTTATTTGTGAGATCCCAGAACTATGTCATACCTTGGTGAAAATAACATAAATTTTTATTACTATGAAAATCCATATAACACTAAATCAGTCTTCTGTGCTTGTCCTTTTGGCACACTATGCGATACAAAATTTCATTAATATTTATAATTCTGCATTTACACTGCTTGCTCTGTTTTTAACTATGTGGGACTGGGTTGGTTTGACATGAGAACTTCGACAAAGAGAACAAGTGCCCATTCTTTTTTATCTTAAGCACTAATTTTCCTGTAGTGAACAGTATTTTGCAGAACACTGTTTCCATAACCCTATAGAGACGGTCTGTCATCTGTCAGGAAGTGATATCCAAGTTAGCCCTAGGAAATTATGTTATATTTCCTAGTTTATATATATTTATATATTTTTAAATATATATTTATATATAATTACATAATATATCTATTTATATATTAATATACAGTTTAAATAACTGTAGCCTTGTAAATTATTTATTGATTTGTTACCTTTGAATCTTACGCAAAACTATTCTGTACATTCTCATGTTAATGTTTTTAACAGTTATTACTATGTTGGCACCATTGCTATTTACAGGGAAGAGGGGAGTTTATTCAGGCTGTACCAACATCTCTCCTCTCCTCTCCTCTCCTCTCCTCCCCATACTGACATACACATTTAGTGTAGTATTAGGGAAATTTTTATGGTCTTTCTTTCCTTTAATTCATTTTTGTGTGACCAGAAAAGATACTTGAACTGGAAAGCCAATTCATTAAAATTCACTGAATAGATCACAGTAGCTCAGAAGCAGCAAATCCTCAGGGGTGCCCCCTCCTTACTTGTCTGCTGCCCCATGGAAGTAATTGTGCCTAAGAGGGATGGTCTGTCTGATGGAGCCTGAGCTGCTATTACAGGATGTGGTGTCTCAGTCCTGGTTCCCCAATGGGGAGCCTCATTGTTGCTAGAAGATACCATGCAGCCAAGATGGATCGTGTTCAGGGATTGTTGCAAGGTCTCCTCTTGGTTTACTTCCTTGAATGGAAAAAAAAAAATCAAGGAAAATGGAGGAAAAATGGGTATAATGGTTTGGGTTTTTTTCAGATCTGCATATCTGATGAGTTCCAAGCAAGGTATTTGTTTTGAAAAAGGTATTTTGAAATAAGCAAAATACTCCATTTAGGAAATGGTATGCTTTAACTAAAGTCCTTTTTTGCTTTCAACAAATTCAACATAAACTTTTATTTGACTTTAATGTAGACATTTTTGAAAAAATGAAGGAAATTTTGACAACATCGATTTTGGTATTTATAAAATAGACTTTAATGAGACATTATATTTATAAGTCATTCTAAAGATAATAAAAGTATAAACGTGTTGTCCTTTAGGTTATGTGATAAAAGCTCCCATGCACACCCACAAAGAAGCAGAGGGAGACAATCATGGGGGGGGATGATGTCCAAATAATACCCTGCCAGGTTGCTCTCAGGCCCATCAGAGGAGCCATCAGCCCAACAAGGACCCATCTCCACAAGCTCAGAGGAACACAGGGATACACAAAGGCAGACAGGAACTCAAACTGCAGATTCAGAGGAGGAGACACCCTGCCTGATCTGTCCCAGGGCTGTTCCAGGAGAACTTCAGCCCCAATGTCCCAGGTGTGACACCCATCACTAGGAGTCAACCCTGGAGCACCTTTTGGACTAAGGACGTTGCTGCCTAAGGAAATGGGATGCATTATGGGATGCAAGGCAAAAACATTTTGCACAGGACTTATTATGGGATGATTAGGGGAGAAACTAAAGGTAAGGAAAGGGAGGGATTTAGATGATTTGGGGAGGAGCAAGTGTGGGGAAAACAAGGATAAGGGAACAAAAGGGCTGGTTGCATGTATGCTTGTCTGGCCATGCCCTGCACCTGATCAGTACAGTCTGTCCTGTCTTCTTATTAAATCCCTAACACACTTACTGGATGAGGTATGCTCCATTCAGTATGGGGGTGATGGGGAGTCTTGGTGGCAATGACTGGAATCAGACCACAGGCCAGTTGCCTCTGTGCCTGGGTGCCAGCCACTGGAGAGACCATAGTGACTGAAATCAAGTGCCAGCCCCTGGGGCAGGATGATGGGCCCACAGGGGCGTGTGTTCCCCTGGTGCCAGCAGCTGGAGGGAGCATGGTTGTGCAAATGCGTGTGCGAGCACTAGCACAGATCAAGCATGACCAGCCAGGGAGTAGGTAAAATGGCCTGGGAACTGCAGGTGTCTTTGAAGGTGACACCACATTGGGCACCAGGAGTGTCCCAGCCAACTGCTGAAGGGACCACAGGGTCTGCGGGTCCCTAGGGATGAGACCTTAATTCATGTGGGTGGCTACTGCAGGATGAGGGCAGTCCTGGCCAGCTCTGGGTGTCTGCATGTGCACATGTGTGCGTGCTGGTGAAATGGTCTGTACCAGCAACTGGAGCGTTGCTGTGGTCTTGCGGTCTCCTATATCCAGGTGCCAGGAGGAGGGGAGACGGGGATCTGGGTGCCAGCTACCAGGCAGACTGAGGATCTGAACCCAGCTGCTGGGGCGAACAACCTTGTAGGCATCAGTGTACCGCCTGCACAATCTGCCAACTTCTGCCCATCACCTGGTGCCTCTCCTTTACTGCTCTTTAGAACTCGTTATGCTAAAAAGCAGTGATCCTTTTAGAGTGCTGATGGACTAGCAGATCAGTTAAAAAATTAATGTTACACAATTTGGCCGTCTCGGAAGACATTGAAGCCTTGCGGCTCTTTCCCCACTAGAGGTCTCTGTGGATAACAGTGAGACACGTCCGAACCTAACTTTGACACTGACAACGGCTGCTGTTGTTTTTGTTTGTATGCGAGCAATTGCATGCAAGACAGTTGCTGTACTACTGCTTTATAATCGTAATGTAAGTAGATCCAGTTCCCCTAATATCGATAGGCAGTAATTTTCCAATGTGACTGATTGCTTTTTGTGATATTGCACGGGTGAGAATCTCAGCTGATATCTTCAGTTAAAAGGACTAATTCCAGTTTCATGAGTATGTGAAAACCAGAAGGACCAAACAACAGCCACTCTTAAAAATTAATAGTGAGACATCTTTGGTCTCCTAAGGACATTCACTCTAAGAACAAATAATTTACCCTTAATAGAGCCTGATTTCACTACTTTTTCATTCTCTTAATTTTAGCAGAGTTACGGGTGACTGCAACTGGATTTACAGGGAGGGGGTCTTCCCTTTCTCAGACCTGTGCAACTGCATTTGTTTGTGTATGTCTCCCATATAGCTAGCCATGTGTGACAAATGCATGATGTTACACGCATTCTAACTTAATTCACGTTTACTTAGATAATTAAGCCTGGTTTGCTTAAAAGAGCATTGTAAGGTGGAATGTAGGCACAAACAGCAATGGACTCCTGCATACTTCAGGAAGATGGAATAATCTTTCTTTGCAGAACTGAGATTTAGATTTCCTCTTTATTACTGCATGCAAATATTCTGCTTCTGGTTTGATTTCCAGAATTTAAAACTTTACCAGATTTTCTAGTTTGTCTCTCAAACTCAGGATTGCTAAGTAAGCAGAAATGAGCATGTCCTCCATAAATGGGACAGAGCAATGATCTAAGCATATAACAGAGGGAGAAGTACTAGATCAATATTTCTGAGGGATAAGTAATTTGCAAAAACCCTTTGGCTATGTTTAAACTGGAAGGCTGCTGCACTGACTTTGCACACAACTAACAGCTGGGTGTCTTTGGACAACCCCCTGCTGTGTCTGTTCTGCCTTGGTTTCCACTGGAAGAAAGGTTGGATGTGTAGGCTGTGGACAGATGGACCTTGGAAGTCCTGAGGGAGGCCATGGAGCACATCCAGTGATCAGGTTTGGTGTAGCTTTGACACTTCTGAGGCAACTGCAGTGAAGACAAGAAGAAAAAAATCCTTTCTAATACGGCATCAATCTAATTAATGTTGTGGAGGATTTGGGTAGTGAGTAAAGAGGTTAGATACAGGGACACAACCTCCTGTGGAGTCTGTGATTGCAGAACAGCTCAGAAAGAAAAAAGTCTTCATTTTCAGATACTTTCAGCTAACCTCAAGAGCTGGTACTTTGTGAATAGGATCTATTGGAGGAGAGGACGTGACCAGAATACAGTGGTACAAGACCTGGGGCTGCAGGGTTTCTGAGCACATACTACAAATGAGCTATGTTGGTCTACCCCAGCGAAGAATCAACAAAAAATCTTTTTCAGATGGTAAGACTTCTCTGCTGCCTCTGGTTCAGAGCTTGCAGTTTCAGGTTTCCTATTAGTAGGATATTTTGAATTACTGTGAAGCACTTTTTCTACTATGGTATTAGATGTTTTCAAGTTGCTTGATGACTACTGGCTTCCCCTTTTCTGTACAGTTTTGTAACAGAAGAAATCCATTGTGTTTTACTTGCCAACAAGGACCATAGAAGTGTATGACATGCTTCATTTCTGTAGCTGCGGAAGTCTAAATGTCTAAATACTACTTCTATGTTCTGGCAACTTTACGTATAATTTGTTCTTGATAGAGTTAAGAAATGTAAGTTGGGTCTTGTGCCAGAAAGGGTTGTGGGTTGCAGAGGAACTCATCCTGCCTATAAGATTTGTGTAGGCTCATATTGTCCCTCAGGGTATCTGCTAGGTTAATATACGAGCTCTATGCAATATGCAGATGTAGGGACCTGGATGATTGCAGTCATCACCTTCATCCCCACAATGGTCTAACTAGCAAAAATCTAGGCTTAAGGCTGGGGATTATTCAAAATTTGCATGAGGTGTGTTCCTTCAATTTCATTATTGTTGTAACTTCAAATTAAATTATATTTTTGAGTATTTTACGGTGATCATCAGGTAAAATCTGAGCATTTCTTATCGGCAGGAAATGTATCCATAGGTTGCATAAAAGAATAAAAGATAGTCATTGCTCTCAAAACCAAACTGAGACATGCTGAGTGTAATGTAATGGCAAAGATAATTAAAAGTGCAAGTAATTCTATTATTAAATGACGGTGTATTTTATACCCTGTTTCAGCAAGATTCTAACTAAAAGAAGTTAACCTTGTTCCATTTGATACCCACAGCTTTAAAGTTAAATGTGGTTTAAATAATGTTCTGAAATACAGCTACTGAGCTGCATCTATGCGCCTAAAAAGCATTTAGCCATTTTTTGCAAATAATAGCAAATTGCTTTGAAGATATGGAAGTTGTGTTACGTTGCTATGTCAGCTAGTTTTGAAATATCTTATTTAGAAAGAATTATGCAATATCTGATAAAGAGAAAGAATCCTCCTGTAGCAATACGCAGCATTTCTCCAATTTAAATATGTATATTCATATTACCCTTTATATATGTATGCAGCACATCTTTCTTCTCATTAATGAAGTTTGACAATTTGTGACAGGACAGAAAAGGAATTCATTATATTTAGTAATAGAAAACCCATTTCTCATTTTTCTAGTGCCAAGCAGCTGCAATGAAATTGCCTAAACCACTATATCACAATTCCCCACCTTTGTGGTTCTTAAGGTCACCCTCAAGGGTCTTCAATTTCCTTATGTTCACAGCTTGGCACCTGGTAATTTTCAGAATCAGGAAATATAAGGAAGCTATATATTTTTATTCTAAGAAGGATTTTTTTTTTATTTGGGAAGAAATAAATCTGTCAGGTTGAAAATATTAAAAATCAGAAGCCTGACTGTAATAATCACAGCAATGTCAATGCCAATTTTGTTTAGAGGACTTTGGAATGAAAATTTTCTGCATGACAAAGAAACTTCCCCTCTCCTTGAAAGAAACTGTCTATGTGTAAAGGAAATGGAATTTTTATTTCAGTAATCAATGGAGTTTAAGAATCTTTTATGGTAATAATAATGGTAAACAAATTCCTTAAAAAGTTGCTCAGTATTCTTACTTCTTCAGTATTCCACAACTTCAGTGGACTATATCAGCAAAATGAAAAAATTTCAGTCTTTTAGACTAAATTTAGAGTAATTTTCTCTCTATATAAAATGGTCATATGCTTTGTATACCAGTATTAATTAATGAGGAAATGCAACTATAGGCAACAGTATAAAATTCAATTGATTTCCTTAAGGATGTCTTCAGACATTCTCCAGGTTAATAAATTCCAGAAGTATAAATGGAGGAAAAAATGGAGGAAAAAAAAAATGTTGCTTTTGTCTCTGTGGTGGGTATAAAAGCAGGGTTTCCTTTTTATGTGACTTTATTTCTACTGAAGATATATTTCCTAATTCTTTCAGTGTATGACTTGGAATAAAATACAACAAATATTTCTGTCCCAGTTAAAATTTTGCTATTAGTGGAAATAAAAGATATTCTGAATATGAAGACAGTAATTAAAAGCAGTAAAAAAATTTATAAATAACATGTTGAAAAGCAAACTACCTTGTGTTTATTCACTGTATTGCTCAAAACCTCAGAAGTTTTCACATTTCCATATCTTCTCATTGAAAACCTCATTTGTTTTTTTCATCATGGTAAATGTGTGCAATACAAACTGATTCACAAATTCAGTCATTAATACTACCATATTGTCATAACCACATCAGGTTTGTGCTCTGCCGTGTCCTACACTGTGCAATCTAACCAGCTCAGCCCTGTTAGGACTTGCCTTCCCACAAATCCTGTTCCCAGTTCTGTGGCAGCACCTTCAGAGCCTCAAAGGAAGGTATATAAAGTGTGTGAATAGTTGAAATAGAGGAAGCAAGGCAAAGAACTGAAATTAATAATGTTAGTTTTTTTCGTAGTTCAATGGATAACAAAGCTTTTCGCAGCTGCATCAGGCAATATAGAATTATTTGTGCAAAACCCACAGTAGTTTCAGTACTTGGGTTGCTACATAGATTTTCTAGGAGGTTTTGGAAAACACCTGAGGAATATTCCACCAGCTTGTGATTCGTATGAAGAAAACTGAATCAGTGCATCCATGTGTCCTGCTTATCAGAAGTGTTAAGTTGGCATTGAAATACTGACAACTGTCTTCTGTGTAGGTCCATAGCTGTACCAATAATCAGCTAACTATCAAATGGCAGGTAGTTTCTTGCCTTGATATGACTTTTTATTTCTTTTGATATTATCCATTAATATCTAGGTTGATAATGCTCATACTGTATAGGACTTGCCGATATAAGCTATTCTTAAAAAAAGTCCATTTTGAGTTTAGGTTTTGTTCCAGTACAAATGGTTGAGTTTCAGTCCAGAGTCAGGGATATGATTACTCAATGTGATTTGAACAAACGTTTTGGTTCTTCTGGATGTGCCCCATGACTTTGAGGTTTGCTAATATTGGTATTTGCCTGTAGCACCCATACATAACAGCAACCTGGACAGTTATCAGCTTAGTGCAAACACATTGACAAAGAACTGAATGCTATTAGCAGGGTTGTTCTTTTTCCCCAAACTGAAGTTGTGCAGGAGGAGTCCAGCTTGCCATAGAGGGGCTGGCCAGACTCAGTGGTTGCCTCGTTATTCCCTACTCAGTCACGAGCTTCTTGAGAACGTGTCTGCCTTGCAAAAGAGAGTATGAGGTGGTGATCCCCAGGCTAGAGAGATGTTTGCTAGTAGCAATGTGCAGTGCAGCACAGCTGCCCAGATGTTCCGGTATTTCTGCTATGGTGTGGCTTTCCCAGGAGCTGTTTCCTAAATACAGTGTTCTGATTAGTTTTTTCGTCATAATTTCTTTCTGTAAGGCTAGTAATATCAATTACGGAGGTATTCTCTGGTGCATATACATACAAAAGCTGAAATCAGAAGCTATCTTGGCTGTGGGAGTATTCTTTGTTATACATCTTGTTGAAGGGAGCAACCTTGATGAACAAATCTTGTTTCCTCCACAGTGGAAGTGCATTTTTGGCAATATCCTTCGAAGAGAATCTCTGTATCAGGCACAGAAGTGGATTTTACAGGACACGCTATTCATAATGCTAGTATGATAGAAAAACCAGAATCTTCAAGATGCACTGATAGATTTACTGGTGCAGCTAGTTTTAATACCCAAATTACAACAACAAAGAAATATATATATAAGCAAATTTATGTCTTTGTAGATTTTCTCTATGATTATAAAAATGCATTGGTCCTTTTTTAACCAACAACTTCAATAATGTATTTTTGTCCTCTTGTAAATAGTGAACTGACTCTTTTCCTTAATAATTTTATTATTTTACCATAATAACTTTGGTTTATTCTGAAAAACATGAAATGGATATTTTGATATGACTCTGGAAATGGTATAAATGCAGAAGTTAAAGTTTTCACATGACTTCGATACTGATCTTTGTTTTACATCGGTGATACATGGCATTTTTTTTCCCAGGAAATATTCAGTTCAAGAGTGTATACTAACAGTGACTATTATGATTGTTATTGTATTTGTCTGTCTCTAGTTTTGAATTTCCAGTGTTTCACTGAAAAAACCTTCATCCAGATGAGTTACAATGCAGAATAACTAGTCTTATTTTTATCAGTTTGAGATGTAATAATTCTTGCTTTCAGGAGAATTAAAAAAAAAAAAAAGTATTTAAAAAATAATTTAAAAAGAGAACTACCACTATATTTCAGAGTTGCTGCTACACTGAGCATCTGTGTAACGCTTTCAATGGGAAGCGTTTGCCACTAAATGTATCCTGATTTTAATGGTCATTCTGCATGAATTGTGTAGGTGGTGATTAGTGCCAGTATAAACCCAGATTTGGAGATGGCATCACTGTAGGTAACAAGTGTGGCAATGATCACCAAACCTTTGCAACATTTAATTTTGAAAAGGTTGATTTCAGAATTATGAGGTTAAATTGCTGCTGTTGCTTTGGATGCTGTCTTATCAAATCCCGACATCTACTATTTTCTAGCAAAGTCAGCTGGACACCCGCACACTTTCGTTACTCTTCAAATCCTCTGTAACTCATCCGGTCGCTAGCTCAGCTGCGCATGGAAACAGCTAGGCCTGTAAATATATATCATGTCACTAGATGTCCTCCTCCCACAAATTTTCTTCTGCTCAGTGAACAAACTGATCATACTGTCTTAAAAAAAACCTAGCCCCTCGCTGGTGACTTATAAAAACCCAGAGTGCCTAAATAACTAAGTCTGATTGTTTTGTAAGTAATATTTTGGCTACCTCTATGCGCTGGTTGTATGGCATGCTCTGTGCACAGATACATAAACTCTCAAGATAATTCTTTGCTTGTGTGTTGCGTGCCCACTGTCTCATGCATTTATTGTTGCTGAGGAAATACAGGCAGCCTTAGCTGGTGTTTGGTGCCATGTAAACATGGCTTTTGGTTTATGACAGTATTCCAGAGTGTGCTATGTGAATCCAGCCATCCCTGCCACCAGAAGCGGATCAGGATCCATAGTCATGAATGAGAACAATCAGCAGGGCCCGCTGCCGGCACAGTGGCTGGGACAGTTTCCCTGATTCCATCCATCCAGTCTGCTTGGTGCCCATGGTGGTGGCTCGAGATGCCTCCAGAAACTGGAAGGGGTAGGATGTGGGACGGGGAAGGGCGGGATGCATCGTGGAAGGCAGTGGGGAGGGAGGGAGAATGAATATCCAGGTTGTTTTTCCCAGGACCTACAGTGGTCTCTGACCCCCTCATCGCAAGTCACTGAAATGGCACACGCATCTTGCAAACTGATGCATTACTTAATAATGCTTTTACATGCTAATGACATTAAGGAATACCAAAGTAAAAACTGGAGGATGTGCTGGTTGTGGAAAGAAATTCTCTTGAGAAATTGAAGCGTACCGTGGATCTGAAGTAAGAGCAATATTTCAAAGGGCTTTTGCTATTCCTGAACGCTGGTGTTGAGGACTGGGATATTGCTCTGGGGCACCAGGCAAACAGGGCTCCCCAAGAGTTTACAGCTTGATCTGAGAGGAAGGGAAGTCTGGATGGAGGAAAGAGAGCTACAGTTTAAAATAGGCTACAGGCTTTTTGAGTGCTACTTTCAGAGCTGTTAGATTTTCCCTGGGACCTAATGTGACATGTGAGAGACTGCATTTCACAGCCTGATTAAAGGCATTAAAATAAATGGGATAGGTGACAAAGCGAGCAAAGTTTCTGAACTGAAGAAACGTTTCCAGAGTGCTTACTGGTCTTCAAGAACCACTGCTTTTTTCTTTCCAATGTGTCTCAAGGAGCTCTTTCAGCGTATGACATAAATGCAAAGCCCAGTCTGAAGTGCTGGGACATGAGTTCAAAGCTGAGTTTATATGCTAGTTGTCGCTGCTTTCTGGGGATTCACTGGTGCATTATCAGCCTGGAGGGATGGTCATCTGTGAAAAGGCTTTTGTGGGTCAAAAAACAGCAGGAGAAAGGGAAAGTTGGTAGCTTCTGCTTTAAGCAGTGTTGTAATGAGAGCCCTCTGTTGAGTCCATCTCATGGAGAGGAATGAAATGATGTGTAACATTGTGAGGTACATGATTTTATTCCCCAGCTTGTGCCTGATCTAGTGTCACTTAGAGATGAAGGAAGGATTTCATTTTTTTCCAATAGGTGTGATACAGAGGGTTTTTTGTGGTCGTGAAGAGCCATATAATTATCTAGCTCTAATGGGTCTTTTTAAGATTTCAGCGGCCTGCTGAATTTTACTGAGATTCCAATAAAAATGCAAGATTTTACAGGGGATTGCTGGGACATGATTTTCAGGCCTTTGCCTCTAGTTTCATTAATTTTCCTAACAAACACACATCTTCATAGCTCATGGCTGTCTGCAACAGGTTCATTGAAAATATTTATTTTATATTGAGACATCATAAGATTGAACAGCTTAGAGTATATAAATGCATGAAAAAAGATAAAAGCATCAGTTGTGATTGAGGAATTTCAGGACAAAGTAGCCACCAATTTGGAGAAATTACAAAACTGTTACAGAATTGCACAACTTGAAGGTGGCTTTTATTAAAGGGTTTACTGACCTAAGAATAAAAGGGAAAAGAGATGCTCATTAGCGTTCAGGAAAATGTCCCTCGAAGGAATGGGAAAGAATGGGAAGAGGTCTGTGTAAATTTGAGGATAAGAGAGAAAATTAATTTGAAGAATCATAAAGGTTTTAGTAAAAGTATTTAGCAGTTTGGTGGTGGGACATTCATCTTTTGGGGCTGTTAAAAGATGGTATACAAAGTCTTGCCTTAAGTAAACTCTACCAAAATGAGTTTTCTTGCCCCAAATATGGTACTAATTCTTGAACTATTACTGACCTATATGCTACAAAATGCATACAATGAAATATAGCATATTTTAAAATTTCCCCAGTCATTTTGATGAACCTCCTATGCCATAGAGATGAGCCACAAGGTCTTACAAGTTAGCTGTTCAAAAGTACAGTGTGATAAATCTGTGTAGTATTGCAGGTTTTTGTTCTGAAACCCATTTTTTAGTTTTAGTATATTTTTATTATCAGTCTGCTCAATCACTTGTATCTTATCATGTCCCTTATTGACAGATTTAGGGATTCACACGCTGATGTTGTGTCAGCACTGAACATCAGTCTTTACTTTGCAGCATTAATCATTACCTTATTCATTATAATTAGAGTAGGGAATAAAAGCTCCAACAATAAAAAACCCCAGCAGTGCTGGATTTGAGCACTGAGCACAGTGAGGCATGAGTGTAACTTCATGCAGAATTGTGTTATCAGGTTATCAGGTTCCCTACCAGGTTTGAGTACTTTAGCTTCTTCTGTCTCGGTTGTAGTCTTCATCCGCTCCTGTCTTTTCAGCCTTTATGAGTAATTAATCACACAGCAGCCGTGGTCCTAGTGTGGTCCCTAGTATCTCTGCTTTTTCCCATACCTGCAAGGTTCTTAGATGTTTCTGTAATGCTCTTAATGCTCCCTAACCAGAGAAGGTTTATTGCTGCCCACTCTTTATGTTTTAGAACAAAGTTTGTTACCAGAACAAAATTGGTTCTAGTACCAAAGGCTTTCGACTGCATTTCAGTTGTTTCAAAATGAACATAAAACCCAATGGGAAAAAGAAAACCTCACACCAAGTGGTGAGAAGAATATCCTATTTTGGGATTTTTGTGAAGAATCAAAGGTTTTGTTTTTGTTTTTTGCTAACCATAGGCTCATATTTTTGTGGAAGAATATCTGAAATAGTTGGCACAACATAAAAATTCAGTTGTCTGCCATAACATTATGTTGGAGATGAAATATGTATCTTGCCTTTCCTACTCTAATATTTTAGTATCGATGGCATGTATCGCGGAAGGCGTAGGAAAAAATCATTGTCCCTGAGTCACATTGCCCCTTCGGTGACAACTAGTTCCTTCTCTACAGGTGTTAGAGAAGTTGGAGGCATCTGCTGGGATCTTTTGGCGCAAGGGGTAGTGGCTCTGGATCTGACCCCGGTCATGTCACGGCTGCCACTCGGGATTGTCAGAGGCTGCATTTTCCGCTGCCTGGAACTGCAGTATTGTGGATGTAGAAAGGAGAATTTTAAACTGTTTTCTGAAAGAGCTTTTTCAGTTCCATCACCACTAGTTTTCTGGGTTTGGTTCTCAAAGCAGACTGCTCTATGTTGAGAAGAAATTCCATTAATATCTGTTTTTGTGGTCAGTCACACTTGCTGGTTTAAAATGAAGCTATTTCTATAATTTATTTGAGTCACGGTAACAGAAGTGTCCTTTGTCTCTCTGTGTTGGTGAAGTACTGAAAATTGCTTTAGTTAGTTTTTATTTTAATTTTTGCTCTGTTTTTGTCACCTCAGACACCCATTCTAAATTGGCCAGGTCATTTTCTGGGCTTCTACTTGTTCCTATTTAACAGGATCGTGAAGCAGTTCTAAAAATGTCAGGTCTGCAATGCAATAGCTCTGAACAGCCAAGTTACTGAAAATAAGCAACACAGTCGCACTGAAAAACACATCACAAAAATTGCTAGTGTTGTTGTATGGTTTGTTTCACTGGTTTTATCTTGTTGAGATATGACAGCTTATTTACAAAGTCAAGGTAAATATTCTTGGCAAAGAAGCATGGTACTCTGACTATAAAAGCCTTTAAATGAAACACTGCACTGAGTGTAATTTTTGTAAAATTTCAAATATCACTTTTATTTTCTAATCATGTTTCTCATTGCAGTTCACTAACGTTGACCCTTTATGCCACTTGATTTAGTCACCCATCCCCTCTTTCTGTGCATATACTGTAACACCACCCGTCCAATGAACGGATCTAGAAGCTCCCAGCTGGCCGTGGTTATGATTCCCACGCTGGCTGGTTGGACTTGGAGCGTTATGACTGGAGAGGGCCTGTGCACCAGCTGGAAACACCTCACTGTCTCAGCTACGGAGGTGCTTCCTCACACGCACCTGCCATCCAGCTGCAGGGTCTGTTCCAGCCATTTCATCTCCCCGCCACAGGATTTGGGAGTAACTGGAAATATTTTCTGTCTCTCTTCTGTCCACCCACCTCTCCTTCCCTCCCTGCTTCCATCCTTCCCTTCTCCACAGGTCACAGACGCAGTCCTGTGCTTGCTCGCAGGCCTAAAATTTCAAATACATTATTTTTAAATAGTGGAGAAAGGCTGGGAATGTTAAGGTACGTAGCAAAAATTGTTCTTCTCAAAAGACTAATACCACTGACATCACTTAAGAACAACAGCGAAGTAATCCACTCACAGGCACTAACCATTTTAAGTGTCTTCTCTTTTTGGGACAAAAAACTTACTGTTTTGACCAAATATCTTGGGGGACAATTTTAGAGCTATCTGTGTTCACTTTGATACAGATATTTAAATATTTCCTTACCCTTTTAAGTGCAAGCATTTGCAAAAAAAATCACTTTTCCATAATGGAGGCAGTAATGTGTGAATAGCTGGATAGCTAATCCTACTAAAATCATGTTTTGTATTCCAGTATGAAGAACAGATATGCTTAGTTTGAGAGTTTTTTTACTGCTTTGTTTTTTTCCGTGGTGCTTATGTAATTTTGATTATATACTTAATTTCCCATTCTCATTAGAAAAGTAGGGACAAATACTTAATAAATTAATTATATCTAGCTCTCTGAAGAAGGACACATGCAGATATTTCTCAGTCTGGTAATAAAATGGCTATTTTAAACAACAGCAATAATTACGTAATGGGGAAAGTTTCCAGGAGCCATAGAAAATTCTTCATTGGGTAAGGACTTTAACTCAGTTTGAAGTGTTTCTAAAGGATGATCTCCTTTAGTTACAAGTAATTTTGCTGGTGGAGGAATTGCTGGGTTAAATTTTATTTCTTTGTTATCTAGGGAGTCCAAGGGAATCAGCGCAATTCCAGTCTTCAGAACGATAATGAGTCTTTGCTTCTTAACAAAATCAATTGCACTTCTGCAACCTTTTTCATAATGAAATAAAAGTTTTTTTTCTTCCATAGGTGGAACAGATGGCAACAGAGCAGAATAATGACAATTACAGCCCTCGCCCCCCGCTTTTCCTTTTAAATGGTGTCTGCCATTTGTATCTAGTACAGGTACAATCAAATAGAAAGGGGTAATCGCTTGAGAAAAATCAAAATATATTGAAAACACTCTTCCAATCCATGAAAGAAGTCAATTACTCTAATGCTGTCTTTCCCCTGATATCATGAAGAACTTGTTGCGCTTGTGGGGAGCAATCTTCATTGTAGTTTTGCTGCAACTTAAGTGGTGGCAGAGATGTGAAAAAGTAAGAATAAGTTTTGTTAGAGTAGAAGAAAGTCTTGGTCTGATGCCTTGGAATGCAGAGGTGTGTTCCAAGTCATGTTACAATTTCAGTTTACCCTCTAAAATATTACGTGCACATGAGTGTATATGCCCATGGTAGCAGCCATAAAGTTTTGGCAGTATTGCTGATAAGTGGCAAAATACTTGTGGACACCCACAGTTCAGTTTCTAGGTTGGAACAGAGTCTTCTTGCAATTTATTTAAAGAGATAGATATACATATGTTGACGAAGAGTAACAAATAGTACCAAGACAACTTTTTAATTTGTGCTGAGGTGCTCTTCTTTGCTAATTGCCTGAGTTGGTTGTGGCAGAACCTGCAGGAGGGAAGAACACGATGCGAGAGCTGGCACTCGGGCGTCTCAGATGGTGTTTCACTGGCAAGTGGGAGCACTCCGGGCTGAGTTATGGACCAGCCCCACCTATAAACTTTGTATCCTAAGCCTAAGCAGGTAGTTACCCAATAAAATGAAGAAGATGAAGGTGGAAAACAGCGCAATTCCGCCGTGCTACCATTTGTTCCACTTACAGAAATTAAAAAAACACAACAACAATTGCCTTTGTTAAGAAGGCGGCACGTGTACGCTTGGCTTTAAGAAGCAAAGAGTCCTCCTCATTCCATGACCGTACAAAGACCAATGTTCCCAAACCAGGCTAAGGGGTGGTGTACGCTAAGACCTCTGAGCAGCTTGGCCGTTGCACATCCAACTCACTTTCCAGCTCTTCTGGTACAGCTGAGGGGGTGGTGTTGTTAAATCCTCTGTAGGAAGTTTCATGCTCTGCCCATTAATGAGGGAGCTGCTGGTCCCTTTCATAACATTAGTTGTAGTTCAGTTTCACCATAATTGAAACTCTCCTGGCTGTAGTGCTTTTCAGGCAATGGGCAGTTTAAGTCCATATAACATATTTTATTGCAAGAATGAACTTCGTAGCCCTTCAGGCAAGCAGAGCGTTAGCCCTCGCAGCAGCGTTTTGCTGCAGGTGAGCTTGGAAGTGCCAGCCCTTTTGGACACAAAACTGCTTACTTTTTATGCGTTTTCTGCAAGCTGATAAGTTATAGTGGTATTAATGTTATTGTGGCATGTAAGTATTTCTGGGTTAAACTGAAGACTGTGTTATTCAGATTGATTTTGAATTTGTACTACGAAAATGCAGACGTGTGCGACCATTTATATGGGAGACTGAAAAAAAGGCCTGTGAAGCTGCTGTTCAGCGTGGTCACGGCTGGGTAGTTAGTTGTGTATCCAGATTGATGACTTGTAAAAATTAATAGTACAAGAATAAGTATTGACAAGAGTTTACAGTTAGCCAAAAGGTGATTGTGAGGTCTCCAGTTCTGGGTGCGTGTACCCTCAGTGGGACTTAACGTGGCATTTGGTTATTATATCCCTTTTAGGAATAGAGGGGCTGTGATCTTTTAATCATATTCAAAGCATCTGTCTGTGACAAAAAAGCTTTAATTGTTCAAATGGATGGTGTCCATTCATTTGATACATACAGAGTTTCCCAAAGTTGGCAGTTTTTTAAGGGCATCGTACAAATGTGGTAGCTTGTATAGCAATAGTTGATTCTGTTGTGCACTACAGCACCGAATAGTGGCCAATTTACCAGCCAACCTGTAACCTTTTCTGCTGGGGCATTCAAGTGTTTGTTGGACTTCAGATCTTTATGAAATGAAATAAAAAGTCCAAACTTTTATTATGATACGATGGCTTTCAGGCAACAGCCTTCTATATGCATTTAGGCTCGATGTACTGCATCTGCAATAAGAACAGACAACAGAATTTCTCCAAGCTTATTACTACTCTTTTAAATACATATTCTTCTAGTCCTTTTGGGAGAAGAAACCCCTACACGTTCTCTGTTGTGTTTGTAGGCATATTCCTTTTCCACTTCCTTAAGGGTATTATAATCGATATAGTTTATGTTTTCACTGGAGATTTAAGAGAAATAAATCTGTCTGCAAAGTTGTAATTCCATTATAGACACAAGTTTTCTAGGGAGGACTAAGAACAGAAAGCCAAATAATCACAGCAGCAGCATCCTTGCAGCATTGCAGCAGTCTGCATCAGTTTAATTGTCATTTTTTCTACAACTGGAAGTAATCATTCTTTTATATCGCCAGTTAATGTTTTTAGCTTTAAACATTATGATGAAGTTAACAAGAAGAATTATGAAGAAGAATTAGTTAAATGTGAAGAATTATGTAATCATGAAGCCCATGGGTCATTTGGCAAAGAGAAATGAAGGAAAACGGCTGACTTCTTTCAAACCTCTGAAGTGTCTATGACTGCTATATCACTTGTTCAGTGACACATTGTACTAAACTATGCAGAAATGAACATCTTTTAATATTTTTTCCTAGAAGTAGCCTTTCCAAAAAAACAGTTTGAACTGGGAAAAAAGTTTATCTCAATGCTTCTGCTTAGGCAATAATGATAAAAATTAGATCTACTAGGAAAACGCTTTTTAACCTTTATTCTTAGCATAAATCAAGAGGCTCATTTTTCACAGTCTCTTTCTATAGAATTCAATTAAAGGTCAGATTTGTAATGGGGGATCCTAATTATTAATGTATTGCCTATTTTGAATTATTAATGAGTTGACATATTTGCATAATGGGTAAAGAAAATGCCTAAGAACAACTTTTATAGCATATGAAAATCCTTCAAAAATATTTAATCAAAGTCTTTTTTCATGTCCTGGAGGTAATTTAACTTTTTGTCATTATGTCCATACTTAGAAAATAAATTCAAAATATTTTACAGTTAAAAATTAGTGCAGTTATATATCACTAAGGGGAATTAATCTTGTTTTGAGCTAGTATAGCAGTCATAAAGTGTGCAGCTTCAGAGTGGGCAGGTCTTCTGTGAAAGGAAGACCCCATTACGGCTGGATTGAGCATTTTGTTTTTTCTTACAAAGGGCAATAGTAGTTTAAGAACAGTAGAATTTGCAGGGCCATGAGAATGGCAACAATCATGATAAACATTAGCCTAACATTTTGTCACCAGTGATTTCAGTGTATTAAAACAGTGACGGACTTCATTTGATTGACTGAGGCCTAGGACTGGAATCATCTGTATGCTATATTTATTAGATATATATTTATTAGAAAGTGGTGAACAGGTAATAGTTTTCACTATGGAAATGAGATTACTACATTCATGCACCAAAAGCTTACCAAAAGCAAAAATCAGGTTGCATCACCATATCACCAATCAATGGTTAAATGATCAACAATGGTTAAGTGGTTAAACCAACAATCATGGTTAAAATGATCAAGTGTAGCAGAATCTTATGCCATTTCCTGCCTGGGAAGTGATGCAATGTATTATGCGGAGTGAAGGGTATATTTCAGTGATAACTGAGTCATATTTTGTTTATTGGCTTGCTAGGAGATAGGCTGTTGAACAGACAGGTCAAAGTCTGTCCTTGTTTTTTGCTTTTATGACTCAATTTGCTGCAGTAGATTATTTTTCCAAAGGCAAAACTTGCATAAATGGTTTCTTGTCATAAAATGGTGTTGGTATAAATAAGAATTTATGATTTGAGTTTTTTTATAGGTAGAATGTTTTCCATATTTACACAACTTGCGTATTAATGGGTGTTAGACCCATGGACAAAACATTTGAATACACTTACCATAATTCTCAAAGGAATGCTTTGCAGAATCAAAGACACTTTGCAACATCAAAGATGCTTCTAGTGTAGATTTTTCTTCTTCTTTTGAACTAACAGAAATGCAAAATCTCAGATTTTTTCACCCATATCTGTTATCATTCCATCCCAACCATTAGCTACTGAGTAACACTCTGGCTTGAAGCCACTGTGAAGATCCTGTTTTGCGGTTACTGCTACCACAAACCACATTATCACTAACTGCTAAAGTCTATCTATAGGTCAAGGTCAGGCCAGGGAGATGATTGGGGAAGAAGGTAACTGTCATGGAGCAGCCAGAGTACTCATTTGTATTGTATCGTCAGAGAAATCAAGTTGAAGGATGGAACTAAAAAAGCCCTCTATAAACTGTAATGGTCATGTATAATGAAGGAAGGAGTCTTACTTCTAATCAAGTAGACTTTCTATTAACACTTAATAATTGTTAAAATTGCAATACTGTGTCCTCTCCATTCGTGGCTGAATGTCTTGCACAGCAGGACCAATGTGATCAGATAGCACCTTCTGCACCTGACCTTGCAAGAGCGAGGGACATTTCACAAAGTGGACTGTATAGGGTGTTTTATAGATGGCATAAAGCTTGTTCTGTTTTCACTTCAGAAGGCAGCAATTCAGGATGTAATTGTCACTTGGCATAGTATTCAGCCATAAAGAAGGACCATTTGAGATAACAAGAAAGGGATCAAGGAACACAGTGACACCAAAGCTGTGCATGTCTTGTTAGTGTACTTCTTCCAGACAGTAGTTTCCTGTAACTTGTAGGCTACCCACAGTCTCTTTCCAGGGCAGAGTCATTCTGTTCTTCTCTGCTCTTCTGTTTCTTATATTGTCATCTGAGCACGTCGTAAAGACATGTTAAGTAATGTGACTAATATTTGTCACAAATGGTTTATCAGTTCAGTCACAGGATGAGACAGGGTGAGAATAGTGAAGTGAACGAAAACTTTGTTTGATGCAAATCTCAATGACTGGAATGATGCTTGTGCCAGTTTGTGCTACATGAAGGACTTTCACTGTGAAAAAAATAAAGACCATGTTTTCAGTTGCCCCTTGCCACAGAGCAGAATTCTACCTCTGTTACACTTAGGGATCATGGAAATCAGCAGTGCAGATTTCTGTCCCACTTCAGGATGATTCAACAGAGCGATTCTTTGTAGCACTCTGACAAACCTTACCTGACATGTTTCATTTCATTAACCTCACAAGATTATTCCATGCATCTCAGTGGAACGTAACTTCAGTTACTGATACTTAGCAAATTCTCACACTCAGCTGGTGCTGTGAGGTGATTTAACTTTCTTGCTTTTAATTACATCCAGTATTACAAATGAAGTCTTCTTATGTTTTCTTTTTTGTCTCTCCTCTAATGTCTCCTTTTACAACACATCAATCCCACCCTGCTTGGTAGTTTCCATAAATTTCTTGTTAACTCCTGCTAGCTTATCTGATTCCTCAGGTTACTGAGGTTCCCAAACCAATAAAAGGGAAGGAAAAAAACAAAAGAAAAAAAAAGTTGGCACTGATGTCTGGAGCAAACTTCTGCAAAAGAAGCTACTTAAACTCCGCCAGTAATCTTGAATATAACATCAAGGATTTTCTATATCAGACTTCAGCTCCTGTGTTAAGCTACTGCTGGAGAACAAAGTTGGAAAGACACATGGAAGGAGTAAAAGAAAACAGAATTTAGAGAAGATGGTCTTCAATATGTTTAATAATGCAAAAAAACCCTCTCCAAGACCTAGGTAAATGGCTTCCTGTCATAGAACCTGTACTGCTGGCTCTGCGTTGCTTTTGCCTGGGGTCTCAGGAACAGAAAGAAAATTTAGAGTGATTACTTCTCAGCACAAAAGATCGTTGCCTTGGTTTGCATTACGAGAACTCTGAGACTCAGTACCAAGTTTCACAAAGTAGTAATTAACCCACTCAGAGACAGAAAGCCTGAAGGATAGGGAAGATTTAAAAAAAAACCAAACGTGTGACTGCATATATGTATTTATTATATTAAGATATTAAATAAACAGTTACAGCTGAAAGAAGGGCCCAAATGAAAATGCCTGGTTTGTCCTACAATAGACTTCGAACAGATGAGAAGTATTTTAGCTGTATCTGAGTAAGTAAATAGTTTGAGCTAAAACTGCCATGATCTAAAGCCTGCAGTTAGCTGGGATCTGTGTTCTTTTAGTGACTATTTACAACTCCGTGCAAAGAAGAGAGAAAAAAAAAAAGAGGAAAGGAAAAGGAAAACTTGATCTCTCCGGAAGGTAAAATGATAATGATATTAGCTCCTAGTGGAACTTATACCACCTTGTTATACTTGCATGGTAAATATATTCCATTGCAAGAAATGTTTGACCGACAAGTATTCACTTCAGAGAAATGATAATGATCTCAAAAAACCTGGTCAGTGGCAAACATGTTTGAAATTCCTGCAGCACTGAGCTGCTGCAGTTTCATTTACGCTTGCTGCCCATCAATAGTGAATGCACTTTGGTTAATCACCTACCCCCCTTGATGAGAGCTGTTGCTATTTCACAACTGTTATGAAAAATAGAGGGCATGGTTATTAAACTGTTTATTTTTGTGTGTTTTGTTAGCTCTGACCTTGTTCAGCGAGAACAAACATTGGCAGAGAATGAGAAATAGAAATGCTTCCACGTAGCATCTTTCCATACCAAAGCCCTGTCCTATAAATGCCTGTGGAACCACAAGAAACTTAAGCTGGTAGAGTAGCACTCACAGAGTGGCTATCAGTAAATGACTTGTTGAAAATTTAATTCTCTGAATGCATCATGTGGTTTAGGAGGACAACATATTCTAGAGCATTACCCCTTCTGGGTGACAGCACTTGCAGCTCTGGGGCTTTGTTTGCGCTGGGTGCTGCTGAATCTGAGGTTATGGAGGCTGGAAGCTGGTGGTGTTAGGGGGATGAGAGCCCTTGGTGGGAACGAGATGTACAAAAAATTGTAGAATAATTGGCAGGTATTTTTAAAGTTTAAAAATATCCCAAGCCGTGTTATGTAAGTGATGTACTCTTGTCGGCAACCAAATTGACACTTGTGAAAAGCAAGGAGTCAGCATAGCAAAATCGAGATATATACAGACGTTGTAACTCGGGCTTAACCCATGCAAAGGACTTGTGGTTTGGGAATTGGCTAGGATTAATATCCAGTGGACCCTTCTTGTGTTTGAAGTTGTCAGTAATATCGTCATTAGTGGTACTGGAAATGACTGGTTTAATGATATTCCACGTTCAGGCTAGACATGTGGTTGGTGCCACCAGATATAAATCGGGTAATAGTTTGCTGATCATTTTCAACAACATTACGTTTTCTGTCTGTAGTTCCCTTTTATCTTTCTTAATCTTTTTGTGTCTCCTCTTCTTCAGCAGAGCTGCTTGTGACAGACCCTAGGATTTATGATCAGTGAGTGCTAATGCAATTCAGGACTTGGGAGCTGTAGAACAACGTGAGAGGATAATGAGGTGGATTTAAAAAGTCTCTATGATAAACAACCCAATCTCTTAACACTGGTAATTATTACATTGGTAATTATTTCTGAATGAGTAGGGATAGAAGAGAACATTATTTAGAGAGTGGATAGCTGCATCCCAAAACTTAGCCATTCAGAGTGAGAGTTATAAGGAAGAGTGCCTTTCACAAATTAGAGAACCAAAACTGTCTATTGAATATTGTCAGATATGGTATCTCATGCTTATTATAAAATGTGGGGGTTTTCTGCCATTGCAAGTTCTCATAGGAGTTTTTAAAACATAACTTCTTATTTGTGTTTTAAACATACAGTTTTAAAACAAAATATATCTGAAAAATAGTCAGCACTCATTCCGTCAAAAAGCCAGTGACAACTCAAGGTTCAAACTTGAAGCTACTTAAACTTTTGAAAACTCTTCTACCACACCCAAATCCAGGGTCCTGATCCATATGGACCTGACTAAAAGTATGAACCTATGAAATACAAGCTATTCTTGATCGTGCAATGTATAAAAACAGAATCTGAATTTTGCTCATTTTGCTCAATTTGAATATTACAACTTTCGTACTAAGCGAAGTTAAATGGAGGCAGTGTCCTTACTTGTAACCATTTCTGCACTTTTTTTCCCAGTTAGTAGATTTCCCTACCAATCGTAGCCACATTCATGTGCAAATCACAATTCGGCAACACAGTTTCTTAAAGCAGGTTTCTGGGGGCAGCAATGTTTCAGGTACAAGCGGTCGGTTCTTGAAGCATCTCACAACTTCATGGGGTTTTTTTCTTATCGTAGCCACCAGGGGGCAAAAGACATAGAAATAACTTGGACGCGGTATCAGGAAAAACTAAGTAAATATCCTGTTATGTAGGTTTATGCGATGAGTACTGAAAGCTAAAAGAGTAAGGCAGAGAGTAGAGTTGTATCTATAAGGCTTTTTAGATGGACTTCAGATGTCTTACATGGGGCGCAAGTTTGTTATCTTCTGACAAGCTGAAAAGAGAGAAATGTGATATGTTTTGGACACACTGAACCACATTTATAGATGATTATGAGTTCAACGCTGAGGGTGAAAGTGCAGTTACCTCTAACTTAAGAGTCATCTCTCTTAGTGATATGAACAGGTTTTCTCAATTTTCTTTGATAGGTGACTCCAGAGGTGTGTGTGGTACACTTCTGTAGCTGCAGCTATCCTGCTTCCCTGAGAAATCAGGAAAACAATTGCAAAAACTGCATCTAATTTTCAGTAATTGGTTAGCAAATAGCTTTTGATTTCTGCTTATCAGTGATAGCAGGTAAAGCTTCTGCAGCTCACCAAATACAGCTCTTGAAAACATGGCATTGAACTCTCCAGACACTTCAAAAGAATCTTTCACCTGCTAATATAACCAAAGACTTGGTTGTTTCATTGATGATGAAACATTTGCTGCCTATGCAGATTGTTATTTATGCTATTGTAGGCATGCAAACTGCAGGTGGCAGCTTTCTTCTCAAGATTTAAATCACTCCCCTTTGCTTTTTTTTTCTGTTTGTTTTGTTTGTTTCTTTGGGAGTTTTTTTTTTTTGTTTTTTTTTGTTTTTTTTTTGTTTTTTTTTTTTTTTTTTTTTTTTGTAAATAATTACAGTGGAGCCTGTAGGAGAGACAAGAGAGGTTCCACAAAAAACCTACATTACAATGTGCTACTGCCTAAGGTCAGGATAGGATTCTGCAGGTACTGTTTTTTTCCCAGAAGAGCTGTGCTTTTTAATAATTGCTACTGTACAACAACATCATCTCTTAAGTTCTATTTTGTTCTCTTTTCAATCTGCTAAATATAACTGAAAGATCAAAGAACCACAACCAGCCAAATAGAGAAGTCCAGATGTACCTTGCAATCAGTTTAAAAATAAAATTGTAAGAATTCCTGAGCCTCTATCCTTGTTCTTTCACTCTGTGCCTCAATGAGAGACCTCATCCTCACTTTTCAACAGGAATGAAATTATGATCAATCTTGAATTTTCCCTTCATTTGCACAGTAGTTCATCACAAAGTTATTTAATATTTAGAGCTGTTGTTCAGCATTTGTTAAACTTTTTGAGCATTCAGAAATGCTCAGTGGTACCCCTCCTGACCCCAGCTCTTAGGTGTATGTTGTTTGTAGTCTGATTTAGTAGGAGGAACCGTTTGGTAATACTAATGAACGATCCTCTAGAGGTATTTCACATACTGTTTAGGTCTCTTGACATGTATTTTGGTATTTATTTTTTTCTCTGTAATAATTATTTTTGTAATTCTAGGAACCATTATATAGAAAACTAATGTGATTGATATCCCTGAAACATCACCTTTTCCATATTTTTATTTTCAAAAGCAATACAACAGCTTCAGGCTCAGCATTGTTAACTTCTCACAACAACTTTAGGTTTAGCATTAACTTTTTTTGTGCAGGTTCAAGTCCCGATGAAATCTTGCAGGCAGAAGTCCTATTTTTTTAACTGATATTTTTAATCTTCAAACTTCAAACTTGCTTCAATAACTAGGCATCAGAGCAACTCATAGGCTTATAGGATGTGACTGATTTATGGTTACTCTTGTGACTGTCATCCTTCCCGCTTTTGTGTTTCATTTTTAACCCCCCCCTCCCCCCTTTATTCCTTTGCTTTTAATCTTCATTCTTGTCTCATATTCTTTCTACTCACTGCTGTGTTTTCTGTACTGTGCTCCAATTAATCTTCTTCATCTTATATCTCTCCCTAATGAGCTTGAATTTCCTGCCTGGAATGGTCACAACACAACTGGCCCAAGGTTTTCCTCCCTTGGCTGTTGAAGCTGGAACCTTTCTCTCCTCCCCTAAATGTCATGGGTTTTGTTCTCGCACCTTGTTGGATCCAAGAGCAGAGCAAACTGGGAGTGTTTGCTAGGCTGGGAGACTGATGCTGTAGTAGGAGCAGGAGCCGTCCACTAACCCACTTGATGAGGTAGACTGTGGAATTGGTTTGCTTTAGTAAAGTTGACAGACGGATAGGCATTCTCTCATGGTGAATTAGAAAAATAAATATTATCTGTCAAATATTTGAGGCGATTACTACTACAACAGCAGAACAAGTCAGAGCTCTCTCCATGCCTCTCTCTGTGCCCTTATCTGCTGCAGTTTTCCTTTTGCTAATCATCCTTAAATATCTCTGCTGTCTCTAAAGCATTTAAAGAGGCTTATACAAGAAGCCATTCATACCTTTCACAAAGAATGGTTCCCCAAGACCTATCCATAGATACCCAGTTCAGAGTACAACTAAGGAACAAACATGGGTTGCTTTCCTCAGCTTGCTGTGCACCTTCTTAATCATGTTTTCCACACTAATTTGTGGGAAGGAGATTTTTCTCTTCTGTCTCCATTATTTGCACTGGTTTTAATTAAACATATGCTATGATTGTGAGGTGGGTAAAAGGACAGTTGTGCTGCCATTTGAAAAGAGCAAGCTTGTTCGCTCGGCCAGTTTTCCCAAGCTTTCAGAGCTCTAATTAAAATCCACTGAACACATGAGCAATGTTGGCACAGTACTTTGGAAGTGTTTGTTACAACAGTGTCAAAGAGTAGATAAGGTTTTTAGGGGATTAGTGTAAGGTGTTTTGTTTCAGGTGGATTATTTCTAATGAATAGGTCCTCTCTCTTTTCTTCCACCTAGAAAAAAGGGCTTTATTTAACCTTTTTTTTTTTTTTTTTTAAATTATTTTGAGGACTTTACTTTGTGAGAAAAATAATTTTTCTTTTTACAATCTCTAAGATAGGGTTTAAAAGATTGAGCAATAAAGCTTCATATTTACATTTCTGATAAATGATGAAAGCCTTTGAAAGTTTCTGTGAGTCTGTGAAAACCAGAATGTGGCTGCACACACTGGAGGCAGTGCCGTGATATCCACGGAAACCTTACTGCCTGCTGGCAAACAGAGAAGACCAGAGTGCTCGTTCTCTGTGTAACTCTATTCACTTCGTCCATTACGTGAATGAGATGTGAAAATTAATTTCCTGCTTCTCCAAGGTATCACTGTTCTGAAAGGATCTGGAAAATAACAGCGATGTTTCCCATGTCCTCAATTTCAGTGCAGCTTGCCCTGTAAACACACAGGGAACGCTGAGTATTGGAATATCAGCAAAAAATAAAATAAATAAATCTATTTTACCGGAAGAGTTTAATGAGTACTTATTGTATATTACATTTTAAGATGTATCTTTTAGCCTTCAAAACTATACTGACTAATTAGAGGTATGTGATCGGTGTAAGTATCTTCTGGCAATAAATTGCAATACATATTCATAGTTACATGGATTTAATTTTCTGTGAAATGATCCTTGTAAAAACAGTAATAGTTGGTATGTCATTAGAGCATATCAGCAATTAATCTTCAAAATGATCAATGGAGAGAATGTCCTTTTCCCTCTATCTCTGGTTTATTTATGTGTTCCCATTAATTATGCCTAATTTTCTGTTGGCACTTTTCTTCTTAATGTAATTCAATTTAAGCATATCTTTCTAGAGACTTATTAATAGGTAGGGTCATTTATATTGTGTAGCACAAATATTTTATAATCCACTAATCTTGACAAAAAGGCAATGCCTTCCTCATAAAAAATGTATGAGGAGTAATGGTTCCCTATTAATAACTTATTAGGTCAGATCACACAGTTTGAAGTGTCTATTACACTTTAATTTTATCAGATTTCTTCCTTTGGAACCTGCTACTTGTTCTTTATCTTTTATTGAGATTATTTTTAACCCAACAGCTGGATCCCTTGCCAAACCCAGCTTCCTATGGCTGTTGTTTCTGTAGTACCAGCTAAGCAACTGGGTTTATATACAGGGCTTTATGGAAACTGAGTGATGCACCCGACAGCGGAAACGTGGATCACTTTTCCACTTGAATTTTATATTTTCTATAACAATGATATGCCAAAGCCTCTGACTAGTTCACCTTTCCTGGCAAGGCAGGATATTGTCTGGTTATCGCAGTCCTCTTTTGCTTATTAACCTCTGTAGATAACGCCCTGTCTGAGGATAACGAGTGTAAACTTCTTCACAAAGCCATATATCTCTATTTCTAAAGGCAAAACTATGGCTCAGCAGCATCCAAGGGCACATCAGGGTGCCCGAGGGGTGAGCAGTGCCTCGGACTCCTTTTGTCCCAGTTTGAGGACGCATCCCTGTGAGCCACTCCCCTGTTATCCACATCCCTCTGGGGCTCGATTTGGGTCCCACAGCCCTCCCGCTTCCAAGCAGTGTGGAGGGGACAGGCTCAGCTGCGTTGGTCACCTGTAAGCCTTTTTAGTCTGGGGACTTGGGACAGGGGCCAGTTCAAATGAGTCAAAAACAGCTTCTTCAAAACAAAGCATTATTTGCTCATTCACCCAAAGGTACGCAGCGTGCAAAGGGAAAGGCAAAAGCAATAAAGGTTTACACACACACTTTCTTTTTCCTAACACTTAACCTCTCCTTTGCAAGCTTTTGCTAGGCTTTGGAGAAGCCAACCAGCCAGCAGCATTTTCTCTGTATTGTTCGCAGCTGCCTTGTAAGTCAGTCAGCTTTCAAGAGCAGCTCCTGACAACTTACTTGAACCTAAACCAGGTTTTAATGTTAGTTTTAGATTACAGTTTTATTCTTGGGAAAGTATCCTTTTCCAGTCTTAGGGGACTTAAACTGGGGCACTCACCAATTCCTTCCGCGAGCTTCTGCAGCACTTTCACTGATGACACTTTATTCTTGCCATTACTCCATTTTTTTCATTCCTGTTTTCTGCTGTTGTAGGCAATCTCCTGTAACGCAGCTCTGAATGTACATAGTTCACTCCTTCAGCTTGTCACAGGTGCTGCCCTGAGTATAGCCTTACAGCCTTCCGCTTCTCATGTGAAAATGTTTCCAGAATGTCCTTTTACTAATTTTAAGGCTGCCTTCTCAGTTTCTGCTTTATAAGAAAGAATTGCCTCAGAAATCTGAGTTAGATTTTAAACACTTTTCTATGCTTTTTTTTTTTTTTTTTTTTTTGAAAATCTTGCAGTTTTCTTGAGGAGTCAGCTGTTCCTCTTAAGACTAGCTGTGACTGCAAAAGATGAACTCTTCAAGACGTGAAACTTGGGGTCAGTTGGGCAAGAAGGAGTGCTCGCTGCATCCGCGCAGTGCTTGCTGTGCACAGTGGCGTTGTGGTGTGCTGCTCTTCTTGTTTGCTCTTTGCTATGATTTCTGTAGGAACAACCAGGGATCACAAGCAAAACAGGAGAGTTATCTGGATTTAATACGGAGTTTTATTACATAAAATACATAAGTATCTGTCAGTGTGGCTGGAGGCATTATTAGCTGAGTATAGAAACCCTTTTCTGATTATCAGAAAAAAAAAAAATACTTAGGGAAAAAATAGAAAACATTGTAGAATATTGTGCAGCTCCTGCACTGACACGGACAAAACGCATGTTCTAGCAAAATTTTATCTGAGGTAAAGAAGTTTCTGATTGAATACAAAAATAGAATTCAGCCTGTATTGAGGAGGTTATTGGTTTGGTTTCATGCTCTATAGCTGCATTCATAGATATCTGTACATGTTGGTGATATGAACGAAGTATGTTCTGATCTTCATTTTCTCTATGGCTGTTATTGTCAAACAATTCAAATTCACAGAAAAGTCTGGATGATTAATGACAGAATAAAAACGTTTTGTTGTGTGTTTTTTTTTTTGTTTTTTTTTTTTTTAAATTTGGAGCAGAGGATGGAAGCAAATACAAATTTAGAATAAAATTATCTGTTATTACCTGGAGAGATAAGCTACTGTCAAATTCATGAAGGCAAATTTTGCATCTAGGGTGAAATAGTCCCTTTTAACAGCACAAGCTGCAGGTGAACGGCTGGAAATCAGACTTTTAGTAAAGCATTTGGGGAACCTCGTGGACCTGCATGGCTGGCAGGTTGAGAAAAGGTGATGCTTCCCATGAATTAGCATTGGGAAGCTGCAGGCTGATATATTTGCTTTTCTTTTAAATGGAAGCTGTGGTGTAAAAATAGACCCTGGTATTTACGGGAAGCTTAAGCCTGCTGAAGTTTTACAAATTTAGAAAGTTCGCTAATCACTATCAGTTAAAAAGGATGCCTTATTGTTGCATAAATTAGTCGGAACGATGCACTCCACCACAGGGCCTTCTCAAAATATTTGTTTTGAAAAAGTGTTACCAGATTTAGTCGGAGTGGTACTTATAGTAACAGTCAAGGCTTTTAAACTACTACAATTACAACTGGTTTTCTAAATACCTTATAAACTCAGCTATAGCCAGACCAGTGTCCTGCATCTGGATACTGTAGGACAAGGTCCGAAAGGCAAGAATGGGAAAGCAATACCTAAAACTCTGAATGCCTGGAATGACGGGAAGCACATGACGTTCCCACAAGACTCTGTTACATTGAAGATTATGACCTAGAACAAAAGTATTTTTTCCACGTTAATGTGAGGGAAAGTAACACAGCATTTACCCAGTGTTCTCTTCCTGCAAATGCTTGGACGGATGGAAGGTCTCCTGGATTGAGTTCTTCTCAATTATGCCGATGGCAAGACTTTTGTTAAGTTACGTATTATCAGTTTTTCATTCATCACATGCCTAACGTTCAGAATATTCTCAGGAAAAGAAGCAACATGCTTTAGTTCTGTGCAGGCAACGGTGGTTTTATATAGAGCTCTTCAGCAGTATGTATAGCTTCCTATACAAATGCAGAATTCTGTTGACTTTGTAGAAGATGCAGACTTTGTTGGTTTCTGTCACTTATCTTAAAAATTGTCAAAGGGAGGTGGTCTCTGTGCTCCTTGTAGTGCATTGTGTTAAAGCAGAGACAGTGCACAAAGACTTACGATCTGGTTTGGTGAGAGTCAGAAGTGATAGACTTTTCTTGGAGGCTTGTTTAAAGCAATCCTTTCAGGCTTTGACGTACTCGTGGGGTATCAAAGTGAAAATGGCGCTACCTTTGCCTACAGTGCGAAGCGGAGCTGGAGAATTTGAATTCTGCTGTTTCCTTCATCTTCAACTACTATGAGTATCCTAACACCTTTGAAATGGTTCTTTGAGGGAAAACAGAAATTGTAAAGGCATGTAGCAAAGAAAATTAAAGACTGATGAAGGTTTCTATTAGAAAATATTCTAGATTGTATATCAAAGATAAAAAGTCATTATAAAACACTGAAATGAATCACGGAAAGTGCATTTCCCTGGTAGGAGCATGTATTAAACACACAGAAAAACCCATCCAAACACTGCTTGAAAGTTTTTAACACTATGGCTTGAGCTAAACCTACAAAAAAACCCAATAACAGACAGAATAAAGATGAGAATACATCTAAGAAAGCAACAGCTCTCGTTAAGTAATGCTGGGGTACCCAGGGACAACAGCTTCCACGAAAACTGCATGACCTGCAGCACTTATGAATAAAGACAGGTACTTAAAATAGTTTTGCAAATTTTCATGAATCATTTATCTGTATAGTTTTATATTCATCATAACAATGAAGAAAAACTAAAGATGTTTTTCAGAATTCTTTTTCCAAAACAAGTGCCTTCACAAAAGTCCAGTTTTCCAGCAGTATTCATTTAAAGGCATATAAGAATGGATTTATTATCCCACATAGCAAAATTACATCATTCAAAATGTACTGAAATCACGATGATCCTGAAAAAAAAAATCTTGTGGATTAAAACATTGTCTTTATGACAATAGCTGTTATTATAGGAAGCTGCCAACTTGCATGACTTTTTCAAGACAAGATGGAATCAGATCGAAGCATGAGAGAGAGAGAGAAGGAAGGAGAGGAAGAACAAGATCCTCTGGACTTCCTTTGGGCAATTAAAGGCTACACTGTGCAGGGTAAGTACAATAAAATGGGTCTATTATCTCTCCTCACAGTAGGAAGGCAGGAACGGAGCCCGGCCCAGGCCACTTACCAATGCAGCTGCTGGCTGGGCTTATCTGATAAAAGAACAGTCACTGAAAGACTGAAGCAGATTATTTATTCTCTTTTTCCCCACACTGGGCCAGGGACGGCCCTAATATAGGATGTTTGGTGCATAGGTCCACACGACCTGAAGAGGTAGCACTGAGCAATGGGACAATGTGAATGTGTCTGGATTCTGGAGGCCACCTAATGGGATCGCGGGGGTAGGTGAGGCTAGAAGGCTTGACACAGAGTATGGTCTAAGCGAGGCCCCTTGGATTTGCTGGTATGTTTGGTATAGGTAACGTTTGTTTTAGCAGAAGGAAATACAGGACGGGACTTGGTTAAGCAGTGTTTTAGGGAAGTATATAATCCATTTTTCCTCTCAAAGATGTGTTTCACCTGCCCTCAGAAATACAGTCCAGTTATCTTATGCTTATAATCATTATTAATATGGAGCATATTATTTGATCACGTACCATTACACCTTCACTTTTTGAAATCAATGTATAAGTCACTGCTTAGTACAATTCAAACAACTGTCTTGAATTTCTGCCTTCACAAAATCAATATTTAGCAAGATTCCTGTAATCTGTCCAGTCTATTTACATAAGAAAACGTTATTTTCACTGCTCTGTTTGAGGTAGGAATAGACATAATAAGTTATCCAACTTTAAAAAAATTGAGGGAATCAACTGGGAATAACAGCTCACTTCCTTATTCACAAGCCCTGAAGCAAGCTCTTACACAGTCTCAGCTGAGTCTCTACTCACCTACGCGGATATCAGGCATGAAATGCATGATGATTCTACTTTATTATGGTATATTTTATAGCTTACATTCACAACAGAAAAAAAAATCATTACTTTATTGTAACTTAAGCTTTACAAATACATTATAGTGCTTGTAAGCACAGATTATAAAAAATCAAGACTGTGAAAGCTTAGAGAATTTTAAGGAAAAATTAAAAGTTACGAAGAAAGTAGAAGCAGAAGTGAATCACTGGCATTTCTCCTCTGTCTTCATAATCACTTGTGAAAAACTTGGAAACTGTCCAGGTGCACTTTCACCTAATGTACAAAGCAATTAATAATATCTGAAAATATCTTCTCGATCTGTTCACTGCTAGGTGTGGAGTAGGATCATCCACATGTTTCTAAAGCTGATAAAATTCTTGTGACAGATTAGAAAAAGTGAGTGAAATTTTTGTTAGCATTCTGACTTGACCTTCAATTACAGCGTTCATGGCTGCAGTTTCCAATAGGTGTGCGAGGCAATTCTCATTTTCCATTAACTCGTAGACAGAGTGATGTGAAAGTTAACGTTATTGATACTGCGAGAACATGATGGCACATTGTTAAAGTACAAACCATTTGATATTAGTACAGGTTTTCTTTTTTTTTTCCCCGCTAGATATTCCTAATGCAGCTTAATTGTTGCCTTGAAAATAACCAAGTAGCCAATGCATTATATTCCTTTCAACTTCAAAACAACAAATAACTGTTTGAAATATCTTGGCATTTCTATGCTTTGCTGCAAGAATGGTCACAGAGGAAAACTAACTATTGTCTAATTTCAAATAAGAGCTGTATGTCCTGGAGAGAGAAAACTGTTGGTGAATTTTGGAGGACAAAGTCACATAACTTGCTGGAAGAGTTGAAGGTTTGCCATAATATTGTGGTAATGCTACAGTTAATTCTTCAGGTGCCACAAAAACACATAAAACATGAGAATGTTTCAGGAATTTTGCTCATAGAAACAATGATATTTTATTTTAAAATAGAAATACTTTATTAACCCTTCCATTTCCTTGATGGTTTACCTCAGACGGTTTTCTCTGAGTAAATGAGAAAATAACGCTTTCTGTAAAGTACACTTAGCAAACTTACCTATCCATTAACAAACTTCAACTTTTCTTACTTGTGTCAGTATCTCCTCGCTTGTGTTCCAAGGGCACGAAGTCTTTTGTGGTAACCGTATCTTTAGCAAGGTAAGTATCTGACACGAAGCACAAAGTAGGAACATTTTGCCATCTCTTTAAGTGCTTTCTAATTAGTCTTTGTAAAGATGGGGGATGGGATCCATTTGATCAAATGCTAATTTCTGGTACCTGGGACAATTGTCTAGATTTTCTTCATTTTTCATTTTCTTCATATTCATTCTTCATTTTTCCTTATCGATAAATGCTCTGTTGCATGATTTCTCTCATCCTCATGTAGCTGCCGACAGTCTTAGAGATGTGGGGATCATTATTTCAAATAGACACACCCTTAGTTTCTTAAGGCTGGAATCTTCCTATGAATTCAGGACTAAGAAAATTTACAGTACTTAGGTTTTTTTTTTTTTTTTTTTTTTTTTTTTTTACAAAGGTTTCATTAGTTTGATTCGATCTCTCCCTTATTTGTGTGATGAATAAAGAAAAACTGACATGCTGCCTGAAGTAAGACATGCGTGGTCATGATGAGACAAATTAAATGAGGTGGTCTTTTAAATTAGGTATGATACCTTTGAAGGATTCATGCCAGGTATAATCCTACAAGAGTCAGATATTGAGGAGTGTGCCTGTTGTCATGTCTATAATCCTCTGACTTTGTTAACCCTGCCTCACTGTCTCCATGAAGTTACTGAGTATAAGTTTAAAAAAAAATTATAAAGCTTTTT
>VXBH01001269.1:36116-50474 GCA_013400035.1 Rynchops niger
TATTTTTCTTAAAATAAAAAAAATAAATAAAAAAAAAACAACCAACAGCGGAGAATGAGCTCCTACAATCTGGAAACGCAGCACAAACAGATTTAACACCGAATTGTTCTACCCAATGGAAAATAATAGAAAGAAATGAAAGTATTTGACGTGCCATGAATACAGTGGGGGCCTACTCTTGACAAAGTTGATAGTTTAGTTTAATGAAAAATATTTATTGTAATAATAAAGTGCATGTGGTGTATGTGAATTATGAGCTCCAAATATCACTGCTAACCCATGTCTTTCACTAACAGGCTTTTATTAAGTTACAGGTAGGGTTTTTTTGCTGTTGAAATACCAGTAATTAATCACTATTTCGATAGACTTTCAATCGGAAGCATCTGAAATCTCTAAGGGCTTCAGCTTTTCTGGCATCTCCAAGGTGTTTTAAGGAGCAGACAGTACTGTTAACCTTTGGCACCTGGTAGCGTGGCAAGCAATAGTTTCTTAAAAAATTCAAGCTTCAAAGCTGTTTTCCTGTAAGTAGTAAAATAAAATAAAAGATTATATTGAATCCTTCCAGTTTATATGCTTACACTCTGCTTAAAATTAATAAGCTGTTAAATGATGTAAAAATTTCTCTCTCTCTCAAACTGGATTATCTCTCAGTTCTCTGAAGAGAGCATGGAAGTGCTACCAAATCAACCCAGCAATGCTTATACCCGCACTGCCTTCCTTTGGAGGGAAGGCAGTGTAAAATCCACCCCTGAGCTTGCTAGAGGAAAAGGAAGGATTGAAACAATGAATTTGTCTCGCTATCCCTCAACGTTAGCAAAACGCTTAACACTACTACTGCTTGCTGCCTGGGAGTTTTGGACTGAGATCCCACGGTGGTGAGCAGGAGGAGGATTCCTCGGTCTCAGCTCCACAGCACCTGCCCTCACTTGCTTACGGTTTTAATCACATGGAAAGTCTTGTAGGACTGCACTGAGCAGGGAATAATCTCAAATTATACAGCACATAAAGGGAACTTTCTATCTATTTGCATTTATTCTGTGGAAGTATATGCAAATTAAAATCTATTGGAATTACAGAGCAATATACTTTCTGTGAAATTGTATGGAATTTGTCTTAGAAGGGGCAAGAGGGACATCCTACAGTACTTGCATTGCAAGTGTTTCTTTGTTTTTCAGATTAAAGTAAATTTTGGCTTGGTGATACATGTAGGGGAATATCATGTTTACTGTCAAATTTTTTTAGATTCTGGGAAGCTCATGGGTAATTGATTTATACATAAAAAAATAACTTTTTCAGTAGGGTTAAAGAGAACATGTTATTTGTCAATAGTTTTTGAAAGTTTTCCTCGAAACCAGTAAGTCATACTGCATTTAAGCTTTTATTGTCAATGCCATAAACGAAGCGTTAACCTTAACAGTCCTGCCAAATTAGTAGTCAGTTTTTACCTGGACAGTGTGGTAGCGCTAAAGTACTTGTGTGGGATTAGAAAGTATTATTCCACACACCAATGAATTGAATTCTGTCCCATTGCACTCTATGTTGTATTTTATCAAGAGGAAAAGAACAAGTCAAGACAGGAGACAATAATACCGTAGCATTTAATTCTTGAGTCATATCAATTTATACATCTCTGGTGTAAACCCTCTGTGGGAGTGCAAATTGGCCGGAGGTTCCTTCCTGATGATCCTATCACCGATTTGCTTTTCATTTTCAAATGGCCAGTCTGAGCTGAAGAACGTTGGTAAATAAATAAATACCAGATTCGTGGATAAGCAGAAACTGTAGAAAAGGGGGTAGACACTCGGATTTTTAACAAGAGAGAGATTACTTTTTAGATTTCTGTTTTGGACTAATCCTATGAGATGTCCAGTAAATATGCATTTAAAACTCGTTCTATTCCTAAATGAGTTACCAGTTTCATTGGTATTCCTCATGCTAAAGAGATGGGAAATTAGATTATTGGCTAGAACATAGCAATGAGAGTAAGAAGTGCCTGAGTTCAAATTTGCTATGACTAGATCTGTCTGTCTAGACTGGAACAAGCTCACTGTGTATAAGCTTTTTTAGTATTTACCCACAGGGGTGAAGATTAATTATTAATATTTTAAATGCTTTGAAAGACCTCCTTGCTATATGAAAAAAATACAATGTATGACTGCTATTCAGAACTGATCATTGACCATACATTTCCACAAAATAATTTTAATTTTAAAACAGTTTAGAAAGGAATTGTGCATCAAAATGCTGAAAGCCCTTTTTAATAGCCATTACAGTATTAATTACTGTTGATTATGCGATTGAAAAATTGGGGTGGTAGATAATAGGTGACTTGGGAAATATTTCTGCGGAGATTCATATCATGGTTAAGAACAATATCCCTTGAATTGTCATTGATAATTACCTGAAAAGTGTTCCCAGCACAATTTACTACGTAAAAATTGTCATTCGGTGTGCTCTGGTGTCTGAATCTTCCCTTACTCTTACAATACTGTTCCAGAGACTTCAGTTTTGAATCAAGCTAGAGGTTGGCACATTGTGGTTTATTTTATTTTTTTTTAACATTTGTAGAATTTATGTAACGTAAATAAATAAAAAAATTGTTCTGGATTTGGGTTTTGGGGTTTTTAGGCTGCTATAATTTTCCGTCTGGCAATGGTTCAAATGTTTGTTGCTATGAAGATGGTGCAATGTTAAGTTGCTTTTGATATCACGGTTTCATATCTACCTCCAAAATCTGATTTAAGATGGCATGAAGAGCCCCAAAGCTACAGCCGCAACTAATGTAAACGGTTCACTAAAAACCACATTAAAATTGAAATACCAGTTCAAATATGGTCTCTGCCAGAAGTTTTCTTATTCAAAGCCTGTGCTTTCAGCTGTTTTTCATGACCATAGTGTAATGTCCTTTGCCCTGGGCCAGCTGTTCATAGTACAAAAAATTTGGTGCTGTTCTTCCATGTGTTACAGCAGCTACTCCCGCTCTTAGAAATACCAAGTATCGACTGAAATTGATTGGGGGTGAGAAGGGAGAGAACTCAGACTCAGAATACACAAACTGTATTTTGTCTGACTAGAGGTTATTTTTACCTTTTTGTCACACAATTGCCTTTTTCCTTCCTCTAAACAACACTTGTATTGTCCTGGGTGAAAATGGCAAGATGTAACCTGCTTATTGTTGTCAGCTCAGAAATTGCTTTTTATTATGGGACAATAATTTTTTGTTGTTGTAGTTTAACCCAGTGTATTAGTGGATATCAGAAAAGGATCAAGGCCAGCCAGCAACTTTCATCTCTCTGTCTAATTATATATTGTTGTTTCTACCCTTAAATATCTATTTCTGTCCTGGGTGACAGTAGGTTTTAGAGCAAGCTTCTGATATGGTTGGTCATTGCCAAACCAGAAAATATGATTCTTTCTTTTCCTACGTCTTCCCACCGTAACATAAGGTAATTGAAATCAAAATCCCAAGTCCCTCATTTTCCAAAGGAAAACTACAGTGAAATATTTCACTTTGTGTGTTGTTGACATGTTCTGACTGTGTCGAGTCACTGCAGCAAACTGTGAATGATGATGTGTGAAATGAAAAGTCCCTGCCCAGTGCACAGCAAGAATAGCACTATGAAATCCTTGCCCCACTGCGCTGTTTGATATGCACTTTTGTCTACTCTGTATTATATCCAGATATGCAAGACTGCCTTTTTAAACATCCTGTCACATTTTTACCTACATGCCAGGGTTTTACTTGCTTAGCAGGTTTATGCAGTCTTCATCCAAAACATTGCTTTGAAAAACTTAGCACACATGTTCCCTTTAGCTAATTTTTTTTTTTTAAAAAGAGAACACTTCAAACATCATTATCCCCCTTCTACCCCCTGCCCTAGAACCCGCTCCTGACAGTTCGCCACCCCTGACTTAAAAGTGAATCAATTTCCCATATACATTTGTTTGTTTTATTTTCAGCTGCCAATGAATAATTGAGGCTTTGGAGGATATCCTCTAAACAACTGTAGAAAATAATTTTATTTAATTTCAATTAGATCTTTAGCAAAATAATTTAAAGTATTTGGAAGATGCATGTTTTAGTCGACTTTTCTTCCCTAAGATACTGTCAACAAAATCTTGTGTTTTGAAATAGAAGTTATATTATCTGAAAATGATGCATAGTTATGAAAAAACCCACAAAGTATAGGCCTCAAACCTCAAAATGCTGTAATAAAATATGTACACAAGCCAGTGCTTCTTCATTATCTGATGCAAATTTTACTAAAGTCAAATTCTTCATTTAAGTACTCCTCTTAAATCTCCTGCCTGTAACTGACTACCTTCTTGAAAATTGCTGATCTTTCACTCTCTTCCTTTCACTTTTGCAGGCTACAACTCAGCACTTTTGAAAATAAAGCAGAGAAGAAAAACAACATAGTTGCCTAAAGAAGGTGAGCTGCCAACTATGGCAATCCAAATTTTTCAAATATCTTGATCAAATATTGCAAATTAGCATGCAGCCTGCCTTCATGGCCTGGATGTAGTTCCATAGGCTTTACATGGTCATCATTTTCCATTGTGTCATTTATCTTGGACCAGCTACTTTGGCTGCACAAAATTTTGGTTTAGTTCTTTTTTTGTTTTACAAGAACAGCTCCTCTCCCTCCTGGGAGGGCTGAGCAATGAGATCGGGTTCGGCAGGATCGGGAGGGAGAAATCTCACACAATTGTCGTAATCCTCGAACTACATGCTGATGTTGATAGGAGGGGGCTGAATCTTTCTTGTAGGACCACAGGATTAATAAAGATAAATTTAAAATTTACAGGCGTCCAGAAGGAGTCTCCTCTTAACTCCTGCTGATTTCCTTTTTGGAAGGCTGCAAAACATACCTGCTTCTTTTCAGTTTTTTACTTTGCATGATCTCTCACTTGATCTATTGTCTGAGTTACCTGAATTAGGTGGGAAGAGTAAGCCTTGATACAGTTTTCTATTGCTAGCGGTATAGAAACAATCTGTTTTTCTGTGTTTTTCAGAAGAAAAAACAAACAACTATTTCCAACATTGAATGCCTGAATGCCAGTGCCTGCTTTTATACACCGTGCTCTAAATCTGCCACTCCAGCATTGCATGTCGTAAGAAAGCATCAAATATTTTCGCATAGCTATGTTAAATCCAGGTAACTGTCAGCTTTAACATAATTGCTCTTAAAAGAATTTGTGATCTGTTCTACTTTTGCTTTAATGAGACTTTTAAAATAAACATTGTTATCTATTTTGAATCCTAATCCCTCCACAGACTTTTTTGTTCTAGGTGATTCCTTATTGCAAGCATAGTGTAGTGAAAATAATTAAGTAAATAACATTTATAAATTGAGGATAGCCCAAAGGAACCCACTGCATGCCACAGAGAAGACAGATGTCTAGAGGCTTCTGACATGACAAAGCTGATAGAATGATTTTTTTTTTTCAAAGTTAGATATATTGACTCTTATGTATTCATTGCATTTTGATTAGCGGTTTGTTCATTACTGTTGCTTTTAAGTCTCTTTTGTGTGAAAATGAGAAAGCACAGTATCACTAATAGTCATCTTTCATCATTATACGCTTGAAAGAGGTAATTCTGAAGTTTTCACAAAACCATCACTGTAATCTTGTACAGGTGAACAGAATGAATTAAAAATTTGATTATGCAAATTAAAAAATCACAGTAACTTGTAGTTAGTATTTCCATCTCAGAATTATAAAACCCTGTGTGTTCCAACCTTATATACTTTTATTAAATTTTCAGGATAAATTTTAAATTATTCTGAATTGAAAAATTAATTGTAATTGAATAATTTTTTGAACAGTATGCAGTGGGATTGCTGAATTCTAATCAATACTAAGAAGGCTTTACATCAGGTTCCCTAGAGTACCTGTAGTATAACTAATAAAATTAAATATTGATGTCGAATGTCTTTTACGATGTGCATGGGATTTCACTCTTCAACAGCATTTTCTTTGGCAAAATGAATCAGCGGTGGTTCCTTTCTAAATGCAGGCACGTAGACTTCAAGACACAGGCAAATCTGAGATTCTACTCCCTTATATCAATATAGTGATAGGTTCAGAGAAGGGAGCTCACTGATAGTGCTTACTGGGGTAAGCTGGGATTCTCCTAACTTCAGTGCTCCATTTATCTAAAGAACATGACAAAATGGTACCAAGGTTTGAGTATGCTTTTAGTTCAGTGCTTGTTTAGGACTCTGTACAAACTTTTGCAGAGTTAGGATTTGCTTGCTCTTTCACTTCACCGTTCAAAACTTCCATTATTTCCACTGTAAATTCTAGACCTTAGGTCAGATTGTTACATGCCGTATCTACTGCCCCATTGCAATAGATACTGGGAGACATGTGGATAGCCTAGTAGGGTCTTTCCCCCCTATTTTGTTGCTTAAGCCTCCCTCTGACAGATGATAGCTGTCTCCCTAGTGTGCATGCTGTAAGAAGGACACAACAGATAACTATTGCCAAAAGCTGACATTGTGAGTTGATTAATCAAAAATACATTGATTTATAGGTTTTATGACTCTTTGGAAATTCACTAAAAGCATTGTATCATCCCTTGTATAACTGATTTATGAAGTCCTTCATTCAATATGATGTATTAGGTACGTACTATGGATAGTTACCAGCATAAAGCAGTGCATACCTGTGCTTTCATTCAATATAACAAACTACATATCCGCTAAGTGCAAAAAGGGGTGGAGAAGCCAGAAACTAATTTATACAGAGAGTAAAGGGTACTAAATATTTATATTTCAATATTTTTAACTAGAATGTTTGCTTATAAAGTCAGCAAGATGAGACACTTGTCCTACATTATATCTAAAGCATCATGGACTCATACAGATAATGCATTTAATGAATATAATTATCAAGGTTTTTGCTAGGCTGTTTGTTTATACGAGTGCAGAAAACAATATTTTAGCACAAATATTTAGTGAAATGCTACTAAATTCTTCAACCACCTGGAAAATATTTATAAAACCTTTATCACATTAACTGTGCCTTAAAATGCTATTCATCTGTGTCTTAGCTGTGCACTGCACACGTACAGAGCAATGGTTCAGTATTCTTGAAGCTCGCTGTCAGATTCTTCTTTCACCTATCCACTTTTTCAAAAATTAATTACAGCATCAGCTGTTACTGTAAAAGAAAAAGCACATGCCTTTATTTCTGTAGCCTAATGATAAAGTGGTAACCTAGCATTAATTATAAGCCATATAGCAAATTATGAAAAATAGCAATGCCCTGAAGTCTTTATCAAAGCATAACACAACAGCCCACAAAGGAATAATACATTATTCCATTTCATCTGGCAGACCCCCACCCTCATCCCACACGTGTTGCAACCTCTGTATCATGCATCCTATGTCATATTTCCTCTTTATTTTTTTTTAGGACCCCTTTTTCAATTTCTGACTATTCATTCTTTTAGAACTATAAAAAAATATTATGTGGTGTCTCAGTTTGGAGCTTACATCTACTTTCATAGCTGTTAACAAGGTAACTTCCCTTTCTTAGTGACATCTTTTCTCAAGAATGCATTTTGTTTACCTACACAGATAACTCTCATAGACTAAAAGCAAAAAAAACCCCCAACTTATTAAAACAGGCCACAGACTTCTGCTTATTCCAAACAATTTTTTCTCATTTTGCAATTTTTTATTGTCATATATTTTCAATTTATGCTAATGTGAAACCTTGTCCTTCTTTGTGGCAGATTGACCTTTGGGTTTAATGATTGTCTTGCTGTGATCGGTGCTGACCAGAATTTCCTTTCAGCAAACTATGCCCTGTTGGTGCTTTTTGATTTGCCCTGTGCTTTGACTAAAATAAGGACATATGACTGAAAGGATGAGACTAACTTTCCATATTTTTTGAAGTGTAATTTCATATTTCTTGGAAGGCTGGCACAATTGTGCTAAAAAGCCAGGAACAACTTGATTGAACCATTAGGTGGTTTGGAAGTCTTCAGAGTATTGGCAGAATCAAATTCGGAGAAATGAAAATAATTTAAAAAATCTGAGTGTTTGAGGAAAAATATTCTGATTACTGGAAAAGATAGACTGTGCCTCTCTTCTTGCTGATGTATGTTTTAAAGATAGGAATAGCAGATGGGCTCCAGTGGTGGTGGCCTTCCTGAAATGGGTTGGGTAAGCACGATGGCATCGGCCAATGACATTTTTACAACTGTCTTATGTGGACTGCCAAGAGCTCTATCTTCTCTGCATTGCTTTCACTGAACAAATCCTGGGGATCTTGTAGCACTTTTTTTCAGGGAAGAGTATGACAAATTCAGAAAACTGCAGTTGTGTGGAGAGAACTTAATATAAACTATGTCCTTTTATTCTATTTTCCCTCCCTTGAGAAAGATGAATGAGAGTCAAATTACCCAAATATTATTTTCATGCTTTTGGTGAAAAAGATTTTCAGAGATGGCTTAGTCAGAAAAATCAATTTTGTTTCCTGGCTTCTGTGTTTTATTGATGGTACATATCCTCATTCCTTTTCTGGAGTTCACTGCTGAGATTTGGATTGGAAGTGAAACCCTATATTAAAAAAAATTTCATTTTGCAAGAGTATCTTTAGCTAGAGATAAATGTATTAATATATATAAGATTTTTTTTTCTAGTCTGGAAGTTTATTCAAAATATTATCTCTTAATCAGTGTGTGTATGAAAAACAGTCCTTTTACTATATGTTAGACTCCATAATTCTCTGTGGTAGTGCTATCACAGATAACCTAGGCTGGGCAGACATTTTTCAACAAAATCTCATTCTGTTACAGAAAACTGAGACTTGAGTATGTTAAAATGTACTGTGATAATAGTATATAAAAAGATGCATGTAATTAGAACCTGTTTAGGCTATAGTAACATTGAAATGCTGATAAAAGTTTAGTAGTATGAAAAAAAACTGGGTTTCTGCAATTTAAAAAATTTTAAACAGTTTATAGTTAGACATCTTTTCCACGTTCCTATGAGTGACACATTCTACTGCCCTAAAATGTACTGGTTTTTAATATGAAGACCAACACATGATCCCTGCTCTTTGCATTCTGCAAAGGCAGTTTACCTGTGTGAGTTCATGAGGGTGCTGCAAATTTCAGGAATTTTACTGTGTCTTCTGAGGTCAGTGTAACATCATCTTCGATTCTGGCTCCAAAACTCACAAACCTCCATTTATTCACAAAAGCTGCCGCCTCCAGGCTACTGGCTGATGAGATGGCCACCATCCCCTGCTAGCTCCGCACCTGGAAATAAGCTGCCTCTTGAAAAGATGGCGGTGCCTTGCATCATTTTCAGCCGCCTCATCCAGAGGAAACTGAATGAACTGGAGGAAAACTAGTTTAAAAAAGGAGAATAGAAAGCAGGAGACAGCATGAAGAGCGAGGGAGAGTGGAGGAATCAGCAGATTGTGGCAAGGTTTATAGGAAGCATTTGTGATGTGCATGGAGACATAAAAAGCAGAAGAAAGCTAAAGCCATGAAGAGAGACATGAAGGGAGAGAGAGAGCTGGAAAGGTGGACTGGAAAAGGATCTAAAAGACAGGAGTGATTAAGGTTTTGTAGAAAGAGACTAGAAGTGCAAATAAGCATGTTGGGGAGAGTAAATACATGGTATATAAGACTAGAGATTTGCTGGGGTAAGCAGCCGGAAGACAGGATACTGAGGAGACTGAAAAGAAATGGGATGATATTGAAGGAAAATGTGCTAGTAGTTAGTTACTATAGTCACACACAGTATGTATGGTTTTTTTTATTATCATCTAATCACTCTGCATTACTATATTACGTGAAAGGGAGGGGAAATGTGTAGCAGGAAAGGTGGGAGGCAGGATTACAGCTAGAGACTGGGAAGGAACTGGAGAAGAGGGGGGAAAATGTCTGAAAATAGAAATAGGGGAAGATGACGGAGCGAGGAGAATGAGGGTGAAGGAGAGAATCCAAGGACTGAGAGAGAGAAGGGGAAGGGTGTAACATTTAGGAGCAGCAGTGGGGTCCACTTTCTGCATACTAACATCAGCTTTAATTATCATCCTGAAATGCAGGTGCATATGTTTGCAGGTCAAACATCATTGTATATTATGGTTAAAGTATAAGTCAATTATAAGAATTTAAAAGTTCTTAAAGGAAATCTCATTATTACCTGTGAACCATGATTTTTTTTTTTTAGTGCTTGGCATTGAATTACAAAATGGAAATTTTAATTTCACAGGGTCAGACTAAAACAGGAAAATAAACAGAAAAATATAACCTGTGGTGGTTCACAAGAATGGAGTTGTGAATAACTGTGAAAATAATGTGGTTACGTTTACATCGGGGTAGAGGTTTTGATAATTCAATTTATGTTATCATTGCATGAAGAGGAAGTGATTTTTTTCCCTCCTATTTTAGATTTGTAAGTGGTGATGTTTTAAAAATCTGTGCTGTGCTCTGAAAACCTGCTGGTCCGAGAGCCACGCACCAACTGAGCCAGAGCTGCTGGCTTGTGTGTACAGATTCTCACCTCGCATACACTGGGATGAAGATATATGAATTACAGAGCACTGCAAAGGAGTAAAATATCTCAGCTCTACGGGTCTGGGGTGGGGAAAAATAGGAGATGATCACGTTTCATGTATAGTTTGCCATACACACAAGCTGCCACCTGGAAAGCTAATGGCTTGTAGAGAGTGTTTGTTTTTTCCTTCACAGCTAGCAGTCACCTTTTTTCAAATAAGCCCAGAAACACTCGAAATAATGCACAAATACCCTCCAAGAACTTACTGAAGGATACTCAGTAAATCTTTCAGTCAAGCCTCAACAACAACAGCCACAAAAGGTACTAGCAGATTCCTCTTAAGCAGGAAGAAAGATAAGTTTTGATACAGCGCTTGCTTTTTTCAAAAATTCTGAGTGAATAAAGGAGTCTTGAGAGAAAGTTCCCGGTTATGGATTACCTATAAAAAGAATAAAAGAGATGAACATTGAAGGTTTTTCACGGCTGTAAACAAATAATTTGTGAGCACACTGCGCTCAGACCACAAATAGAAGCAGGAATTAGAAGTGCCCCTAGCTGACCAGCATATACATATATCATTGGTCTGGTGTAATGAAGATTACCTGATAAAGATCACAATATGACAGTTTTCCTTTTGCATTGGCTGCTGAACAGCCAGAAACTGTTTTCTGCGGCCAGCCAACTATTGATCCAACTCCCTCCTGTCAGTGATGCAGTTAATGGGAATTCCACAGGCAAATAAAAGCTACATTTTGTCTTCATTTTCATCTGAAATATGAGCTGGTCCTTTGTACTCTAGACAGTCATTTATTACTCATTTTCCTTTATTGATGTTTATGAGCTGAAGCATAAAATGATTCTCAAATGTAGTTTAATTGAGGCAGCAGTTGACACTGTGACCATGATTACTGCTGCACCATCAGCTGCATTAAATCCATGAATCAAGGTTTGCTTTTCATTGGTCTTTGAGGCAGCATACGGTAGAAAGTATCCTTAAAATGCAACTGTGCTGTAGCTGGAAAAATATGTCGATTTGTCTTCATAGGGACTGAGGGGGAAAAAAGTGCCCAAAGTCCTTAGCAAACAGCAACAGAGCAGTAAAGTGTTTCTTATTACTTTACATTCAAAGGCCTTTACCCTCCCCTCCTAGTGTCTTAAAAGTTATTTGTAAAATAGTCTTTCTTATGTGCTTTTTAATATTTTTCTCACTGAATTACGAGCAACAAAATGAATAGAAGGAAGAGCTTCCATACACAGCAAGAGGGGAAGCCAAGGCACTCAATTCATTTGTAAAATGGTAAGGACAATCAATACTGTGGGGAAGTATTTTTTATATGCAGTTATTAACTCATAAGCTACAGTATATCTCATCTCATTTCAACAACAGCTGAGGTCTCCATTTCCCCCTGGAGACCCCTGCAGGTCCCATTATGAGAATCATAAATAATATGTGCTAATGAGATATGAATTGATTATGTTGGAAAAGCTGACATTTTCATCCATCATTCTAAATGATGTTTAACAATGGATTACCAGCCAGTAATTCCTCTGATATGAGATTAAATAAAATAGCAGGCTGTTTCAGCAGGCTAGCTCAAGGAGATGGCAATAAATCTGCTCAATTACTGTATTACCAATCCGTTTTTCACTGCTAAGGATATTATTATTTCATTTAGACTTGTTCATGCATCATAGACTATTTTATTTCAGTCAGTCAATGGGAGAAACTGCAGTATTTTATTCACTGAGCTGCAAAGAACTGGGCTTTGATAGAGTACAGTATGCGCAGCTCAGTAGGCCTCAAGCGGATGGAAGAAATGCTACCGAGCTCCTATCAGATCAAAAATACATTGTGAAATCCACATTTCAGAAACTAGCATTTTGTTTTCAACCTAATTTACTTTACTTATCTGAAAAGTCTCAACTGAAGGATACTGCCTAAAAAGCTGATCAATTGAAACAGAATTATTGGATCCTCTAAGATGATTTGTACTTCACCTCGGTCCTGTAGTATATTGAGAATTAGATCATTTAGACTATCCTTTGGCCTGGCAAATTAGATTGCAAATAACTGTAATACAAATGGTCCCTTTTTTCCCCTGCCTCATGCTCAGGAGGGGTAGTGGGAGGGGGGTGGGGAAGCACACAAAGTTTATTAACAACAGCCTATCATAGAAAGTTATTTTCTTTGCCAGCCTGGTCTCACAGTATTGACAAACTCCCCTTCCTTGCAACAGTATCTAATACTTTGCGCTTTATTCAACACCCAGGTTTTCCCCAGAATGTTTAGGAACTGCAGCGAATACTGAATTATGGAGCACGTCTAATGCCCCATTAAGCCACCCAGATCTGGGGGATCTGTTAGAGATGGATGAGTTTCACCTATCTATCCCAGGCCGCAGATCAGTACAGCAGGTGGTTTGTGGCCAATGCATCGCTCATAAGGTGTAAATGACTGCTGTAACTTTACAAGCTACTTTTCTGTAAGAGAAGAAGAAAAGGTGAGCATAATGTTTCCTTCACTCTGAACACCAGGGAGGCCACAGCCCTGCAGTGGCAAGTAGTAATCCATTCCTGTCAGAGGGGAATCTATCCAAAACCTGCTTCTCAGGTTGCCCTCCACAGACCTGACCCCTTTCCTCTGCTGATGGGCATCCCCCAAAGAAAAACACCAACAGGGTAGGGTTTTCCTCAAAAGCAGGAGCACAAGATCACTTACACTCTAATTGTGGAAACTCTGCACTGAATTGCAGTGGTTAGATGGAAGAGGAGAAATGCATGGAACAGAGTTTATTTCCTTTCTAGTTTTATCACTCAGGGGTCATCTTAGAAGCGAAAGCTGCTGAGGTGCAGTGTAAAATATGCTCCCGTAATAAGATTCTTCCCTGACTTCTTGTTTCTCAGCACAGCAGAAAACCTTACAGACCTGCTAGTGTACCCCTGGAAACATAACCCTATGTATAGATGCTGTGCTGGACTCTAACTCAGCACTGAGGAAGGTGACATGGGAGTCAGTGTGGATAGGTCTTTGAAAAAAATGGCTCAATCCTCATCATCAGTCAAAAAGGTGACGAGACCTGTAGGAAATTTTTGGGAAAGGAGCATAGCTAAACCAGAAATGTCATTAACTCACTGTGTTGACTAACACCGCCCATTCAAAATGGGTATAATAGGATTAGAGAACAGACCTGGAAAGATGACATGGATGATAAATGATAAGGAAAGACTTGTGCGCAAAGCATACTAAATAGAGTAAAAATCTTCACTGAATCATGGAATTGTAGGTGTTGGAAGGGACCTTGGAGATCATCTAGTCCAACCCCCCCGCCAAAGCAGGTTCACCTCGAGCGGTCTGGACAGGAACACATCCACATTGGTTTTGAATATCTCCAGGGAAGGAGACTCCACAACCTCTCTGGGCAGTCTGTTGCAATGCTCTGGTACCCTTAAAGTAAAGAAGATTTTCCTCATGTTGAGACAGAATTTTCTGCATTCTATCTTGTATCCAGTGCCCCTTTTCCTGTCACTGGGCACCACTGAGAAGAGTCTGGCCCCATACTCTTAACAACAACCCTTTAGATATTTATAAGCATTGATAAGATCCCCCCCTCAGTCTTCTCTTCTCTAGGGTAAACAAACCCAGGTGTCTCAGCCTTTCCTCATAAGAGAGGTGCTCCATTCCCTTGACTATCTTTGTAGCCCTCCACTGGACTCTCTCCAGCAGTTCCCTGTCCTTCTTGAACCAGGGAGCCCAGAACTGGACACAGTACTCCAGATGCGGCCTTACCAGGGCAGAGTAGAAGGGCAGGATGAGCTCCCTCGACCTGCT
>VXBH01001270.1:0-13041 GCA_013400035.1 Rynchops niger
CAGCCTTCCTGGACTCCTTTGCTGTTCGGGACTGTCTCTCAAGGGACTCTCTCAACCAGTGTCCTGAACAAGCCAAAGTCCGACCTCCAGAAGTCCAAGGTGGTGGTTTTGCTAAGCCCCCTCCTTACATTGTTACAAATTGAAAACTTGACCATTTCATGATCACTAAACCCAAGACGACCACTGACCACCACATCTCCCGCTAGTCCTTCTCTGTTTGTCAACAGTAGGTCTAGCAAGGCTCCTCCCCTGGTAGGCTCACCTAACAGTTGTGTCAGGAAGTTATCCTCCATGCACTCAAGGAACCTCCTTGCCTGCTGAACATACGCTGAATCACCCTTTCCAATGCCTGTAAAGACAGCCTTAATTTAAGGAGTTCAATGTAGTGCCTAAAAGTAGGTGGGATGTACCCAGGCAAACTGAGTTAATGTGGTTACCATTATCTGGAGTCCCTAAGAATGGATTACCGTATGTTATGCTTTTCTCCAGCTACTAGTACATTTTCTACGGTTTATGAGGGGTGAGGGTCAAGCTAGACTGTGCTGGGTGCTCATTCTGGACTTTGTAACTTCTTTTGTGTATGGACCTATGGACAAGAATTTCTGGGTTACTTTTAAAGCACTGATGTTACTCACAGATCTGTTCTGGTTCAAATCTCACAGGGTAGAGTATGACCACAAGGGAAGATTTAAAAATAGGCCAGTGCAAAAAAATATCTCTTTCCCAGATTTATTTCCATATGAGAGATGTAATGTCATGTACTAAAAAATTTTAAGCACAGATAAAATGTAACTGATTACTGCTGGGACTATATTTTCCAATATCTTGTTGCTCAGATATGAAAGAAGTTATGGAGAGAATACCAAGAAAAAACCCACACAAATCTTCTAATCAAAATGTCTTGCAGGTCTATTATTTCAATCTAGCTTCTTTTTTGTTCATAACGCAGGACAATCATATCAGTTTAGGATTCACTGAGACAAACACTGTATAAGTTGCACCACAATTACCTTGTTACATGAATATCACAAGGATTGTTGGTGCCTTAGGCAAGAATTCTTCATGCTGTGTCATTGTGCCTTATCATAAATTATACTCATTAACAGTGCATGAATAATGGTGGCTTGCAGAGATGACAAAAGACCCAGATGATTTTACGTTTTATTTAAAACCTTATTGTGTGGAAACCTACCTCCTGCTGGACATCCAAAATCCTAATGAATCATATTAAATAGTTTATTTTTCACTTTGTATCTGTTCCTAACTCTGATGCCTGTTTTACAAATCCTACCCCAACATATGAGGCATAAATTGTGAAAAGTCCTGGTCATGCAACTGAAAGCGAAGCACTATGACAGGCAACAGTAGCTGGGACAAGGGCTCAGGAGTTTTGAGCGTTTTCTTCTAGTCTCTATGCTATTAATCTCAGGCAAGTCATTCTGTCTTTGTGTTCCCACTCGTCCTCCCCTCTGGAGAATGAATTACTTAATGAGATATTGGAACCCTAAATTCAGGTAGGACTGCCGTAATACAATATTATATACTCCTGATTTACAGTTTCCTAGACAACAACCTGCTGAGAGGGAAGAAAAGAAAAAGAAACACACCCAACCGAACAAACAAGCCCTCCACCCCAAAAAGCATCCCAAGCCATAACCAGGATTTACAAGTATTAAGAATTTATTCCTTGCAAAGGTTTATGTCTTATCTTGGCGGTTCAGATATGGTGATCAACTGTGGGACAGATTAGAAAAAAATTGTATAATTTTTCTGGGCTTCAGTGTACACACTGAGTTCTGAATACAGAACTGCAGCTTGATTTTAAATGTGCTTTGTATTGTCTTCCCAGTATAATGTTAAATTCCCATCTCAAATTAAATACATACATAGTAAACAATAGAGTTTACCTAGCTGTTTCATAGAATGTTATTGGACTAGACTCCTGCTTATAAAGCCAGAAATATTATTTACATTTACATTGAATGTTATTTACAGAAATGAAACAAAGCATTTATAAAACAACTTCTTTCAAACTAGAATGGATTCTGGACAAATCTCAGTTATGCAGACTGATATTCAGCCAGATAAATTTTCTGATTTCACAATATTTAGAGAGACCGGATTTGTCTCCAAAAATCCCAACAGAAAGGATTTGTCAGGTTACCAAGAAAGGCAAAAAATATGGGTTATTTGACCTCTACAAAGGCAGAGAAAACACGATTTGGAGTTCAGGAGCATTTACCTCAGATGACATACTCATTACCCACCTTGTCAAACTGAGGTGCAAAAGACCCCTCTTGGGCTCTTTAAGATGACTGTAGTCCTGGCAATCTGGAACAGAGCCACTCTCTCAGCGAACTCTGTCCAATAAAAGACCGTGAAGTTTTAGTAGACCATTTTGCTATCCAAATGGTGTTTGCATCTACACATCCACTACCTCTGCTTCTTTAATATTAGTGGAAATAAACACAGCAGCTAAAGTTGGTTTTGTCTTTTTTCCAAAGTATATTTTTCCACTTTGCACTCTAAACATTATTTCATATATAAGTATTCATATATATTGGATAGATTTGTTCACCGTTGCTTTTCATTGGTAAGACTCAGCATTCATCAGCTGCACCTTTCACTTTTTAGGTCAGACACTGCTGATAACTATTCTTTTCACTAGTGTTTGTGCATGTGCCAAAGATGCATCAGGATATAAAATCTATTTCCACTGCTAACATAGATTTACAAATGCACACACAGTGCTGAACTTGTCTCTTTTGAGTTCCCACTGATTTATTATTTTTCTTCTAGAATGTACTGTGTAGGGTAGGTAGGCAACTGCTTTATAAAGTCATTGTGAGTATTGGAAAGTTGTGTATCATGACCTTGACTGGATCTTTCTTTAATGTTGCTTTTTTAGCAGGTTAAACTAATATGTTTCATCATCACCCCTAAGAAATAGCATTTTTTGCTTGGCAAAAGCATTCCAAAGCTGATTGTGGTAACTATTGTGATATCTAGGTTATAGAAAATGGGAGTAGCATTCACTGCGTTTATAAAGAAGGTGGAGTTGGATTCCACACAGAGATGCTCAGTGAAAGGCCAAGAGGCAATGTTGACAAGTTGAAGCAACAGAAATTTCAACTAGCTATCAGGAAAAAAATTGTTCACAATGAGAGTGGTGAAACACTGGAAAAGGTTGCCCAGGTCAGATGTGATATCTGCAAAACTCACCTAGACAAGAGGTTGAGCAACCAGATCTGTCTTTGAAGTTAGTCCTGAGCTGAGTACTGCTTTGCAATAAATGATCTCCAAAAGTCCTTGCCCACCTAGATTTTTTAAATCGGATGCCTGAGTTTACTCATCTGGGGATTACCTGCCCTAAAATTCTATTATTTTGAACTGTTAACAATGAAACTGCTCAAAGCTTTTACTGAAGGGACAAAAACTTAACAAATGATTGCCAAATGTTAGTCATCGATGGAGATGTAGAATATACTTTAGTGGATTAAAATAAATTTAAAACAAACAGAAAACTGGATTTGGATGGTCCAATGTTAGTACTAGAATGCTAGAACTCATCATGATCACAAAAGTAAACCCCTCTGCTTCTGAAAAATGTCACAGAAAGCTATTAAAGTCCTAAGTTTCCCAATAAAATTAGTTTCAGATCTTAGTATTTTCTTGTTATACAAATATTGCCTAATATTTTAAGCTGAAATTCGATCAGTGATGCATCAGAAACTTTAATTTTACTCTTTTCAGCTTACATAAGGTGAATTGCTATAGTATGATATTCAAAATTGCTTTGCAGAGGTTAAGCCATCTGAAAAAACCCAATCACTAACCCTTTACACAAAACGAGAAAACAAATATAATTCGTGAAAGTCAATCTATTTTGAGAGAGAGTGCAAGTTTCTGTTCTTGCAGGTCTTGTAAGGTGAACTTACAAATGCCTAAACGAAGATGTATAAAGCTGATAATGTTCAAATAGAAACCAAGAGAAACCAAAAGGGTGTGAATTTACTGACATGATTAAAACCAGCAAATCACTGTGTCCTGTTTATGAGCAGTTCTAATAGAACAAAGTATTTGGAATCGCCCTATTTATCTGAAGCGTCAGTGGGGAGGGAGAGACAACTCCAGTGAGCAATTCACATCAGAGGTGGAATGAATTGCCCTCTGGAAATGCTTCTCTAACCCCACGAGGTAAGAAAAGCGCTTACTCCTCACAGGATTTCCACGTCAGCTGATATGAATTGAGGCTTAACTTATCATACAGAATAGCCTTTTTCTAGTTCAAGAACTGAAATGAGCAGAACAAGCATAAAGCAACTCTACAAATACTAGCAGGATAAAAGCTGCAATGGTTACCTCGTTACACAAAAATTATTGGCAGGAGCCCTTCAACATTATTTAACAGAATTATACCATTAAAACTACTTGAGTACAGCTATAACGAAAATGTGAGACACAGCAAGGGCTAGAACCTCAACCCGTTTTCTAAGTCCATACCTACAGGCACATCTCCACCAGTAGAAGCAATGGATCAAGGGCCAGTCTCCACTCGGGACGCCAAGCCCCACAGCACACTTCTCCATGCAGATGAATTCTTATTTTTAATGAAATAGGATGATTTCTATGATGCTGCCAGCTGAGAGCAGCCTGCAGTTTTTGATATTCCTCAGACCGTGGTGGACATTTGTTGGGACCACACAATGCACAACAAAGTATATGCCACAGCCCAGGACCTTTCTAGATTAGTAATGCTGATGGATCACAAAATCCAGTTTGACGGCAAGTGCTTGCGTAGAGGTTGTAGAGTTGGGATGATGCACTGCCACAGATTTCTCTAAATTTTTTTTGAATGAAATAAAGGCCAAGTGAGATGATCTGAGGCACCTAGGTTTGGACACCTCCCTAATCAGGTCCTAGATGCTGTTCAACTAGATAGCAAGATGTAAGGTTTACTATCCTTGTATAGATACTACTTTTTCAAATGAGTTTTCTTATTCTGGTTTTGTTAACATTTTCTGTTCTTTCCTAAATTCTTTTTTGAACTCTTTTTGAGGGGAATAGCCTTCTCATATAAAGGTACGACAGCTGCACTGGGACTCACTTCCTGCCTATAAAGTGGAGGCAAACGTTGTGTATGCTGGAGAGGCAGGGACCAAGCCAATAACACTAAATTATTCACTGCTTGATTTGATTTCTGGTCAGTGGTATGATTTCCCCAAAATCAGCTGTGACATTTCCTACAGCTGCCTCCTCGGCATATAAAATAGAATTCTGCTAACCTAGGACTGACACAAGGGAAAATGTTTGCCAGCTCTAGCTCTGTATACAACGTAAGAAAAAAAAAAGTGTTCAATTCAACTATGTGATACAGTTCAATCATAACGACTCCCTTTAAGGAAAATAAAAATAACAATGCATTTAAAAATGTATGGTGAGACCCATTCTTGTTATCATTCAGTAACATGATATAAACATAATCCTTTCTCAATATGAGTTTAGATTGCAATCTTCTTTTGTACAGATGCTGAACTTAATAGAAAAAGGTTAAAACTGTCATCTTCCTGATGGCATTTCCTGTATGTGTTTTAATAGAGCCACCTGCGTTACCTTCTTTTTTCATTTTAGTTTCATTTTTAACATGCATATAATTTTATTCCTTTGATTTGGTTGACTGGCTTCATCAATTGTTTCACTAGAAAACAGCTCCAAAAAGATGAATAAAAACCCCAGAAATTTCAAATAAAATGCTCCCTAATTGAGGCAATTGCATAGAAACAGATGTATGTTTTTTGAATAGCATGCTGCACCTGTTTTGTTTCTCTGACATTCACTTACCACAGACTACATTTTCCACAGCAAAGTCACATAATGCTATTGTATGCAAATATTTTGTCAAGAATCCATAGGCAAGCTGATTTGATGGTCTCTCTTTATGTAGCATGTTAAACTTTTCTGAATTAATAACTTGTGGTGACGGATACCTCAAGTTGTAGGTGCAAGTGTGGCTTAAAATAAGTATTTTTGTACCTTGGTATGGTATCATACAGTATTGTATATTGAACTGTAGAAACAGCTTGGTGAAAATCTGTGCAGTTTCTCATTTATTGTTAATTATTTCATTTCCTAGGCTTTTAAAAAATTGCTTCTGTTGAATAATAAGATAACGATTTGATGGTCTGTATTTTACCTTCCATTACATCAACATACAACAAAACACAGTAAAAACAATATAGTGATAAATGGTTAAATCCCTCAGTGCAAACTCCAGTAGAAAAATTCTGCTGGAGATAGTAAGAATTGTTTCAGTAAAATAAATAAATACATTGCCACTCAGAAAAATTTTTGTCAACTTTAAAACAGAATGACCTGGCTATTACTGAAGTGGACAGAAAGCTTTCCTTTGAATTGGAGGGAAAACAACCTGGTCCTGAAAAACACCCTGACACTTCAACAACGTCTTTAAAAAACATCAGATTTGGAATTCAGCCTGTGTACCGTAGCTCTGACACCACATATATTTCTGCCAGTACGGCGTAAGAGTTTTAGGAATGACGGATGAACTGCACCACTGACAGAATGCAACCTCATTTCCAACATGGTCAGAGACATGTTCAATTGACCTAAAACCGAAGTATGTTGCAAAGGAAGAAGGTAAAAGCTAAACAATTTTCCTCTAGTGTGGACACTCATTAGAAGAGGCAACGATGTGCTTTTGAAACCACGATTGAATGTTCTGCTGGTATTACACTCAGCTGAATTAATGCTTGAATTAAATTGAATGTTATGATGGTATTAAAAGAGCAATTCAAGAGAAACAAACATTCAAACATAACAATTTGAAAATATTAAACTACAGTAACTTAAAACAAAAGGACTTACCAATCTGTCAGTGGTATTTTAACACCAGTTTTCTTAACAGAGATCAGAGCCTGGGGAAAGAAGAAGTAAAGAGATTTGTCTCAGTTTCTTTATACAGCAAGGTAGGAGTCAGAGGAGGGTTCCAGTGAATCAGATGCCTCAAGTCATCGGAGTCACCTCTAGCACATCAGTGCAGCTTCCCGAGTCCCCTGTGAGGACACAGATTTACAGCAGAAGATCATCCAAGAACAAGTATTAGCACAGATAGTTATGTTTTTGCAGTCTTATCTTTTCCGTAGGTGTGTTTAAAATATGTAAGTTATACACAATCTATTATGAAACTACATTAGACTACTCAAAATTAGATATCTTAAATTTCTGTGAGATATTATAATGATAGTTGACTAATTTCCTATAATCATAGGACATATGGGGCAAGTCAGGTATCTTGATTCAAGTTCTACTCTTTGGTAAGTACTTGATTGTGCATAATTCCTGCTTTTATTTATCAGGCAAATTCAAGACAGAGATATTAAACACAGTTAGACTCTTTTAGTCTTGTTCAGTGTCAAAGAGTTCAACAGGACTATAATGAACATAAAGAGTATTTGAATTTGTCCCTTGATGCCACACACACAGGCACACACTGGGATGTTAAGAAAGAAATCCATATATATACATACATGCATGCATGCATAAATATATGCATTAATTTATATTTATACATGTATGTATTGATTTATATATGGATAGACATTAGTTTACATATATTTTTGTAAGTACTCATTAACCAATAGGAAATGTTTACCTTTTAAAAAGAAAGTCCAAATATGTAATTTACTTTAAGCATTTGAAAATATATTGAAAACAGAGTAGAAACTTTGCAGCACATTTTTTAATGTTAAACTCAGAAATTAATTACAAAAAAATAAATCACCTCAGGGGTTAACAAATGAAAGTCATTAAACTGATACAAAAGTTTATAAAACAATTACCACTGACTTTAACAACTGAAGACCCAAGTCTTTTTAGGAAAAATAAACAATATTTGAACTGCAGGTTCTATAGGAAAAAATGCTTTTAATGTAGATGGCATTTTGTCATAAATGACGAGCCAGGATATTTTAATGAATGTCATACTGTATTTGGTGATCACAAAACATGAAATCTAGATGTTTAACTCTTCTCTGAAGGGTAGCATATTTTTCCATAATTAAATTCTGACCAAAAAATAATGTGTTTATAGTAACAGAGTGAGATATTTCTGGCTCATAGGATACATGTAAAGCTACTGGGTCTAATCTCTCACTCCTATCTCTGTAGGCCTATCATCCTGTGATTCCCATCATCCAGCTCTTCACAAAGCTGTTTTGAGTCTGATAATTCTCTTCATTCGGAAATGAATTATAATAATAATAAACGTAAGATTCCAAGAAGTTGGTGGGCATTAGTGCATTAGTAATGCACAGACATCCCGGAGAGAATCAAGCTGTTTCTCTGTTTTCTCAGATCTTGTATTAAAAAACCGAACAGTTTAACAAAAATTGATGTGTCAGATAAGAAATCACAGCTAAACTCAACATGGCTTTAGGCTGCAGTGAAATTTTTAAATTAACTGAAACAAAATTAATGAGGCCAGTGAAGATCCTCAGTGTTATCAGACCGAAATGCCAACTGTTTGTGAATGCAATGGTCAAATAAGCTTCTTCAAATCCATTGTTTCAGAGTATAAAGGCTGTTAAATGAGAAGATGAAATGTTCTATATATGGTGACAAGGGGAGTTAAGCAGCTGTCACCAAAACCATTATGATACTTTAAGTGGTGAAAACGGTAAAAAATGGCACTCCACATAATGTAATCTCAGCTTTGTTTTCCTTTAATACCACTCACGGCATCAGGCCTGTACGCTGTGTATGGAGCTTTAATACCTTATCTGAAGAAATCCCACTCGGCCTCCTTCACAAGCAGATAATGACGGGAAATATTCCTAACAACGTCAGCCATTCACAAACACTGGTAAGTACCATGAGATTTTATTCCAACATCATTTTATGCTTCTGTGGTTCAGAACTTTAATGAATTAGGTCGCATTTATAGTAGGAGGCTCTATGGGATAACATGTCAAATAAATATCTACTTAAACTGTATGTTTTCAAGCACTTTACAAATTCTTTCCTTTAAACAAGCTGATCACATCATAAAAACAGACAGACAAACATAACAAATTCAGGTAAATAATTAGGATTTTCTGGCTACCTAGCAACCTAAGAGCTAAACTTTGATTAATTATTACTAGTGATGGCTTATTCTAATCAGGATCAGAGACACTAAATTTAAGGACAACATCAGTCTGAGGAGGTTTTTATGTTGTTGTTTGGTTTATTCCTACTATCCGTTATGTTTTGATTTCGAAACCGACTCTGAAGGTGCATCTGTTTATGAGATGGTTGTGGTTGTGTGTTGTTATTAGTCTGAATTTCTCTGCATCTCACACCAAGGAATTCTCTCCATTTTTACCTCCACTACATACTTATTTACAAAGAAAGCGAATACTTATTTTCAGCATGTCTCACCACACACTGAAACTAATGGGGTAGGAGTAGCATCAAACAGAGGGAAGAATCATCTAATACAACCAAATAGCTATGAATGGAGGCATGAAAGGCAGAAAGAGAGAAGTTACACAAATATTAAGAAAAGTAAACGATGGCAAGCTGGTTTATGTTGTGGAATATTTCCCGAAAGGCAGCTGACCAACCACATAGAGTTTTTGAAAGCAGGGCAGAAAAAAGCCTTATAAAGTTTTACAGACACAGTCTTGTTCCCTAAGAAGTGGCCTATTATGAACGCAATTAAGGCTAAAAAATAGAAATTCTTTTGAATGGCAGAATTAACTTCTGCTTTCAGATCATGAAGAGTCTGTGTTTAGATGAGTATCCAGTAAGCCCAAAGAAGGAGTGGTTCCTGAAATACCTCTTGATTATTATTGTAATTAAATGTAACTCAGAGGAAATGAGATGTGAATTCCGACCATTTTGCATTTTCTTTCAGCTTCTGTATTGTGTCTCCCATTTAGCTGTTAGTAGTAACTATTATGCCTATTCATACAGGCATATTTTCCCAATATTCTGTAAGCGTTACTGAGACATTCAAGTCAAACTTTGCCACCTCTTTCACCTTCCTTTGCAAAAGCAAATGTTGGTATTTCACCAAGAATGATGAAAAACATGTACTTCCCATAAATTTACAGTTACTAAAATAGTCTCTGTTAAAGCCAAATAAGATTCAGGGCTAAGTTATATATTGATGACACGCAAGTTGTTTAGATAAATTCGTAGCCACAATAAAAATGTGTTATGAAGAAGTTTCAAATGGAGGAAGTTTCATTTGACCCATTGCAATGATGAGGAAATGGCCAGCTGGCTAGAGTAAGCATATGTAAGATTAATAAATCACAAAGAAGGACATTTTGGGGGAGTCTGCCATGTCTGTTGAAAAGGCAGGAATACAACACCAACCAAAAATGGGGCGTCAGAGTCATGCAGCAATACTGGTTCTGCTTCAAAATCTGTATTGTAGTATCAGCAGCACCACAGTTTAACTTAATTAGCCACACATAAGAAGCATTTAAACTGAGAAACTGGGGGTTTGTAGAATATGCTACATTTCATTTTGAATACGTTACATTTCAGTTTGCCCATACAACGTTGAATCAGTCTCCTTGTGCATACAAATTATGAAAGTCCTTAACTACACTGCCTAGCCTCATTCAGTTCACAGAATAAACAAGAGTAAAGAAGTATAACTACTCTTGTACGGGCAACTTTTTTATACATAAACTGATTATTGATGTTTTCAGATCACTCCTCCGACGCATTGCTATGCAGATGTAAGAATACACGATCTGTTTGTCTAGTTATTCCAAGAAATTCCAATAAATTTGGGTGATGGTGGATAAACTCTAAGTGGTCATTCACCTCCTAAATTACATAATCCAGAGATTATCCGCTTGAAATTGGAGGACCACATGGCTGGGATTTATTTCACCTACCGTTAGCCAAATAAAACTTAGGCTGTTAGCCTAAACCAGGCTTCTAATTTCTTTCCGTAAGCAATGGAGAGAGATAACCACCTCCAGATTCATTCAGTCCTAAAATAGGCAACTAAGATTAATGAAGGACTGTCTGAACAACCCTGTCTCACTTAACTGACCTCATGACTGGCTTATACAAGACCCCTAACATTTATATGGTCAATAAGACATGATTGATTCTACCTCAAAATACACAGATCTCACTTTCCTTCCATGTTCTACCATGTGTTCGTAAGGGAGCATTAAGTGTCCCGATGAAAATAAATTGCAGGCATTTTCGTAAGGATAGTGCAATAGATGTGCTCATAAAACCATGCAGGAAAAGCGAAGAAGTCCTGGCCCATTTGTCAGCAAGGGATATGGCTGTTCCGCTATAACAGATATTTGGTGTTAGAATTAAGACTGAATAATCATCCCCACGTGTGATTATTACTAATCAGACAGCCAATGATCCTGATGTAGGCCTATTGTAGGCTTTCAGTGCTAGAGAAGCAAACGTGTAAAACTAAAATGCAAATGTTTCAATGCATAATAAGGAGGTTTTCTGCGTGTTACTTCTAATATGCATAAGTAATTGGCAGCCTATTACTAGCTAATTAGGAATAATGATAAACCGTTCAACAAAAACAAACCAGGGATTTCGGGGAGTGGGGGGGGGTGGGGTGGGGAATGTGTCTAGGTCTGAATTTTGCTATAACCTCAGTCGGTTTCCAAAGATACAGAAAGCACGCAGGTTAAATCAGGCTACTCATGCACAACCTCAGTCCCGTGACACTAAGCTGCTTCAGAGGGCACTGGAGCTGGCAGCTGTGGCTGTGCCACCACCCGGGGGCCCTCAGGAGAGGCCAGTATAGCCACAGGGACAGGCTTCCAACACTTCACCACATCCAAGAAGGTAACACATATACCTCCGGTATGACCGTTTTGACAAAACTGCACCTGAGTAAAGAACAAGCTGTTTCTTAGGTGCCTGAGATCCACAGACCGGCAATAATCAAAGTGGCATTCCAGAACCTTTTGCATTAAATCTCCATTTATAAGTGAAAATTATGTAGTGTGGGGAAGCATCTGACCAAACCCAGATACCGCGTTGAATGCATGATATGGCATAGACAGTGCTTTTTTCAGTCTTTTGTAACATATCACAAGTTTGATGTGATTCATTTAATCAGCAGCAGGCCTTGTTCTCACATTAAAATATTGGCCTAGAAACATCCCAGCCAGAAAGGTGTAAAAGAAGCAAATGATAAAAAAGTGTGCCATTTGCACTTGCTAATACAGGAGTGACATATTTTAAATTGAGGAGTTTTGAAGACTACAGCAGGTATGAGGAAATGCAAAATGAAAATCAGCTGTCCTCAGCAGGTACAATAAAATATCTGATTTGATGCAAGAAATTACGTCTGCTTAGCACCTACAAGCTCATATGGAATATCTTATGTAAACAACAGAGTGGAGGAAAAAAGCAAAATAACATGCTGGGACCTACTGTGAAGGAACAGCAGCTTATCAAGGCACAGCGCAAGAGTCTAAGAACGTGGAAATTCAGATTTTCTTAAGTCCACGTGTCACATCTGATCAAATCTCATTTATAGCTTTGCTTATGTGTCGGTATGCAAATATTTGTAGGCACGTATGTCCAAGGAGAGATTCCCTTCCCCTCCTCCACTGAATAAGTGAGCAGGAAGACATTGCCCCCCTGCCAGGGGAGGCTGTTAGTGGAGTGGCAGCAGCCCCCAGTTGACACAGAGCAGATGCTGTGACACATACAGCGGGATTTATCTCACTTAGCTTTTGATGTCCTCAGAAAAGACACTTCTATTTGGCATAATCACCTGGCCCTCCATCTTTGACACTGCAGAAAAATCGACACTTTCAGAGCTTGACTACCTGATCCTTAAACAGATGTTTCTCACCTTGGGCTTATACAAATCTGTTCCCACTTTTATTTTGAATCTCTCTACCATATTTCCCAATCTAGAAGAACAGCTGCATCTCCTGCAAGGCAGCAGACACAAATAGATGTGGACTGCCAAAAGCGTGCTACTGTCTTACTTTTTTTTTTTTTTTAAAAAAAAAAAAA
>VXBH01001270.1:13060-26594 GCA_013400035.1 Rynchops niger
AAAAAAGCCCTGCTTCTGTTATCCTCAGAAACATTGTCAGGTTTTTTTGCAGCCCTTGATTCAGTGATCAACTATAATCCCACAGCAGGCATTCATATTTTTCATGACAGCCTCTTTAACAAAAACAACTCTCATTATCAAAAACATTTTTAAAGGACTTGAAATAGAGCTCCACACTGAATTTCCATCTTTTTGCTGGTTGTTTCATTAGACCTTTAGTTCTTTCAAGCACTAAATCTGGTTTTGTGCCTTGAAGCAGTGATGTTATCTCGCCAATGGAAGTGTTGCTTACACCTTTTTCCTTCCTCTTTTGCAAGTGTTCAAGGAAAAGATACAAATCACTTAGAAAATGTTGACTCAGCAGTAAGGCCTGGTTCATGTAGTGTTGTGTTGTTGGGTTTTTTTCTGAGTTGGATTAATTCTTCATCCCAGGGATTTCTTCTTATGGCTGTATAAACCTTTAAACAGATGTGTTTGCTGCTTTGATTGCTTTGATTTTATTTTTTTAAGGGTGGTTTTGGTTTTGGTTTTGGCTGGTGCTTTGGGATAGATGACTAATCGATATTTTATGTTTCTCACACAGCTTGCCAGTGCTGGGTGTACTACATCCTTGTTTCCAAGGTGGGTAACTCACTTCAAGACCCTGAGGATCCCAAGTTTGCCTCACTCCATAAGCCCTCATGCAGCCCTGAAGCCTGATTATTTTATTGTACGAAATAGAAAATAATTGGTCCGTTTTGATATTTTCCCCACACCATGAAATATACACACCCATCTTTTCCCGTCTGTAAGAGGATTATTTGTTGTTATTGGCCTCATTGTCCTCCTCTTCATCATCATCATGGCAGCTGGAGGTTTTTGCTGAAGTGTCCGTGCGTAACCATTGACAGCCAGAAAATGGGAGAGAAATTCTCACCCTGAATACTTTGCAGTCTTCTAAGAAAGGGCAGGGGAGGAACTGGAGGGATCAGGAGGCCTGAGGCATGTTTTGACTGCAGACCCAGTGGAGCAGAGGAAGATGTGAGCTTGCTTTAAACAAGCTGTCTCAGGTACCAGGGCAGCCTGGCCACAGCCACCCAGAGAAGACCATAGGCTAATTTTTGGGAAGCAAAGCAAATTAGCCCATGTGTTGCTCACTGGTTCCTTGGCTCAACTGTTTCCAGTACGTGAGCTGGGGACAGGTATTGACGTGCAGCATCGCAGCACCGACCAAGCTGAATACCAATAGAAACTCACACGTATCGCAGCACAGCTAGGAACAAAACCAAACCATCAGGCTGCAGGGATCTGAAGAACAAATGAAATTGGTGTGTGAAAGAAATGCCTTTGCCGTCAGTGTTCTCTAGGGCCTGACCATGGGGCGAGCGCCTCACAGTTCCCCCGGTTCCAGGATCCGAGTCAAGGCAGGGATTGCTTTCAGCAGGAAAAGCACAGCTGTATTGTGAATTTATGCCACAGGTACCCATCTGCCACACAGCTGTCTGGAGCTGAAAAACCCGGGAGAAAGCCAGATAGCTTTTGCCAATCTTTAGTGCTGCAGTTTTAAGAGTTAAAGTCTCTTGGGCAGCTCTATAACTACAGTCAACTGTTGTTTCCTCTCTAGCTGCTCTAATTGAGAACCCTCCCCGTTATCTCTGCACCTTTAGTTATTGCTTCTTGATTAACAAAGGATGAAAAAAAAAAAAAAAAGGCATTTTATATTTCAAGGTTAAAGCCAGTTTTGTATGTTTAAAAAGTAAGCTATGAAATGTGTTCAACATCACTGATTAGCTGTCCTCTCTCAGAAGATGGCCCCTACTTTATCAATGCACAGTATAATAATGTACCTCTTCCATACTTTCTCTTTCAAAGGAGTATTTAAACAATAAATGACTGTCCTAAAGGATTCATTAGGAGAGGAATTTACCACCTATCTCAACACTTTTTATTTTTTTAGTGCCCTATGGCAGTCGCTTGTAAATATGTACAACTAAATTCCAATTCTACCTTGCGCAGCATCGTCTTCTATCCATTGTTTCCTTTTATACATCTCACGTACATTGCATTGCTAATCTAGCAAAAGTTTAGTGTGAGGACTGTAAGTAACTTTCCTGTCCTCAGCTTTATAAAATCAGTAAAAATGGGACTATGGAGATACTGATGATTTTCCTTTTTAATTCTTACAGTTATTACTGGTTGGTGGCGTTTTTCCCCAGAGCTGTTAAAAGTTTCTGCTTTATAATTCCATTTTTGAGAAAAGGAAAACTGCTGACAGCAAAGGTTCCTCTAGAAAAGCCACACAGGGGACAATTCTTATGAGATTCCTGAAGCACTAGTAGCAGAACTGGTGGGATATCTTTCTTCTCTCTCTTTCCTTCCCGTTCAGGTTTAGGAAAACAAAAAAACAAACAAACAAACAAAAAAAATCCCTTTAAAATCAGCTCCTTTACTTATGTAGTCAGTAGCATATATTCTGATAATATTATCATGTTTACTCATTGATTATTCATAGTATTCATGAATGGAGCCCAGGGGCCACTTTTGAGAACAGTGATGTAGTTTGTATCATTTTTTATCACAGATGGTGCAAAGCTTCTCTTGGTAAAGAGCCCAAGACAAAACTGAGATGTGTTATCTACATTTTGGAAGAATGGACAATGAGGGAACGAAGTATCTCACCCACTTCACACTGAAGCAGAGCAAGTCACTTTTTTTTGTATTCTCTTGCCCCACTGCTGTAGTGTTTGAACACTTCAGCATCTTCAGCAATGATTAGGCATCTACACAGTTCATGCGCTTGACGGAGATGTGCAATTGTCCTCATTTTTTACAGAGAAAGAAAAGCAAGAGAGTGAAAGTCTGGATGAGTTGTCTGAACAAGAAGCTACTTTCTGAGATGTGAATTTTGGGCAAGTTTCCACAGTGACCTTAAAAAAAAATATGTTGCTGAGCTGCTCCAGGGTATTAGCTATTACTGTACGTAATACACCTTACAAGACTAGAACAAATGCCTTTTTCATTTGCTCTGCATTACACCCGCTGTTAAAAACCACGGGGTTTTATTTAGTTTATTTAGATTTATTTAAAGTTTATTATTTATGAATTTTTGTTTATTATTAAAATTAAATTTACTTAATATATTTAAAAATAAAAATATATTTTAATTTCTTCATTTGTAGCTAAATTCATAAATCTCAGTAACTATAAATGTGTCTCAAGGTCAGAGTTACTACAAGAACCCATTCATTTTGTTTTCCTTTCACTAAATCCATTATCTGAACAAATCATTAGGTGACCTTTTTAGTTACAGCAATTCAATAAAACTTACATTAGATGGAGTTTCAGGAACATTAGTCTAATGTGCTTTAAAAGATCACCTTCTCTGAGCAATATAATAAGTTTGTGTGAAAAGCATAAAGCATGTAATATGTAATAAAATCTGGCCTTTAATGAACCATCTAGAAAAACTGACTTGTGTTATAATTCAACAGAAAATCTCCCTTAATTAACGGATAAGAAGCCAACAGTAGCCGCTGAATATTACTTTTGATTATAAATTCAGCTTGTTTTTCTTTTTTAAACGTATGGTCCTGATTTATGCTGCTCAAGAAATTACAGTTTAAATGACCTTGGTTACAGGAGTAACGTGCTATGAAAAGCCATACTTAAAGGTAATTAAAAGGGCGCTGTGATTACCATTTAGTACCAATTGCACTAAGATACTGCATAATTTTCCAAAGCGGTAGTCAGGATTGTAAATTTAATAAACTGGCTTAGATGTCAGATGACCCTTGATTCTCTTCAACAGATGCAGATAAACAATAAATAGAACATAGGTCCAACTATCAAGCAGGAAATTTGTATCAGGGAAGAATGCACAGGCTCACTAAAATCCATGATTTCCATTAAGAATATAAGACATTACATCTGGTTCTCCTTGCATCTAAAACAGGGGTAATCACTTAAAAACCAGCTGGAATTATCTATATCACGTGCTCCCAGACTGGTGTCAAGAAGAAAGCACAATTTAATTTCTAATCAGTCTAGAGAGGTCTGTATGCAGAAAGAGAAGCAATAATAACTTTCCACCAGTCCAGCATCAGCAATCCGTCATTTCTCCTGCAGATGTATGCACACAGGAACATAAGCCAGTTTGAGTAAAGGTCAGGTCACAACAAAATATCGAACTGAGGAAGTTCCTATTGCTCCTGGGGTTTATTGAGCAGACTTGCATTCATTCAGTGGGCATTTCGTTTAGCTCCATATTTTACCAAGTACTTGTGTGCCTGTCACCCACTGAACCAACTGGATGCCTATAAACTTTTCACGATCTTCTCTCGGTTCCCCAGCCACAGAAGAACCGTAGCAATTATTTCCTTTTCCCAATCACTACCTCTACCACTCATCTGAGATAGACGGTATGAAAATCCGTACAAAATGACAGGATATGTTATGGAACTGTGTTATAATTTACAAATCAAAACAATTTTTAATGGCAGTATTACAATTCAACTGTAGATAGATGGTATGTAAAGAAATAGTCTGAATATGGCAACTAAATACTCAAGTTATTTTTCAGGTTGCACCTTTAGTTAGTAGATTTGGTAAACCACACTATAAATTTACAAATATAATGGGGTCATATTGCTTCCAAATCAGACACATATTTTTTTGGTTCTGTGGTGAGGACAATTACATAATTTATATGTTTTCATCTGACCTCATCCATAGGCTACTTCCAGTTTACCAAACAGTACATTTAGATAGCAATGTTATAGCCCTTTTAATACCTTATCAATAACTTCACAGTACTTTTCTGCTAAATTTTTATATACCAAATTTCTTTGAAAATCCCAAGAACGAGAAGAATGTGGGTTCTTCTTACGCATGAGCTGGATGGTCCAAATCAAAGAACGCCTAGTTCATTTTCCTCTATATTTCAGTAGCCAGTAGCTATTAACTAAAAAAAGTATAAGGAATGCTCTTCTTTCAGTTAGAGATCTAGTTCATAACCTTTTACTCCCCTAAGCACGCTTTGGTGGATGGGTGTTCAGGTGCCCTTTTATGGCATTTTTCCTTTCTAGATATAGTGCTTTTCTTCTAAGTTTATTTGTTATTATCATGCAAATTATTGAAACATGTTAAATGACCTGTTAATTTTACCTTACTGTTCTGTGTAATTTAAGAGTTTTAAATAATTGATCATTAAAGAGCTGCTTAAAATATACTGCACTGCATGTTGATAGACATTAGCCAGTCATGTATGGTTATTTCTCTTGAATGAAGAATTACCGATCCACATGTGTAATCCAAAAGGCATTTGCTTCATCAGCTGCTTCCTATATATTTTCCCAGACCATAGACAACCCAGCATAAGACTAATTTCAAATGTCTTATTATCTAAGCTATCTCTATTTACCATTAATGCCTAAAATATTAATATAATTTCATATCTATCCTTTTTATCTCATTAGAGAATTAATACTTCATAGTCAAAAGTTGTGGGATTTTTTTTTTTTCATCCTTGTTCCTAATAATAGCAATTTAAATTAGAAAAATAATGGTCTCCTTTAACTATTTTCTAAGTCAACCATTTTTCCCTTGCTAGATAAATTCTTTAAGATTATTAATTTGTGCAGACAACAATAATGAAAAGCTGCACCATTTTAATTATATTTATTCTCCCTAGGCAACTAGGCAGTTAATTGTTTGAATTACTAACTTAAAAAGAAATGTTAAGTAACAGGAATGCCAGCATTGCCAATGACTTCAGTACTGAGTTCATAATTGGTTCTTTAATTGCAAAATTCACTCACAAGGCCTGCGAGCTTTTTAAATTCCACTTAAGTCTTTAAGAGTGTTTAATGGGTCTTATGCATTGTTCAGGCTTTGAAGTGGCCTTCCAAATTTCCCCAACAAAAAGTGCATTTGACAGGATTTGAAAAATGTTTTTATGCTGCTTTTGGCGGAATAGATGTTCTCCTGCTGCATTTCTGAAAGCTGGGAAACACGCTGAGCATTCATAAGCACTGCAACGTATTGCGATTGGGGATGGTAATTGATTAACGGTACAAACACTTTTCCAGTCTTCGAGTCTCTGAGACGGCAACAGGACATATGTTTTTGTACTCTGATATCTGGGAATTTTCGAAGTGGTTGCCACAATGCAATAATTCAGTGCTAGTTTTGCAATTCTTTATATTCATTCATAATTTCTTTTTAGTTTATTTTATTTTTTAATCATAGGATGTTCTCCCACGTTGTCTCAGCAAAGTGATCCTGCAGCCCCAGAAAAATAATTATAAAAAAACCAAACAACGTTATTTACTGGTTCCATTGAATAATTATTGAGATAACTGCAGTGTTGTTTGTGCATTTATGCTTTGGGTTAACTTGTCCAGAGGACTGAGCCACCATTTGCCTTAGAAACCACGTGTGGTTTTGGGCAGAGGGCAACCATTCGGTATTTCTTATTTGAGTTCCACGTAGAACCTGGTTGGAAATTCTTTGTAACCAACTTTTCCTTTAGAAAACTACATCAAAAGTAAAATTTTACCATTGCATTTTTATCCTTTTTGAATTAAACTTTTTTTTTTTTCAATCCAATATTTTATGTGGCTACACTGGAATTTCTCTTAGTTTTCCCATAATTTAGTAATTTTGGACCAATAAGTAATAGATTTACAAAACTGTTATATTCCCTGACATAAATTTGACAAACTGGTTTTCTGATTTCAAAGGCCATTGTTGTGGACAAGAGGTTACTAGAAAGGTATTCTGCTCTTTAGTTTTTCCATAATAAATAAATAAATTAGAAGGTCTTAAATATTTCAGACTGGAAATTAATGAAAATTACAAAATTTTAAAGGCAATTGAGGTAAAAAATCATATATCCACTTATAGTTCAACTGCAATAACACCATAGCTTGACTGAAATAAATCAGGATTAATAAAGTATAAATTACCAATAACAGCCATCACTTTAGCAACTAACTTTAAAGGCTGTATCTTTTAGAAATATTCTTAAAGGAAAAAATCAGATATTATCTTTCAGCTGCAACCAAACTCCCTAGAAAAACCATTATGTTTGTCTAAAATGACCACAACCTGCTAAAAATTTCTAAAATATTTTTCCTCAAGCCCCAACTTTGTCATTGGAATAAATTAGACACACCCATGTTTACGAGGATGCATTGATAATTTAAGTGCTACGAATAGTTGTGTATATAAGAGAGACACCAAGGAAACAAATGTTACAATTCTCAAAGACTTTGCAAGTGTTGATCCAAAATGCAAAGTGCTTGGCAACTTGAAGGATGAAGCTGTGTTTACTAATTTTCTAGCTGGGAGGTTAAATAGGAAGGAATCGACTCTGAAACATATGTGAGCAGTCTGGCTTACCCACTTCTGTAAGTCCCCAAACAGCTGGTGTGGAGAAAACCTACTGTTGTGTGTTGCTGAGCCATTGATGGGGATGAGGAGAAACAAAGTCAGTAACAGTTTTCAAAGATGTCTCTTGTAACTGTATGAAATAAAGCTCTTCAGGAAAAATCTCCATGTGGTCTGGCCTTTTACTAGGAACAAGAATTATTAGGGTTTTTAACAGATGCCATAGTGACTAACTACCCATACAGGCTGATGGAAATTAATTTCTGAAGTCCACGTTAATAACTGAATAGGCTTTAGAGGAGCTGAAAACACCCTTTTATATGAACATCAAAGAAGGAGAAAAGCCTGCTTTAATTTGAAGAGAAAAAAAGAAGCATGAACAGATGATTGTGGTGGATATGTAGGGAGAATATATGTAATTTACAAGTTTGAAGGCAAACAAAGGGAGCTGCAATTTTATATAGATATCTCAGTTGTACATTGAGAGACAAACACGTGGAAAAAACCAGAAAGCACCACAGTATGGTGACAGTCGTTTGATGGAGCTGATCAGGGTCAAGCCAGTACCAAGGGACATAATATTGACATCAGTGAAGCAGGACACAGGAATGTGTAGCAGAGACCCAGCCCTTCTCTACCTACCAGCATGGGGGGTTACTTCAGAAAAAAGAGAACACCCACCAGTTTAATTCATGAGAAGACCTCCACTAAAGATCAGTTCAGGGAAGGGCAGACCCCAAATATTTTGGGCCATCTGTGCCTTGTTACACAATCCCAATGAAGACAAATAACAGACATGTTTTACGCGTTGCTGAGACCAACTGCACAGATGAATCAGGGAAAGAGTACTGGTGGTTTTGGGTTTTTGGGGGGTTGGTTTTTTTGTTGTTGTTTTTGTTTAAAAAAAAATAAACACAAAAAAAAAACCCCAAACAAATAACAAAAAAAAAAAATACCAGCTGCAAAGTAGCAATTTCACTTCTCTGACCTCCGTTCCAGACCCTCTGGCTAAAGTTACACCACCCGGATCAAAAGTGCAACTCCTGCAATTTATTTCCCACCTAGACCCTAAGTGCATTCTGTAGCATGCAGCAATGAAAATAAGTTTTTATGTAACACTCCGTTAGATTCAACAATCTCCTTCTTTATGCTTGCCAAATGGTACGTTCTTCTTTCTTGCTTCTCTTGTCTTTCTCTCTAGCTGCTGCTCTCTACCTTCCTGTCCCACAGTTTGCTGCCCATATATTCTTTGATTATGATAATTCCTATGATTCTGCTCATCTTTTGGACCATACTAAAACATTATCTATCGACAACTTGTCCAAGATCACTGTCATTGCCCCATAGTAAGTATATTTGTGGAGACTCTGTTGATTTACATCTATCTGCTGACATTTTCAGAAAACAAAATTAAACAAGAAATATCAGAGACAAGAATTTTAGAGAGTATTTCTCCCACTCAAGACATACTTCATAGCTTTGCTTTTCAGTTATCAGCATCTAGAGAATCATGTCTCCCCGTATTCACTTGCTCAAATACTAATACCAAGGTTTCTAAAATGTCAGGACAGGACTGGTTATTTTATTACTGACAGCACATAAGTGCTTATTTCTTAGAGTACAGCTGTATTTCCACACCTGAATTTAATACTTGTGGCAAAAGCAGCAACAAAGCTTTTAATTCACAACTTCAAGAATGCAATTTGAACATGGTATATCTGAATTAGGTAGAATAACAGATTAATTTAGGTTGTTAGGAAACTACTATATCAACTATTCACAGCTTTACTCAACGTAGAGCTAATTTCAACTTTAACTGGAGTTGCTCAGGGCCTTTTCCACTTCAGTTCTGAATTATTCTACAGCTGTAGGTGCACAACCTCCCTGGGTAATTCCCTTGCTGTGATTTGTGCCTATTGCTTCCTTTCGATGTGTCTCCCTCAGAGCCTGGCTGTTTTCATTCTCACACTCTACTAGGTATTTGAAGACAGTGATAAAACTTCCCTTTTACCGTCGGTTTTTGAGACTAAACAAACCCGGCTCCCTCAGCCACCCCTTGTACATCATGTAGGCCAAGCCTCCAGCCAACTGGACTTGCACCAGTTTGTCAATCAGTCTCTTATGCTGAGAAGACCCAACATGAACAGTACTCCAGAGGCAGCCTCACAAGTATCAAACAGAGAAAAACAAAAATTTCCTGCAACCAGATGTCTATACTTTTGCTAATACAGGCCACCATGGAGTTAACTTTCATCACCAAAAGCCCAGTGTGACTTGTATCCAATATGATGTCCACCAGAATTCCCAGGACCTTTTAGTGGAGCTGCTTTCCAGCCAGTTGTCCCCCAATCTGTATTGTTGTCTGGGGTTAACTCCGTCCCAGATACAGAACTTCACATTTACTTTTGTTAAATTTCATGAGGTTTCTGTCAGCCCATTCCTAAAGCTTGTCAAGATCGCTCTGAAGAGCAGCCCTGCCCTCCAGTGTATGAACTATTCCCCCGTCTTTGATGTTGCTATGAGCTTGCTGAGAATGGTTTCTGTCCCATGGACTATGTCACTGACGGTGAGTGACAGACCAGTATCAGCCCCAGAGGACTGCCACTTGTAACTGGCCACCAACAAGACTTTGAATCCCTAATTACTACCTTCTATCCAACCTGTTCTTCATTGCTTGCTCATTCGCTCATCAGGAAATGCAAAATGGCTCTGAATTGCTATTAATTGCTTTTTTGATTGTCACTATGTAGATCTTTCCTGCTTTAGGTCTGGATTGCTATTTGCCTTGGTCATAAGTCTGACTTTTAACTTGAGTTTTAAATTCCTGACACATATTTAAACATTTATGTCTATATGAAAGGTAGGGAAAAAAAAGAAAGTTCCATCTTACTAATTGGCTCCCAAGATAAATTAGAGAACAAACATCACTTTACACTTTCCTCTTTCCCACTCCCTAATGCTAATGTATTATCCCTGAGAGTTTCCTCTGTTTTCTTTCCAGCTCTAGCAATGCCTTGTTTACCTGTTTTCATAATGACTACCTGCTGCTTTTTTTTCATCAGGCTGCCTCATCTGGAACAGAGCACACATACTGCTTATTTTAATTAAGGATAACTGAAGTACTATGTATTTTCTATTTGATCCAATCTGGTAACAATGAGCCCAGTTGACCCTGCAGTTGTGTACCTGGTGTGGCGCTGCTTCAGGGCAGCGCATCTGCTTCCAAAGGTGACGCGAAAGGTAGCTCTGAGACAGAAGGAGAAATGGCCTAAGTGTGGAATTAAAGAATTATGGGACTGGATAAACCAGGTCATGACAGACCATCACACATTTTTAGAAAGCTTTACGCGAACCGCCAGGTATTAAGTTTTAATTCAAAAGATGATGTGTTACAGCTCCCAAGCTTAGCAGTAAATAATTCTTTCATCCAAAGTGACAAAGCTTTTCTTTTCCCTTTTCTCCTCCATTCAGAGACAGTCAAGGTCCATTTCTTGAATTGCAGCGTGAAGGGCAGTAAATTATCAGTCAGAGCAGTCTGTACACTGAAAGTTACATTTTGCAGGAAGGGATGTTACAGGAGGTAAGAAATTTATTGGAATGCCCTTTTATGAGTGCCCATGCAAAATTTCAGTGTCCACTAAGGGCTTTACAAAGCTGCCCAAAAATCTTCCAAGGGCTGCCTTCCGTACGGCTGTATAGAACCATAGAATCACAGGGTTGGAAGGGACCTCTGGAGATCACCCAGTCCAACCCCCTGCCAGAGCAGGGTCACCCACAGCAGGTGGCACAGGAACGCGTCCAGGCGGGGTTGGAATGTCTCCAGAGATGGAGACTCCCCCACCTCTCTGTGCAGCCTGTGCCAGGGCTCTGCCACCCTCACAGCAAAGAAGTTCCTCCTCGTGTTTAGGTGGAACTTCCTATGCTCAAGTTTGTGCCCGTTACCCCTTGTCCTGTCCCCGGGCACCACTGAAAAGAGCCTGGCCCCATCCTCCTGACACCCACCCTTTCAGTATTTATAAGTGTTGATAAGATCCCCCCTCAGCCATCTTTTTTCCAGACTGCAGAGACCCAAATCCCTCAGTCTTTCTTCATCAGAGAGATGTTCCAGTCCCCTCAGCATCTTGGTAGCCCTTTGCTGCACCCTCTCCAGCAGTTCCCTGTTCCACTTGAACCGGGGTTATTTACATTGTAGAATATTTACACTCCCCCACTCTCCCTCCATGAGGATGAGGCACACCAACCCACCCTGATTTACACCTGTAAATCAGGAGATGGAGAGTCTTATTTACACATTGAAGCAGAAGAAAATATTTTCAGCCTAAAACGGCGTTATTTTCCACTGCATGAACTTGATTTAGACCATAATTTTCACTGCAGTCAGTGGCAAAACTCCTGTCTTCAACAACAACAGGTTGACATGTTATTTCTCATTACCACTGCCAATGATAACTGTCCCTTGCAGAAGAAAATCACCATACCAGGCCTTCATAAACATTTCCTTTCCACCTTTGAATAGGAAACAAAATATAACCCGGGGCACGTAAAAGTGCCAAAAATTTCCGGGGGGAAAAAAAAAAAAAAAAAAAAAAAAGCTTTAGTACCTCTTGGTTGCCCAAGTTTCAGCTCACAAAGTGCTGGCAGAGGTGGAACGATGAACTGCTGGATAGTCAATGGAATGGAGATACACATATGTTACTAGTGGCACGGTTTTATGGGTAACTGTGGCAGCACAGTATTTTGTGAGATGATCATGTCAGACAATCTTAGTTAGACCTTGAGAACAGAATTCTGACCTGATTTCTTATTTTTCTTAAGACAGGAATAATTTTCCTTGGAATTTGCAGTTGTTCACCAAATGATCCCATTGCAACAGTGTAGTTAGTCAGCACTGTGAGTGCACCCATGGCGGTTTTCAACCTGATCTCCCTTTGATTTGATTTATTAATATTGGACTCTTCTCTAGAACACGTCTACAAGGATTAGCTCCTAAAATGCCACCTGCTCCGATGTTGGGAGTGAAGTTTCTGTTCTCTGCTCATTGCTCTCTGTAGCACCTTTCTCTGCACTCTAGGCTAACGTGATGAAGTAAACAAACATGGTTCTAGGGCAATTGGAGGAGAAAGGCCCCATATATTTCAATGAGCAGGACGAAGAAGCAGAGGACTTCAGCTTGAAAGCCAGTTCTGAACAGCACCACTGTTACACATTACACTACAAGAATAAACATTACACTACAAGAATAATGAATCCAGGACCAGCATCCTCCCAGGACGATGAATACACCAGTGTTGTGAAGCAGTCAAAGGACAGTCACAAAAAGTGACTCAGGAATTGGAAAAGAGACACTTCGAAAGTGAAATTTCAGGAGTATGTCTTATTAAGCTAGGAAGTGAATCAGTCATTGCATATTGTTAGTGTTAAAGAAGATAGCTGATAACGGTGACAGGTCTTTCAGTCTTGCTGACAAAACTGTAACAAAGGTCAACATCTAAAAGATGCCATTTTTCTAGCAGTGAGAATACTTAGATCAGGTTATCAGGACAGCGGTGGCCTTGGTTTTTCCTGGAAATATTAAAGTCAGACCAATTATATTCCTAAAAGGAATATAGAGGTTATAGAAACTGGATTAAAACATACAGACTGCAAATGGCAGATGGATGATATTTTGCCAAAGGTAATACTTAATCTTAAATATACGAATCAGAGGAGTCTTGTGTATTTGTTGAACATCGTTTTTTGTTCCATTTTTTACAGGATATATGCAACAATTTAGCCCATGGTGGACAGACATGATTTTGTCGGCTCCTAGTTATTGTACTCCATGAAGTTTAAATTAGATTAAGTTCAATGTGAGTTACATCCGAACCTTAAAATTCATAAATATGTGATATTTTGAAGAGTGTTTAATCAAGGGAATGTCTTCAAACACACATTTAAGAGTTCAGAATGAGTCTGGAGGTAATGCTAGAAAAGCCAGAGATAGTCAGAGACAGGCTCTTGGCTCAAACAGTGACATCGACAATGACAGGAAGACATCTCAGTTTGAGCCATTACCCTGTCTTGGACAAGGGAAAATCATTGGGAGGTTAAAAGCAAAAGAAACCTCAATGGGAAATACATAGACCTCTCTCTTTTTCATCAGAAACAATTTCAAAACAAAGCAAAA
>VXBH01001270.1:26624-40477 GCA_013400035.1 Rynchops niger
AAAAAAAAAAAGCCAGTCATGTCTGGGCTAAACCGAAAATACTTTTTCCCTAATCTAAGATGTGAAAAAAAAAAAAGCTATCTGCAGGCTGATAATCAACAAATTATACTAGAAGCTGTCCTGGTTTGAGGTAAAACAGAACCAATTTTCTGATTTGTAATTTTACTTTTTAGCTGGGCCTCTTCTAACTGACTAAACTCTGAAATTAACAGCATATTGTTCAGACACTGTTCTCTCAGAGTGATAAGACCTGATTATACTAAGGAACGGTATGCNTGTATACTTTTTTTCTTTAATTTTTATTATTCTATTATTATTTGTTATTTTCTTATTTATTACTATTTTCATTAAAGTAGTTTAGTTCTTTTTCTAAACTCGTAAATCTCCTTATCTCTTCCTCTCCTCTCTGAGGAGAGAGAGGAGGGGAAGGGCCATCTGTCGTTCTGCGTGGCCAATCCGGCCAAAACCACGACAAAGCTTATACCAATATTGGCTTATACCAATATATTAGAAGGTTTTGGTTTGGTTTGGTTTGGTTTGTTTGTTTTTTTCTCCTGTATTTTTCAGTCAAGTATTACCCCTGAAGGTTTCCCTAAGGCATAATCACATATCAGTGTTTGGATACTATGCAAGATGTCACCAAGCCATGCTGTTCATGTCAGACAGGTTCCTGCTCTCCAGCCAAACTGCATGCGTGTGTTCATGCAAGTGCTATTTAATCTGCTCTAGTCCACACCCAGTGACTGCCAACTACCTTCTACAGCAGTGGAAACTATAACATAGAAGCAGCCTAAGAGTATTCGTGTTGTCCAGCATGGCAGTTTATCTGGAAAGAGAGTAATACACAAAAGTCCTTCAGCCAAATGCACAAAGAAGCATCAAAATGCCTGTCTAGCCAGCTGTATGTAGAAACAAGGCTTTCGTATGACTTGATAGCCACTAACTTGCATTAATTTAAGGAGTGAAAGCTAGCAATTTACCAAACACTGGGACGGCAATGATGATCTGACTGCAGTTCTAAGGGGAATTTCTCCATTCAGAAAAAAAATAATTATTCACACCAGAATTTGGCAGGACATTAGAGTTAATCACCACTATTCTTCATATAGTCTTTAATGATCACAAACAGTCAGGACCTCCAATTGACATCTCATTTACAAGATGGCATCTTTTAGCAGCATGGGACTTCCTAACACACTCTCAACTACTAAATGATTAAAGACTTATTCTTGTGGTACCTAGATTTTCTCAGTGTAACCTTACTTACATCTGCTGCAATTACGACATGAAGACGCTTAGCCTGTACTTACAGAAAAACAAGGATGTGTTTACACTTCATGAGGGTTTTNCCTTCAAGAGGCTAAAATTGAACCTTATGAGGAAGAACAGCATCCTCTGCTTTCATTCTAGTAAAATGTGACAGAACCCACCGTGCGAGTCGCTCTCTAGGAAGCACTCTCCAAAGAAGCAGATGAACAGACCAGATGTACACAGCTTGTCTGATACCTTGCTGCTTCAATAATTTTCATTACAGTAATTGTTGCTTAATGCTGGTATAATTTGTCGCTCAAAGGAAACAATTTTTGTTTCCTTTAATGCCATTACGGCGATGCCTGCTCTTTTCCTGAAAGACCCAGGACCTCTCCTACCCACAGAGCAGCCTGGAGGTGAAGCTGACTTTACGACCCTGAAAGAAAACAGAAGGTCAGGGATGTCTGAGCATGGGGTCACTGCGAAAAGCCATGAAAGCAGGGATAGCTGCAAGCCCGCACGGCTCGTGCTGTGCGCAAGCAGACATCGGCAACTGGCCACTGCTGGAGTGGCAGACGTATATTTACATGGCGTGTGACTCCTTTACATTGACAGCTCAATTTGATTAATGGTAGCAAGCGGCTGAAATGCTATTTGCATAAAATACACTTTGCACTATAAGTAATTTTATGCACAAGAGACACATATACTTTGGAAATATAGCTTGTAAGGCAATTTATCTTAGGAAAGAGGATACTTATAAGAGTAAAAATATACACATGTAGTGTGTGTATATATATCATATCCTCCTCCCCAATTTAAGCTCTCTTCAGATGTTCAAAAGCCATCTTGTCACTACTGAAGGCTTCCGTTTCAGCTCATGGCATGAGGATTTTTAAAGAAGATTCTAGTCTGAGCAGTTGTGTGATTTAAGGACCAGGTAGGATTCCTTTTCTGGTTTGGACAACCCACCTGCAAGGCTCAGGGTTTTGCCACTCCACAGCATCCCCTACAGTTTATCTGTCGCAGCACGGAACCAGTGCTTGTTGCAGAAAAAGGCTAGTGTGGCTAACCCCAACATGAAGTAATCCCTCAGTATGCTCATGGAACTTCTTTTTCTAATAGTCTTTGCAGGTTGATGATTCCTTAAATCCTCTGTCTCGGATGGAAGATCTTATTTTGAGCAGCAGATTCTTCCCTCAAAACTAAACCCATATCTTATACGTATTTACTAAAAATACAAATATACGAAATTTACCAATATACATATTTACTAAATATACTAAACCTGTATCTTATACCTATTTATCGCCCAGCATAATTGCCTTTCCCTCTCTTACTGTCATTTTCCTATAACGCAGCGTTGCTGGGGAGGTAAGGGTGAGAACAGGAGGAAGCAAATTTAGTTAGCAAGAGCATCATTTGCTGGAAAGCTTCTTTGCTGCATGTTGGTGCAACAGCTCTCCCTTGGTAGATGATTTGCACCAACTAAAACCGGCCTTTCGGGCAAAAAGGAAATCTGAGTTTATCAGGTGAGAAAATTGGACACAGGAGAAGGGAAAAGCAAAAAGGCAGGTCCTGAAAAAGAAGCGTTGTCTGACACAGCCGCTTCTGGGGACAGCCCTGAGAAGCACGATGTGCTTCCTGCTAATGAGCAGGTTTTATCTGTTTGTTTTTTTTTTAAGCTCAGAAAGTTGTTGAAAGCTTTAGTGGCAGAAAGGTCCACCAGCAGCTATTAAACATGATGGGCTGGGTAAAGTTTCCAAAGTCTTGTTCATTGCCAAAGATACAGGATGGGGAGGAGATCGACCTCTGATCATTTTAGTGCATGACTGTGTAAGGATTTGTATGTTCTTATTAGGAATCACCCCAAAATTGGAGATAAATATACTGACAGTTTATTTGATCTTTGCTAATAAATTGGCCCACAAAACACCAATTTCACTCATGTGCTGTCTTGGCAAGCAGTATTCTTGAACGATGTAAAAACCCCACAACTCCTCCAATCCAATTAGATCCTTCATGCACTATCAGAATGCAGAACAAATGAAAACTAATAACATAGATAATACTGAATTAAACTATTGCTGCCACATGAATGAACAGTCATATATATAAGCTCAAATAGTGCAGTTTGGGTCATTTGAGATCTCTCACATGAAATATTTTCTCTGCTGTTAACCAGATGTATGTTCACTTTAGTGCTTTCCTGTGCACCAGGTTACCTACATGAGAATGATAAATATGAATGTCATTTTGAAAGATTAATCTCTTCAACCTATAAAAGCCATGAACCTCAAAGTTAATACAGGCTTGACAATCTGTCACTTACAGTCTTGCCCTTTCCCCCATTCCCAAAAGAAGAGCGCTGTCTCACATTTAGATATGGGATTTATCGAGCTTTCTTAAAGCGTTGGGAGAATATTTCCATTATATAAATAGCATTTTCCTATACAAATATTGGTCATTCCTTGGTTCAGTGCCCAGAAAAGAGACCCCCTGTAGCTCTGTGATCTGCTTAACAGGTGCTCTTTTAAGCATACTGCCCTCTTTCATCACACAGTAACCTTCAGTAAATCAGGATAATTTACAATGCACGTTTTGCTCTTGGAAACCTGCTGCTGTAAGAGAAAATTCCAACGCGATGTGGCAAAATTCTGTTAACTGCAGTGTGACAATGTGAATCACCAAATTTGAAATGAATGAGCCTTGTAATGCCTCAGGTATAACACTTTAGTGGCTGAAGAATTTGACATTACATGCATTTTCAGTATCTATAATCCTATAGTTATCCTGACAGCAAAGAACCTGTGCTCTTTAACAGTATCTACACAGACAAAATTATTAAAATATACTGCACATAAAAGCAAAGCAAGTTGAAGTAAGCTTCGCAACTGGATGTCCCCCTTACATACCTATAACATGTAATTGATGGTATCAGTTTTTAGGTGACACATTTATTCTGTATTTTCCTGCTAAAACCTTCAAAAGCTTTCATATTTAAAGATCTCAACTCTTCAAGAAATGAGGACTCCATGGGGTTGGAGTTTCTTTCAGACACACAGATTCCTGGGAGGAACAAGTACGCTGAAGACATTGGAGTTGGAGCTGGCATAAATGAAAGCACTATAGGGCAATTAAATTCCATGAAGAATAGAAATTATTTTGTCTAAAGGAGAACTGGGAAATTTCCATCAGTTCTGTAAGCTATAGAAAACTCAGCTCTTGCCTGTTCTCCCATGAAATAACTTCAGCCCACAGTTCCTCTGGGTAATACCATTCCATTGATGTGAAATTTGCGTTTAAGGGCAAACCAGAATTGTGCCACCTCAAAAGATGCCCAAAGCACAATTAGAATTATTAACATTTCTACTTTCAGAGCAAGCATGGAGTAACAGAAACAATTTTATCCCCATACGTGGTATTTGGATTTGGAGTCTAATACCCCAAACCCATCTAGATTCAAGGAACTGTCTTTAGCTCTACCAAGCTATGGTCAGAGCAGGGACTCAGTCACAGCCAAAGGAGGATTCAGCCCACCTGTTCTCTCTGCTAATTGCACAGGGAGCCTAGAGTGACTGCATGCCATATGAGGTATCTCCGTTTTTGTAGCTAGTGGTGTTTTCATCTTCAGAAAAAGCTCTTGGCTCTTAGAATTGCAGTTAGGCAGATGTGGACTTCAAAGTTTCAAAACTGAGATCAGAAGTACGCTGTGCAGTGGTCATCTAATGGTGGCAACATCTAGAACTGGTGAGAAGCTTCTCTTGAGTTAAGTTTAGGCGAATAGGTAAGAGGGAAGAAAGAGCAACTGCCCTCCAAGTTGTATAACCTGCCTCTTTTCCATTCTTAACAAAAATTCTCTTTATCATGTGGGCTTGAAAGAGCTAAAGCAAAGTATATGGCAAGCAAAAGTCAATTTAGATTTGTTTTATCTCTCAGTGGTATGCTAAAAACACACCTACTTTGTCTAACAGCACATTAACAGGGACACCTCACCATAACTCTTTATTTCCCCAAATAAAATCATTCCTGCATATTCTGCCTCTTTCTAAAACAGAACTGGACTGGGTGGACTATGCCAACACTAAAAACGATGGCACTCTGGACTCAGGAGTGTCCCTGCTGGTGTAATAGGGATTTACTCCCTATTTCATTGAGCTTTGTCACTGACGGTTGGAAGAGACCATATATGTAAAATATTGTGAAAATGAAGTAGAAGATAAAATACCAGAACTAAAAAAAAGAATTCTTGTTGCAGCTCCAGGTAAAAAGTAACAACTGCATAGGAAGAATTGTCCCTGCTCACCTTCTCCGTGAATGGCGACTCAACATACCCAAAGACATTGGGTGGAGTACGTGAGGATGAGAAGAAAGGGCTACTAAAATAACATCCAAATAAACAAATAAACAAAAGAATCCTACCAAAGAAATACTACCATAAACATTTATCTTGAAAGAAAATATAGGACCATAAAGAAATACCAGAAGAAAGAAAGACTATTAGGCTCTGATCCGAGGTCATTTTATTGTTATGGTTGTCTCCTGTTTTTACTCATGAAGGAAGGTGATGGCTACCCTTTCACTTACATTTTCTTGGTGGTTTTTGCCTGATGATTTCCCTACACAGATGAATTTTGGAGCTGTATAAACTGCCTCTGTGCTGAGCAATGCACCAGGAAGCCAGCTTCAACTAAAGTCCTCCTTCAGTACTGAAGGCTCCATTGCATCTCATTTATTGCTGTTGTGCCCCCACATACTGCTAACAGTGTAATAAATAAGGACTAGTTTATAACTAGATTTCATAGAACCATTATTTGAAAAAAAAATAAAAAAAATTAATTGCATGTTTGACCAGTGTTAACAATGTTCAAATGATGTGTGTGCGAACTGAGTGACCCATTTAGCAACTGTTCACAAATTCAATGTTATGTTTCAGATGCATGAGGAGACTCCTCAGAGGTGTTGTGTAGCCAAGTCCCAGTACTAAATTTGCAATTTCAATTATTAAATTAGAGTAAATGCTTAGGAAAAAAGTGGATAAATGATAGAAAGTGTCCCAGACCACCTGAGTCTCTGGAAAACCTTGATGTACGCAGTGGGTGTTTGATCAGGACCCAGATCAATTAACAACACAACTCCCAGAACAGCAGAGAAACTTCACAGAAGACGCACAGCGGGCAATATTTGTGTCAATCGTCTTTATTCACCTGCTGACTCGTCTTAGCTCTTCTATTTTTCATATGTGATTTTCATTAAGTCACGTCATTAGAAGCTAATCAGTTTTTGGTGTATTTTCGCAGAATCAGAGAAAAGCAGGGGTTGGCAGGGACCTCTGGAGATCAGCTAGTCCAACCCCCTGCCAGAGCAGGGTCACCCAGAGCAGGTGGCACAGGAACGTGTCCAGGTGGGTTTGGAATGTCTCCGGAGAAGACTCCACAGCCTCTGACGTTTGGACCTTAAGTTCCCTCTTTCCTCAAAAGCCTGCACTGCACACAAAGAACATCACAGACAGCCTTCTAGCCATCCCAGTGCCAGCAATAAAGAGAGACGGATGACTTTTATACTCCTGAACAGGGCACGTCTCTGACCCAGTTGCCACAGTCTTTAGTGTGGATAATTGCTGTTTATATGATGATTTTTCTGAAAGTGCTCTCTGATCTTGACAGACAGGCTAAGCTCACAGGCACTCAGGTGCTGCCTCTGCTTATTGTCCAGCTTTTTCAAACTCCATTGTTTATAGAGGTTACACTTATGGACAGAGACTTACTAGGAAAACCAGTCCCCTCGCACACTTACTGTAACGTAGTGGCAGTGATTCCCTCTTCCTCCCCAGCACACCCTCCCGGGGGGGCGCGGGGGGAGGGATTTAAATAAAATAAAATCATACCAAAGGACAATAGCAAGCAAATTCACAGAGCTTGTACAGGTCGGAGACCAGGCTCTAAGAGCACACGCTGACTTTTCTCACTGAAACAATGTCATGGCTTGCGCTGCGACAATGCTTTATGGTGAAAATGATTTTAGTTCACTCTTATCTACTAAATCCTTACAACTATGAGAGGCAAGCTGTTACCACTGTGCTATCCTTCATCTTAAACCAAGACACAGACACCAATTTGAGGGCTAATACATTTTAACGTTGCTCATTTGAAAATGTATAAATATTTACAGATATTTCAATATCAATTTCTGCAAATAATTTGGAAAAAAATATACAGAACTGCATTCCTTTTTTTTTTTTTTTTTTTTTCTAGAATAGGATCAGATTTCATGAGTGCCATACAGCTAATGACTTACCTATCAAGATAGCTAGATGGTGCTAAAGCATACTTGTTGCAACATGGTTTTACCGCTGTTTTGAAATAGGGTGTTTTATCTCTAGTATTGCCTGTGACTACAGTATTTACGTACACTTTCATCCAGGAACTTCCTGAAAAAATGCCTGGTGAGTCTGGAAAACTCTTTTATTCCTATACTAAAACTGAGATATTTGAGATGGAGAAATAAAGAGACTATGATCAATCACACTCGTTGAGTCACAGATAAGTATGTTAGCCACAGGACTATCTGTTCTTTCTAAAACTTGCCCACCGCTGAAATAGATCTACCTCTGGAGTGAAATCCATCAGTTTACCCGTGAACCAGGTTAAACAGAAATTTAGATGTGAAGAAAATGGAAATTCAGGAATTAAATTGATTGCAGGCTATAAAAATCTAGGCATCTGAAATATACAGTAACCAAATAATGAGTATTTTGTGCATAATAAATACATACTTAAAAATAAAAATTAATAATAAATAAAAAGTATAACCTCTCACCTTTTTTTAATCCTGTACTCACTTAAGGTAGAAGTGGTGAATGAGTTTGTGAAGAAACCCAGATTAATTACAGACAACTTTGTCTTTTCAATCCTAAATTTCATTGTTGAAATTTTACCAACTAAGTAAACAAGTTTAATTTTGTCCCCATTAGAGGCTTTCTCAGGGAAGGCTGCTTATAATTTAAATAAGTAATTTAACCATAAAGTGAGAAATATTTCAAATAATGAAATAAATGTATTTGCATACACCTCATTCGTGCTTGTCAGGAGTATTTTTTTGCTAAACCCATAGTAATCTGCTCCTCATGGCCACTAAATTAAATCAGTCTCATTACTTACATTACCTACTGCAAAGCTGCCCTACCTTAATGAATCAGGCTCATTTTCTTTCTCTAATATTTTCAAATGTCTTGTGTTACAAACAGGAACATGAAAAAACGCTATTTAAGAGAACTCAGTTCGCCTTGAGAGCAACTCAAATAAGCGACCAAATCAAAGGCTCATCTGTGGTGTGCAGCATGAAAACCACCTCTGACCGGTGACCTCTTCCACCTGTGATTCCCACCTGCGGCTGTTGAATACAGGAAAGATTGTGTCTGGAAATTCATGGGTGTGCATGTTCCACCCTGCAGTCATCTACAGCCCTACCTGTTTTAAGTGAGAGCTTGAGGTGTGAGATGTAAGAGCAGTTTGTTGCTCCTAAGTAACCCACCGAGCTTCAGAGTGCAGAGTCCCACACAGTGGTCCCAAATCATCCTCTGAGAACTGGAGACAGCCCATCATTTTGAGCAATCACTTTTTCACCTCGTTGGACTAGTCAAGTTTTCAATAAAAGGCAAGCTTTTATTTGTCAGACCACTAAGGAAATGCCCCCAAACCTACAATACTACCTTGCCTGACCCCTAATTCTTGAATATGTTTTCAGGAGGAATATGCTTATACTGAGTTCATTTGTGTACCAGTCTACCAAGGTAGATTCTTGGTAGCAGATGCCTCCCAGAAGACCAGTTGCTCTTATTCACATAGGCAATTTGATCAGTATCTACCCAACTGTGGGGGCACAACACCTTTCATGGGTTGTCCTTTTCCCCCGTATTTTGTGTTTTCAGACTTCTATCTGCCTAAAGTGCAGGGATTGAGTGCTTCATCAGAGCAACACTCTTGAATCTGCTCTTCTGTTTTCCTTTGTGGTTGCGAGGATCTGCAAGGCTTCTTGTACATCTCATTCAGTACAAGCACTACAGTGAACAGTGACCTGGACCACTTGTTCAATGTCAACACAGAAGCAGAGAAGAAGAAAAGCACACAGCCCAACAAACTGCTGAGGAAGGATTTGCCATTGCTCTCTCTTAATACAACATGAAATTCCCTTTCTATTTACCTTGCTCTTCACACACACTGATACCTGTGAAGCTGAAAGAGCTTACAGCCAACAGAGAATGGGACACAGCAATTTCTAAACCACCTAGTGAAGTATTTTCACTTTGGCAGTAGATAATAGCAGATGCTTCAGGGGAAGATGCTAGTGTGGTATGAAGTTATGAAACCTGTCCCATTAGGAAGAGCATGCGTTATGTTTCAGGCTTTCATAGAACCACAGAATGGTTTGGGTTGGAAGGGACCTTTAAAGGTCATCTAGTCTAACCCCTCTGCCATGAGCAGGGACATCTTCAACAAGATCAGATTGCTCAGAGCCCCGTCCAACCTGACCTTGAATGTTTCCAGGAACTGGGCATCTCCCACCTCTCTGGGCAACCTGGGCCAGTGTTTCACCACCCTCATCATAAAACACTTATTCCTTATATCTAGTCTGCATCTACCCTCTTTTAGTTTAGTTTGAAGCCATTACCCCTTGTCCTATCGCTACAGGCCCTGCTAAAAATTCTGTTCCTGTCTTTCTTGTAAGACCCCTTTAAGTACTGGAAGGCCACCATAAGGTCTCACTGGAACCTTCTATACTCCAGACTGAACAACCCCAACTGTCTCAGCCTGTCAACACAGGAGAGGCGCTCCACCTCTTTGATCAGCCCTCCTCTGGACCCGCTCCAGAGGGTCTATGTCTTTCCTGTGCAGAGGGCTCCGGAGCTGGATGCCGTACCGCAGGTCAGGTGTCACCAGAGGGGAATAGAGGGGCAAATATTCTTAGTTTGGTTTTTGGTTGGTTCGCCCCGCTCCCCGCCTTGTTTTTAATTCCTTGTTTCACTTCCCATAAAAATGTCTAAATCTTTACAGTATCCTGCTAAACTCTTCAGGTCTCTGGACACTTTCTTGCAACCAGGTACAGACAGCTGCTTCCCAGGTTCACCCATGCTCCTTGCCAGAGACGTGTGAACCAGCTCCAACCCAGAGACCTTTCAAATATGCTTAATGACCTTACTCTCTCAGCAGGGCTAATTAGCATCAGTGCAGCCTGGCTGCTGGACCAGAATGGCCTCGTGCCCAGCCAGGCTGGATGATGGACAAACCAGAGTGTCTCAATTTGACCAAAACAACAGGTAAAGTTTCCTATTCTTTCCTCTATGGAGCAGACATTTTCTTTCACGGATGTCAAGAAATGCCACATGCAGGGCAGAAAGCAAGGCTAGAAAATAAAACCCAGGGAATTTTTCAACAAGGGTATCCACTCAATCACCTGAGTTTTGAACAGAAGGGACTGGAAATACAGATGGCAATTTCTCCTTTCAATTCCTGCAGAGATTTGGGCTCCAGACTACGGATTTCAGAAGGCAATTTCCACAGGTGATGAAATGCTCTCCTTGTCAAAACAAACTTTTTTTTTTTTTTTTTTTTTTCCACAGATGATTAGCTGGCAATTTGGNGATGATTAGCTGGCAATTTGGCTAGCAGATGCTGAGTGATAGGATCTCACAAATCAGCAAATCCTGCCTTCCCCCTAATCCACACCTGTTCTACTATCACCACGATGAGTGCTGAACCTGAATGTGATTAAATTTAAATACCTCCCTCAGGTGCTTATGAAAAAAAAAAAAAAAAAGGAAAAGCAAAGCAACACAATTTTGGAGAAGTAATACTCTGGCTCAAAAAGGGGCAAATTGAGCTGTAGGAAATCAACATCTTGGCTTTTTAAAAGTTCATTTGCTCCTACTGTTTATACGCCACCTGAAGCCACATCTCCCTGGGTTTCTGACATCCCGGTGTTTTTTTTTTTAAATATTATGATATTGAATGGAATATAAGCTGCAATTTTTGTGTTTTCTTATAATCTTGTCCCTAACAAGAAAGGAAGGACACAAACCCTATTGCCCTTTAGAAAATAAGCAGCAAATAGGACTTCTGTTTTCTAAACATTTACATAGTTATCAAGTTGTTTTCATATTAAAGGATTATTTTGGAATGACTCAAATTCAGATTTTTTTTTGCCACAGGCACTAACATTTTATTCCAAATTCTGAATTACAATTACACTAAAAAATGACTGTTATTCAATAGCATACAAATTTAAACTTATCGGCATGGCTTTCCCTATACTTGTATCAGAAAAGCATATGTTCTCGGGAGCCATATCTTAGCTCCTAAATCCTAGCAGCATACTTAGCAAAAGTATTTCAATTCCTTTACATATTTCTAACGCGGTATCATTCATTATTAAAGTAACTTCAAGCTACTCTATATTTATTATAAACAACGAATGTCTGGTTACCATGTTTCACTCTGAAACCATTTTCTTTACCTGGAAAGTTTATGTCTAGGAAATGGATTGGGAAAATTTATAGAATTTAGAGTTAAAGACCTTCAAAAAATACACCATTTTTTTTTTTTCTCCTAAGCAAATACAAGTCTGTTCTCTGCTCTCCTGATTCCATTACAAAGATATCAGCGGAATTACAGTGGTATTAGATTGCAGTAACCAAGTGGTGAATTAGGTCCTGTACATTTCATTACATCAGCATAAAGCAGAAGCAATGTTCATATGGTTCTCTGATAACATGGTTACTGAAAGAGAAAATATATTCATCCTAGTAGTTTAAAAATATCTGACTAGAGAAAGAAATGCCATATTTATTTCCCATCAATGGCATCTACATACACTTCATATTTGAGAAATAAAGAATAAAGTTTTTAAAATTGCCATCACAGTGAGCTCACTCTGTTGCGTGATTTATATCACGGTATTTTCAGATGACGCTGCACTGCATTAGCTTAGTCACACCATGAAAACATGCTTGAATTGGAATATCTTGTTCATCTTTTAGGTCAGCTCAGTGCTGGACTCATATTTATGTGCAAATTCACTTGCACTTTCAAATTTGTCCATATGCGCAGATGAATTCTCCTCTTGCTTTATCAGGAATCACACATAAACTTGTATGACAAACACTGGTGACAACCCCTGCTTATCAAATCTCGGGCCATGTACTCAGTGCCTATCCTTCCTTTCTGCTAACTGCTTTTTTCGTCTTGTGGATTACAATGCATCTCCGGTCATTTTGAAACCATGTCAGAGCTTACATGGTTCTGGTCATCTCCCGACTTTCCATTCTTCCTAATTAGTTTCTCCTTTAGAGTTCAAGGGCTTTTTTATCAAAGAATCATAGAATCATAGAATGGTTCAGGTTGGAAGGGACCTTAAAGATCATCTAGTTCCAAACCCACTGCCCTGGGCAGGGACACCTCCCACCAGACCAGGCTGCTCAAAACGCCATTGAGCCTGGTCTTGAACACCTCCAGGGACGGGGCAGCCACAGTTTCTCTGGGCAATCTGTTCCAGTGACTCATCAACCTCACAGTAAACAATTTCTTCCTTATAGCTAATCTAAATCTCGCCTCTTTCAGTTTAAAACTGTTACCTCTCGTCCTATCGCTCCACTCCCTGATAAAGAGTCCCTCCCCATCCATCCTGTTCCTTTAGGAACTGGAAGGCCACTATAAGGTCTCCTTGGAGCCTTTTCTTCTCCAGGCTGAACAACCCCAACTCTCTCAGCCTGTCCTCATAGCAGAGGGGCTCCAGCCCTCTGATCATCTTCATGGCCCTCCACTGGAACCGTTCCAACAGGTCCATGTCCTTCTTGTGCTGAGAGCTCCAGAGCTGGATGTGGTACTCCAGGTGGGGTTTTTCTCCTATCCTCTCCTATATTTTGCAATTTTGATTGCGTTTTGTATTTTCACAATTATCATTGTTATTTTTATGCCAAGGTCTCACTAATTTACATAAATATTCCTGGCCAGAGGCAGATGTTTGAACTCCATGAGGCAAGTGGCTGCATTTTCTCAATCGGAAATTTCTGCAAATTGCATGAGGCCTCTTTGTGACTCCAGGCACAAGAGAAGGTCAAGATAAGCAGCAATGGGCAAGAACAAGGGTATGACTTCTTCTCTAAGATTTATTCAGCTGGAGAGTGGCAGACAAGTAAAACCTTTTCATAGCAAAAGAATGATTAAAATTGTTCTAGTATTGTGTTTATAAATTTATATCTGAATATTTGTAAGATGCCCAGTAAACGCATTGTCTGATAGAAATGAATAAGCAAATAACAGAGATGCTTGGAAATTTTCCATCAGTGAAAAATGCAGCTTCTCCACAATATCCATTTTCTGTGGAAAAATGCCTGTGAAATTGGCATTTTCTGTTAGGAAAGAGTCTAAAGTTCTGTTTATTAAACTGAAATAAATATTTTTGAATCAGTAAATAAATGGATTAACTAGATAGATATCTACCAGTATCAAGGTCTACTGATCTGAAGTTCAAGATGAGGTAATCAGTAGAGTAAAGATGATGCTTTTTGTTTGGTTTTTTTTTTGGTTGGTTTGTTTGTTGTTTGT
>VXBH01001270.1:45276-61813 GCA_013400035.1 Rynchops niger
CCAAAAAAAAAACCCAAAAAAAACAGCACAAAATGTTTTATCAAAGCTCAGAGAAGGCACACAAGTATGAAATACGATTTCATAGCTTAAACTAACAGGGTTTTTTGTTTTTTTGGTTTTTTTTTGACACCTTACATTCATATCTCTCCATTCATCAAGAATCCAAGTGTAGTAATTTTGCTCAAACAATTCAAAAGTAAAAGAGGTCTTCCTGTATGATAACATAATGACTACATGTTAAAACCTCCATCCTAATGATCTCATTTTTGCAAGTACTATTGTCTAACAACAATATTCAATATTTTGTACTACTGATATAATGAGATACTTCTGACAACCTGGGCTATCTGAAGGAAAAGCTACAGCATAAAAACCTTTCAAACCCTTCTACAAAAAATATAGTAACAGGTGGGCTATACTATCACCTTTAATTAGTTTAGCTTGATTATCACCTCCTCAAGTCAGTCAGCTAGAAGTCGTTAACATTTCAGAAATAATGAGTGAACTGATGACAAAATACAGAAGTAAAGCAGGTTCCAGCTGAGTTGTGCACTAGAGGCTGACAGGCTGTCAGAATCTGTCAGATTTAGACTTCTAACGAATAAAGGGCATTTCTAGATAGCTTTGTAAGGGGTTAGTTCGTCTCAAAAGGGATAAATGGTAGCACAACTGCTCTGAGAATTCACCATGAATCCATGCATCAAATAGGTGCATATGAAGCTTTATTATATCCGACCTTGCTGGTGCAGTCAATTGAATAACTCAATCTAGATAGGCTTTGGTTTGGATGAGCGCTAGCTGTCTGCAATTCAATCTAGATAAGTATAGGTAAATTTAGATATAAATAGAGGATGTATTGTTGGCTGGGGAGGAGGCATAAGGAGAGCAGCTGAAGGTCACCATATTCTCACTCTTCACTGAAAGCCTATGACTACCACTCAGAAAACAAAGGGCTAACCCCAAGGCCATGGACATCAATGGAAATTTATCATTGTCTTTTTTATGAATTTAAGCAGACTCCAAACTTGCAGTCTTACCTGTTAATATTTTATTTTACCTATAAATAGTTTTGACCAGAGTAAAAAAGTCCTAAAAAAGACAGTGATTTCTGCTTCACAAAATATTGTGTGATATCACAAGTCCAAAGAAGATGTAACCTTACACATAAGTGATCATCCCTTGGATTAAAATGTTATTGAGAGTACATATTTCAAGATTTCTAGGGTACTGAAAGTAAAATGTGTTTTCCATCATCCTTATTAATTGTGTATTTATTGGGTGTAGATTATTCATTAAGTCAAGTGTTGTCTGCTCCAAAATTGAGCTGAAAGGTCGCCTCTTTAGTGAGTTAAGGATGATCATTTTAGGACTGATCATTTTAGTATATTAAATATACTCTTGTGTCCATTACACAATTAGTTTTCTTGTGAGTCTTTACTAATGAAAAAGAATATGGAAATCCGTTGTCAATTCAGTAGAATATGTCAACTAGGAGGAACTGAATGATCACAGAGCCACCATGCGGTCGACGTTGAAGGGACCTCTGGAGATCTAGTCCAATCTCCAATCTCCCTGCTCAAACCAGGGTGAGCTACAGCAAGTTGCTGAGGGATGTGTCCTGTTGGGTTTTGAACATCTCCAGAGATGGAGACTCGATAACCTCTCTGGCCAGCCCTGATGGAAAAGAGTTTTTATCTTATCTTTAAGTTGAATTTCCTGTACTTTATGCCCTTTTCTTTTTGCTGTTGTCACTAGGCACCACTGAGAGAAGCCTGGTGCCATCTTCTTTACTCCTCTCCATCAGGTGTTTATACACATTCATAAGATCCCCCTTGAGCCTTCTTGAGATTGAACAGTCTCAGCTCTCTCAGGCTGACTTTGCGTGAAAGATGCTCCAACACCTGAATCATCTTCCCATCACTGGACGAACTCATTCCAGTATGTCCATGTCTGGCTTGTACAGAGGACCCCAGAAAGGGACACAGCACTCCAGGTGTGTCTCACTAGGGCCAAGCACAGGGGAAGAACCACCGCCCTTGACCTGCTGGCAATATTTTTCCCAGTGCAGCCCAAGAAGCTCATGATCCTCTTCGCTACAAGGGTGCATTGCTGTCTAATTGTCAACTTGGTGTCCAACAGGACCCTCAAGTCCTTTTCTGCTAAACTGCTTTCCAGATGCTCAGCCTCCAGCTTGTGGGGGTGGTTAAGGTTATTTCTCCCTAGGGCTAAGACTTGGCATTTCCCTTTGTTGAACGTCTGAGTTTTGTGTCAGTCTATTTCTCCAGCCTGTGCTGGTCCCTCTGGATGGCAGCGTAACCCTCCTGTGTATCAGGCGCTCCTCTCAGTTTTGTATCAACTGCAAACTTGCAGAGGGTGCATTCTGTCCCACTGTCTAGGTCAAAATTTGAGGATTAGATTGGTAACAATGGCAAACCTTGATAGTGCAATTTCCAAGGATGGTCAGTTAAAGAGAAATAATGTTTTATATTGGTTGGTTGGTTTTCTACCTGCTCACCAACTGCAAAGGAGAAAAAATGGCCATACTAACTAGTAAGGGAAAATTTATACAAGATTAGGAAGATGAAACAAGATTAGGAAAAGGCAGATATAACTGAAAACAAATCAAACAATGTGTTTGTCATAGCTGTTTCCTTCATAGGTAAGATCCTGATTGTCACCTTCCAGAAAAAAAGTGCAAAGAGAGAAGTAGCATAGGCCAGTGTTGGGAAGCCTCTTGAATATTACTAAAAGAGATTTTTTGTTTGTTTGTTTTATTTGGCAAACGAAAAGCAAAATGGAGTTATAGTCCCTCTCTATAGATATATCAATGGGATAAACCACAGGGAGAGGTATGAGCTATGTGGGATGAAAAACTGTTGTAAGAAAAAATCACTATAGATTTACTATAAATAAATATAGGCTGAAAATTACATACTCTAAGCGTTGGAAGACTCTGATTTTAGAGCAAGCTTCCAATCACCGTATTAGAAATAAAACTTGCAAGGTTTAAAATGGAATTCAGTTAGTTTATATGGAGCATGGTACAGTCTGAGGTGGCAAGGAAAAGGATCCTGACTCATTAATTTCTTGTCATTCTTATGTTTCTAAATTATAACCACTTAAAACTTAAAGGGTAGAGTAAAGCGAGCCGTCCCTGTCCACATGATTCAGTTGGAGATGTCTCCTACACATGGAGATGGGAAAGAAAACCACCTCCTCTGTTTCCTGAGAGATCCCAAAGTGACAGTCCCACCAGTCCCTGTGTGTGTTAGAAACTCATCTAAAAGAAAACCGTCAGAATTAAAGCTCAAAACCCCAAATCTGACTGAAGTAGCAAAGATATTTTTGTTTGGGACTGGTTGGGTTTTTTTCAGTCTGAAGTGGATATGCTATGGGGAAAGAAGGAGGAGTAAAGAGGAGGAAAGGGAACATGGTAAGAGGGTAGGCACTGCTTGTAATATTACAGATATTTTGTATGATAAAAGCTTGCAGGCTATAAATCCAGAGTGTTACTCGACCATAGGACAGACTATATATAATCAGCACATATAGATCTTGTATAATTGTTCAACTTGTTCTGTTGTTAGATCAAAAGAAGAGTTAACAGCTTCCTTGGGCTTTCACCGCTGCCTGAATTCCTTTCCTAGTTACACCACAAAGCAGGAGGGTTTGGTTGGTATTGTGCGTACCCTCCTGTACACGAAGGATACATGCAAATAACTAGGAAAGGCTTTTATCAGTCACTTCGAGATAAGCATCTTTTTTTTTTTTTTTGTCACAACGGTAAGATTTAAAAGAGTATGGATACAAAACACGGAAACACGGATACAAAACATCCTGACTTTTCACTGGCAGCTGCAATTGCTGCTCCTGGACAATAAAACATAGTAAGTTTTACTCGCCATAACAAGGAAACTGACAGCCCGCCAAACAGCTGCAGCTACAAAAAGGAAGGAAATTGCAGCCAATGATGTTTGGTTATGCTCTTGCCTTAGAGACATATAGGGCTTTCACCCGCTTTCTAATACCGTTTTCCCCAGAAATTAGAAGAATATTCCTATGTGACCTGTGTCTCCTATGCCACACAGCCCTTGTGTCTGCCCAGGCCGAGTCAGACACCTAGCCTTTGCAGGAGCAGTAATATATCTCCCAGATCAAAACTCAACCATTCTCCTGACTGACTGACTTTCATGAAGAATTCAAAGTACTAGCCAGGTGTTATGCAGCTGCCATGGCAGTCTGCACTCAACATCTTGCTCCAAATTTTACTTCAGTGGGGAAATTAGTCTTGGTGAAACAGCATTTGGGTCATTGTGTCTGTGTTGAATTTGAAGTAAAGGTGTGCCTTGCCATGACCACATTGGATTCAATATAATCACATGCTTTTTGCATTTGATTATGACCACATTGATTACATCTTACACGTGTATGTATGAAATATGCCAGTTTTAAAACAAACAACAAAAAAAGAAAATATATCAAATCATACTTCATAGTGTGGCTCTCCACAAGGAGAAATTGTAGATCTAAGGATGGTGGAAGAAAAGCTCTCCTGGAGGCTGAAGTGGATGGATTCATTCATGTGTTTCCTCTTGCTGCGTTAGTATACCGTTACCCCCCACAGTGGCTGACCCAGTGAAAGTTCTTCCTTCGCTGGTTATGTGACAACATTCCTAAGAGTTTCAAACTATGTACTTTCCCATTATCAAGTAGCTTAACTCCTTGGTTTGGTCTTGGGTCATTGTCCACGTTGCATTATTTCAGTTCCAGGCTCTCTTTTGGAGTGAACTGACTAATTCTTTCTGAAATAATACCTCGATGAGATTCCAGAAACAGCTTTGCCCAAAGACCACTTTTAATAGACAATACGAATGAGACATCCTATCGAGACTTATCCATCCTGAAACAATACCAGCAGGTTTTATATTCTTAAACATCCCTACACAGCTTTATATCATGCAACATAAATGCTTGGCATCCCACTAGGTTGCAACACAGACCTCATTTTATTTTGAGTGCATATGGACATAAACATGCACAAAAGGAGACACCCGAGCAAAGAGCTTTGCAGATTGGATATGACCGTCCTGATTTATGAGGATGTATCTGACTGGTGTCAGTGCAAGCTGCTCTGCATTTTGTTTACACCAGCACTACTTCATGGAATGGGTGGAGAGAAGAAATATCCATTTTATTTAGAGCAGCAGGTGCTAAGCCTCCAAAGTCCTGTTTTTCATTGTTTAGTAACATTCTGCAGCAAAAATCTTAGTCCAAGACCTTGACATGATCCATGATGAACAATGAGGTGTTTATGATTTTTTGGACTACCCCCAGGGCTGAGATGCATGGCTTTTAATTGGGTCAAGGCAGACTTATAATAGACCTTAATGTCTTTTCTATTTTGTTATTATTGCTACGACAGTGGCTCAGTTTGATAACGCAATTTCAGAGCATTATTATGTAAGTAGCATTCATATTGAATTAGCAAACTATGTAACAACAGGGTAAGAAAACTAATGCATGCTAGACATCTCTTACAATAAGCTTCTGCATGTTTTCACCACAAAATGACATCTGTGACCTTTCTCTTCCCTTTCCAGTACAATCAGTCAGTATGAAAAGCTCTGCTCTACTGTTAAAAATAGATCACCCCACCTATTAAATGGTGTTCAGCAGAACATGCGTGTAAGCCTTGCAGCAAAAAAAAAAAGGTAACTGTAGTCACTTACCTTGCATTTCTGTTTTTATTTTTTATTTTAAAATATAAATTATGTAGGCCAATATGTTTCTGTGTTCGTGTTGTCTGTGTGAGCTCGACGCTGTGGATTCATAATGATGAATACTAGATCTGGGCACTGCCGTAGCACACACAGCAGCACTGCTTGCTCCAGGTCTGAACCACACACTTGACTGCCTTTGTCCAATTAACAGCTGATACAGGACTTATGTCAGCTTTGTGTTGGCTGAAAGACAACAGGGAATATCTGATCTGGTAAGAAGCTGCATGGCAGAAGTTATCCTGCAGGTAGACTGAGTTTAATCCAAAGGGGCTGCTTTTAAGTGTGTACTAATGCCAGATTTCCTGTACTGTTCAGCGAGCCACTACAGCACTCGCCTATCCTGAACTGACCTTTAAAGATGCTTTCACCACCTTGACCTATGAGTTAGGCCACCTGCAATCCCTTAATGTTCTTCCTCAAAATTCATCTGTGGCGAGGACAGGAAAATAGCAATGGTACCCAGGTGCCCCGAGTATCTTCTATGTCCAGAGAAACAAAATCCGATGCACTGTGAACATGCAGGTATCAATGCCTAGAGTTAGAGCCAGGCTAACTTGAAAATTAATCTGTTCAGGGAAGAGCAAATTTCTTTCCTTTGCACAGTAAGTGAGCTATCTCAAAACATATTCATATTCTCAAAACTCAAAACATATTCCGAGTACGTATATATTTATTTTAAGAATGCCATGTTGTTTTCTTTAACCAATTAATAAACCATTTTATAACTATACCCACACATTTCTTCATCCTCCATATATCTCAACCAAACACTTTGTAGTTGTGAAAATATTTCGCTTACACGTGTGAAAATTTCTCAAGGAGGGGCACCTCTTTGAGTGCTGACAATGTTACTTTATTAGTTATTTTATTAGGGTACTTAATATTTTAATCGTCTATTAGAGAATTTGCTGAATACTTTTGACCACGAGACAACTTTCAAGGATTTGTCTATATGTTTAATTTCTGATTCAGTGCGATGCCTGTCATGTATGGCATATAGTTTGGCTAGAGATTATTGAGAGGCTGTTGGCTACTGCGATTTGTCACAGCTCCAGTAGTTTGCATAGAGTTATTTGCACAGAATATAAGTGACACTAATTGAGCTTGTGTGATGTACTCACAAGTGTAAAATTAATGGCACTTAATAAAGAAAAATATGGGGGTTTTGGTAACTGCCGCACAATGTAGAGTAATGTTCTGGTTTCTCTAAAGTTTATGGCAAAAATACCACTTCTTTCACTAATGTCAGGACTTTTGTCAAGCTATTCTTCTGTTTGTTGAATCTGGTAAGTCGTAAATTACCTTATTATAGTGTTGCTCACTGAGCTATGGGTCACATTGTATAAAAAACGGGAAAGGAACAGTAACTGTCAAATATAGATGTAAGACATGTGACAAGTATAGAAAGGGGAAAAAAAAAACCCAAAAGCTAACTATCTGATATCAGAACAAGGGGAAAAAAAAAAAGGAATGTTACAATTCCATAAGTGATTGTTCATTCGTAAAGAACAGAACTTTTTTGTACTTTACCCACCAGCACCTGCTTTTCTGTTCCTTTACCTTTGACTGCTTGTGCCCAGTGCTGCTGTGCAGCTGTGGGTGCTGGCAGCGTAATCACAGCACATTGGGCTTCAGGTTCATTTTCCAAACAAATCAAGCAGGGGCAGCAGCACCGCATTGGTTTGATATGCCTGGGCAAATCTAGAAAACATTAACTGAAGGTCATGAAATCATATATTAGATGTTTTCTGTCTCTGGGGAATCTGACCCTACCCTGAAGACTCCATTTAGAGAAGTACTACTAGTCCCTTTCCACAAGCGGGGGTGGGGTGGGGGAATCAGTAAAAAGATTTATAAGTTTTTCTACCACCAAGATACCGCTGGATGGGAATTTGCATATAGATAACCATAAAAAAGGATCGTACAAAGCCCACTGAAATGTGAGAAATCTGTGACAAAGGCGCACTGAAATTCAGTGCCTTAACCACATGGTCATCTTTCCTCTCTGAGAAGTATCATCTGCTTCAGTTTCACACCGTAGGCACAACCACTAAGCCCCTGGCACCAACCTCCACCGTGGGCAGAATCGCAAACCTTAAATCACCTGAACAATACAGAAAGCGCATGTTTAATCCTTGGAGGGCAGGGTTTCTCCACACAGGTATTATTTCCATTTGGCTCTTAAAGATGGGGAATGAAGGATTTAACTTGGGGGATAAAAGGGAAAAGGTGTGAATGCTCGGGATGTTACATTCGATGCCTTGATCCCCAAATCCCTAGCTATATCCAGAAGGAAACGAACTATAATGTGACTCTGCCCGTGATGTTGTTGAGAGAGCCTGCATTTTTGAAGAAATAACCTGACTGCTACTTATTTGTCTTGCTCTGCGTTCACTGAACTAAAAGCAGGCAAAATACAGATCAAGGATGGATTTTGTAATAAGCTCTTAACAATAAAGATACTTCTTTGCATTTCCTCCTTGGAGAACCTGACAAACAAAGAACGGTGTTATGAAATAATAAACAGATTTAAGGAGCTTCTGAAGCTAAGCAGTGGAGTTTTGCCTTGTGAACCTGTTGTACAGGGAGAGCAGCTGTAATTTAACAGATTAAACTTGAACCCAGGAGATTGCAAGCTCCAGCTTGCAGAGTGAATCTGCCCCTCAGCAATGATGGGAGCTTGTGCTGGAGGCTGGAGCCTCTCTGAACCCCAGCGACCTGGCTTATCTGTACAACATGAAAACCAAATCTGTTATCTACAGGCTCAACAGGTGTACGAGGGACTGGGAAGTCGAAATTATTAATAGAACTGGGCTTGGTCAGAGATTTTCCTTATCACATCTTTCTTTCCCCTCCTGTATTTGAATATATGATAGTTGCATTTAATGAGGGGGAAAAAAAAATTAAAATTATTCTAGAACACAGATTTTTAGTTTGAAGATTCTTGGGGGTTTTAGACATTTTTTGTTTTGGTCTGAAAGACAAACAGAAGTTCAGGACTTCCCCAAGGAGCTGTTGTTTAGGTACGTTACTCCCTGGTTTGTTTGAATTTTGTTTCCACAGTAGCCAAACATTCATTTAGAATCCCTGCTTTTCCACTCAGTTTTTAGCCTGATCTGTTAGTGCTCCAGGTTTTCTAAGGACCTTCTGCTTCTCAAAATTGTCTCATCGTTTTCACATTCACACCTAATGACAATGGAGAGGTGTTGCTTGTAGCCCACTTTAGCAGTTAGAATTAAGAATAATTACAGCAATATGGGAGATTCTTATTTACCCTACCTTACTAAGCCTCAGCAGATTTTATGTATCCCTAGTATAGTGTTTTTCTTCAAAGCTGTACTAAACAGACACATTTATTTGCAGGCTCATGGAAAATTTTGCCCTGTCTTAGCTGACCTACAGGCTACAGCTTGTCAACTTCTCTTTCAGTTATAATGACAAATAACTTTTGTGGATTAAATGAAAATATAATCCAGTTGTTTTTTTTCAGAGTCACAAGAGAGGAAAAATTAAAGAGCTATTCAGATGGAAGGAAAGAACATTGTTGTGTCCTTTTATCTCTAATCTCCCACAAATCCATTTGTATCACAGTCACTTTCTCAAGATATGTATAACCATCTTCTTGCAAAACCACCCATAACTCCACTGACTAAAAACAAAAATTAAAAAGCTAGAGCAGAGTACAAGAGAAATGGATGTTTCTTGCCAGGAAATAAATTAGCTGTGTGCATTACTGACCTTGTGACCATGTAGGTTCCTACTGTGCATGTCGAGTTTGACTCTGGGAAACAAGAATTCCTCAGAGACGGAGAGCTGGAATGGTGAGTGGAGTTTCCATCAGTGTATGTGGTTATGATGACAAATTAGTCTGTTCCTCTGCATATCACTTGGAGCAAAATTTCACTAAAGAACACCTGTATCATAAATATAACCTCACGTTGAGTTACAGCATAGCTTAAAAGACCTCAGATGGTAGTTAATCCATCACAACTTAATGTACTTTGCTCCAGGGGGTTAGTTACACTTGCAGATAAAATCAGGACCTTGTTCCTAGTCTAATTTTGTCTTTCTTCACCTCCCAGGTACTGTATCTTATTGCGCTTCTCACTGCTAGTTTAAAGAGATTTTTCCTACCAGCGAACTTTTCCCTATGCAGGGGATGCTTTTGACTTTCTTTTCGGTAAGATTCATAGTCTGAGTTACTTCAGTCTTTTTAGTCTTCTATGGAAATGTTCTAGTGAGAAGTTCCTGTTGTTTAGTCAGTCAGCCTCCTTTTTGGACCTTTCCTCTCCCTGGTCCCTCCACCCCAAATTAATTCCACACAAAGTCAGACACATCTTCAGAGCACAACAGAAGTCATCAGAGAACCATGGGGAACAGGAATCTACCACCACCACTCTTAGGTATCATCATTCTATCTGTTTACTGTGTTCTTATCTCAGTTTTTGGACATCTAAAATTTCACAGATGGAAAAGAGCCTATTGAAGGGAAACATCACAAGCTTTTCACATTTTTATTTTAAGATTTGCGCTTTCTTGCGCATGTTTCCATCAAAAAGTTGGGACATCCAGGCTGAAATATATAGCTGAAGAGTATAGGATTTATTTATTTGTGGGGTTTTTTTAAACTGCCTGATGTACATAGAAAGTACTGAACAGAAGTTTCCCTCTCAAGGCTCTTTGAGGACTTTGTTGAAAGGCAAGAAAATCAATTGTTTATGTAGCAACATCACTTCATTCCAGGCATGCGCTGAAGCACACACTTATTTAACAATAAATCTGCTGCTATGAAATGTAGGTGAACAAAATAAAAATAAACAATAAATTATTCTGCATCTATATAGCAAATTCTATGCACTGCTTTCAAACAACTTTAGAGTAGTGGATAAATAACTTTTTATTACTGCAGGACAACGAAGCACAGAGATGGTTAATGAATTATCAGAAGCCTCACAGATAAAAGACCTAAACTGGGATGAACCAAAGGTATGAGTCCCTCTTCCCCTATTTACACTGCTTTTCTACAGAACCTACTAAACCTTGTGAGGATCAGAGCTAGTTTAATTCCCTTTAAATTCAGTCTGGAAAGAAGTTATTCCATAGCAATATGTGATGAATAATGTATTTGGATGAAGACTGCTCAACCAGCTCTATGAATGTACAAAGTCTGAAACTGCATGGGAACACACATTGTAAGAAGCTCAAGTACTAAAAGTAGTTCATGGGCTGTTCACAGCAAGCAATCAGTTATCAAGCCACATGACAGCAAGGTATATGATCACAACAACATCAGTTTCAATGCAAAAAGTGATTTTCTAAAGAAATAATGAAAGTCGGTTTACAGATAACTATACTGCTTCGGCTGTCAACTTTTAAATAATGAGCTATAATACCAAAAAAAGTTCTGGTGGGAAAAAGTGCCTTGAGTGAGCTATTTGACTCCTAATATTTTGATAGGAGATTTAACAATTTAACTCTTGAAAGCTCTAGAGCTTTCAGCCTGCTCATCTGGAATCTTAAAGGATACAATGGACTTAATCACCAGAATTAAATTTAGTTAGTGCCTCAGAAATAGGTGAGGAAAATATGCTGCATATTCAATAATTTTAAATTATTTGTACTTTGTGTCACTGACTTCTTCCTCAAAGTATGGGTCTATAAGAACAAGATCAGCACCCGAGGCTTTCCTACTATTTTTGTCCTAATTTGTGTCACGTTTCTGGAATCCCCCCCTGAAAATGAGGAAGGCACTGGACAAGAATTTCCTGCACTAGGGTGACTTAAGTGAAGACATGCAACACTCTGAATCAATGATTCATTTTAGATTTGTTACAGACTGAGTATAGAGTATTCAAACAAGAAGCAGACAATGCAGGTAATCTTGGAGATTTAGCTGCTGCAGCTGAATAACAGCAGTGTGATCTGAAATAGGAAACTACAAATGTAGAAGCAAAGGGAAAAGGCCACAACTCAGATGGTATTTGCATGCACAAGTCCTGGAACTGCTGGAGTTGAAGGCTTTCTCTCTCCTCCTCCTGGTAAATTTGAGGACGGAGATAATTAACTGAGTAAGTGGCATCAACATGAAATGATGAAGGGGAAGAATATCCCAATAGTGTTCAGCAGAATGATATGGAGAGCTGAGAAACCTCAGCATCTGCAATCCTGGAGTCTGTGAGAGGATTCATTACTGAATTAAAAAAAGTAACAGCTAAGATAAGCTAAAGTATAATGAGAAGAAATGACAGAAGAGACCAGCAACGCTCCCACAGATAATCTGGGAATCATCCAAGGGTTCTCAGTCTTGCTCAGAACAACAGTTTGGAACTAGAGATGTTCATATGGGTAAAGATGTTCAAATAAAAGGTGAACCAAAGACTGTTAAGTATCTTGTCCTTTAGCCTGGTAATGCATGCAGGCTTTTTTCTACAGTCATCACGAAAAGCAAGATATTTCTGAAAGCTTCCACGGGGACAGCCTGAAATTTTAACATTTTCCCACTGACTTCGGAAAGCAAATCAAGTCACCTCCACGCCAATGAGACAGGGTAGGCTAGGATATGGGAAAAAAGAGAAGTTTTAATAGATTTCTGAATTTTCTTTCACTTTCAAAAAGCTGATTTTTCTTTTGAGAGAATGTTCTTTGGAGCTGATTTTTGAAATAATCTCAGGCCAGCTGTAGTAAGTACCAGGAGGCAGGGGACCTGAAATCTTAGCTCTTCACAGCTCCAGGGAATTTGAGCCAAGAGATATTATATGTCAGCATAATCTTTTGCAGGGGACACTTTTGGTAAAATATCTCTCTGTTCTTCTTGCTTGAGCAGAGCCACAGCACAAGAAAAATACAAAGGTTTACACAGTTGTAAAAAAAGAATGAAAAAGGAGACTGGCTGCAGCTGTGGTCCAAACATGGCTTAAGAACAACAAAGACATTTTTTGAACTGCATCTTTTTTGCACTCTTACTGAATTTAGCTGAGAGACAGGTATTCTGCAGGGACAGATATGTTGCTCTAGATGTCCAATAGCACTACTTCAGATTGCTAGAGAAGGCCCCGGGTATCTCAAGCAGGAGAAACATGATTTAATTCTCTACTGACATTCAAATTATAGCTATATGGCTTCTTAGGAGACTGAATCTCTGTTGGTTGAACACATATATAAAAGTTCATAATGTATTTCTTATGATTTATCAAATGAGGTCAACAAATACTTAGACACAATTCCTGTTATACATTTTTCTTTTGTGAAAGAGGTTGTAGTGAGGTGGGGGTTGGTCTCTTCTCCCAAGTAACGCACGATAGGACAAGAGGAAATGGCCTCAAGTTGTGCCAGGGGAGGTTTAGACTGGATATTAGGAAAAATTTTTACACTGAAAAGGTTATTAAGCATTGGAACAGGCTGCCCAGGGAAGTGGTTGAGGCATCATCCCTGGAGGTATCTAAAAGATGGGTAGACATAGTGCTTAGAGATATGGTTTAGTGATGGTTTGTGTCAGAGTTAGGTTGATGGCTAGACCAAATGATCTGAAAGTTGCCTTCCAACCTAGGTGATTCTATGATTCTATGATATTCATAAGTTACTCAGAAAAAAAGTCTATTTACTTCTGTTCTGATGATAAGAATTAATTATAGTAGACAGAGTACTATTGTCTTCTTTAAGAGATTGCGCAAGTCCATAAATATCTACTTTTTTTCTGATGTTTCTCAGGATGCAAGTATTTCAAATCATTTTAGTCTTAAGCATACATCCTACACACAAAGTGTTTGAATAATCTTCCACATTGCTGTTTACATAAGTGCAGCTACATTTTATTTTCTCTTTTAATTTTTGATCTTAATCCTAGCTAATGAAGATATTTGCATGGTCATCTCTGGAAGATAGTGTAAACAGACACAAATAGTGTAAACAGACACAAACAAGAATGTTTGAGGGACTAGCATGTTAAAAACAGAGAGGAAAGAGAAAGAAAAGAGAATTTAAGAACAGTCTTAAAGGAGTCAGTGAAAAATGAGAAAAAAAAAAAAGACAGCAGTCTGTAGAAGAAAAATGGATTGGCAGGTGGGGTAAGAGAAAGCAAGTGGGGGGANAAAAAAAGACAGCAGTCTGTAGAAGAAAAATGGATTGGCAGGTGGGGTAAGAGAAAGCAAGTGGGGGGAAAAGACAACAAAGCAGAACTGACTGAAATGGGATTTGAAGGGGAGACTTCAAATATCTCAAGGTCTCAGGATGTGGGCCTTTTTAATTTTTTTTTTTTTTAAACACCTTCACAAGGAAAGGGAGGAATCTTGTTTGCAATGCTGTCATAAAAGAAAAAGGATAAATCTGATTAAACCAATATGTACCTATGAGAATAAAGTAAATATGGTAATGAGCTCAGATTGATTTTATCAGTATGCATTTGTAATAACAGCAACAATAGCAGCAAAAACAGACAAGATTTTTAGAGGAAGTGGTAAGAAAAAAGGGTGATAAATGAAGAATTAAGTATTTTTTTTTCTAGAAAGGAAAACAGACAGAATCCAAAAGAGAGGGAAAAAATAAAAGAAGACATAAAGCTAGGAAAAATATGAAATGCAAATATTACACTGGGAGGAGTGGAAGGAGGAGTGTGGAAGAGGATAAAAAACCTAGTTTAATCACCTACCAATCCATTTTTTAATTTATGAATTCGCTCATCCATCTTAATCTCATCACAATATCACATCTGAGTGCCTAAAGGCCAGAAAGGGTTTAATTTCACCCCTCCTTCCCAACAGGCAACCGACGGACGACAATATCAAGTCATTATTCCTGTTTAGCAATTTCCCTCTGCTTTTCCTGTAATAGAAAAAAAATCGATCAGCAATGGAGCATTTAGTGCATGGATCCCAATTCAGCAATATCTGCTTCTGGAAGGGTGTACCATTGCCCTGGTTTGTTCACCTGCAGTGTGAAAAGAGACCAGACAAAGTAGATGGAATGGACCTGTGGGACTTTTCCTCCCTTCTGTCCCTTCTCAAAAGCCCACACAAATCACATTGTAGACACCATCCAGGATACTTCTCTGTTTTCTGGTCATAGATTTGTCCCTGTCCTTTCATACACAGATAGGCCAAACACTGGAAGAGGGATATGGCCTCTAAGGGTGGAGATGAGCAAAATTTTAGGAATAAGGCAAACCCCTCTGACCTCTGAAATGCTTATGAGTGCCAGGAACTCTGGTTTTAAGAGTGCCCATGCTCTTTTCCATTATATCTTGGACAGTATTTGAAATTCATTGTCATTACTTTGGCCAATATAAAGTTCTTTTGAGTCATTGCAAAAGCATAGGAGAAATGGCAATTTGAAAATAATGAAGTGTTCAGCTAAAAGTGATATTAACAAGCAGTTACTTTATTTTTTTAATATTCATGGACAGTCAAAACCAGTTTCACATTTATTCAGAAACCAGACATTTTCCCTTTACTTTTCTTTTTTCCTTTTTCTTTTTATTTTTTTTTTCTTTTCTCAAAAAACCTTAAGACCCATGTTTCTATTAAGGGTTTGTCTGACAGATTCGTGAACAGCATTATTTATACACCTAACTAAGCTCCAATGACCTCCCATACAGATGTCCTCAAACAAGAAACAAACAGGATAAGAAATATTGAGGGGAAGAGGGATTAGCTTTGAGAAGTATTTTGTAACATTGAAGAAGCTGTCCTTGTGATATTAATGAAATGAAGGCTGAGCATTACGATAGGGAAGACAATAAATACATAGAGATAAAAGTAATCCTAGGTTATAATCCTATTATAAACTCTTCCAAAAGGTAGAACAATTCTCCAGACCTTTCAGGAAGATGGGAGGTCATATGTCAAGAACAGATAGGTGAAGTACGGCATCTTCATTGACACTTATTTTACTTTTGAGATTAACCAAAATTGATCAGAATAAATTAGCACCACGGTGCTGTCAGATGCAAAGAAGGTCAAAGGCTTCATGATCGCTGTTAGAAAACTGTCAACAGAGAGAATTAGATCTTTAGTGGCATTTATAAGAACATCTGCCCTTGGGTCCCTGGAGCTGGCAGTGCTGCCTTGTGTATCTCTATAGAGAGGTAATTAACACCATGGAGAACACCAAAATATTGGAAAGAAAAAAAAAAAAAAAACTCCATGGTTAGCAGAAGAGAGGTATTAATCCTAGAGGTATCAGAGTTCATATCCACCACCCGGCTGCTGATTTGGTCAGGTACAGACTGTGATTTATCCAGGCAAAAGAAAAGAAAGAAAAGACATGACAAAGCCGATCAGCAGCTGAAACCCAGAATGTCTGCGGTAGCTCTCCTTTCTGATTCGCATGCTGGAAGAACGGTAGGGAGATATTTGCCAGCTTCATGAAGATGCTACTGAGATTGCAATCAGACGTTCCTTAATTTCTGCACAGCAAAATATTGCTTTTCCTGGAAAAAGAACTGTGATGAATTCTCACATAGAAAAATAAGCGCAATGGCACTAAAAAAATAAAAAGCTGGAGAAGACTTGGTTTTCATGTAGTCAGTGTGAAAAACTGCACTAATCACCTTTTTCAGCATCCTTACAATGACCTTGGTGCTGCCATAGCTACTGGCCTTATATGGACTGCAGACAGTATTTTCCTGTTCATGTTGTCTATATTTCCTGTAACCTGCAAAGTTCCAGGGGAAATCTACTGGTGAACTGACTCTTATTTTCAATCACCATATAAACACTTTTTAGACAATGAAATCTCAACAAAATTCTTTTTTTTTTCTTTTT
>VXBH01001270.1:70469-136940 GCA_013400035.1 Rynchops niger
AAAGAAAAAGAAAAAGAAAAAGAAAAAGAAAAAGAAAAAGAAAAAGAAAGAAGAAGAAGAAGAGGAAGGCAAGGGAAGGGAAGGGAAGGGAAGGGAAGGGAAGGGAAGGGAAGACATGTAGAAAGTCTGTGCATCTGAACTCCCTTACAATCCGAGAGCCAGGGCTCCCATCTCATAGAGACATACATGTAAAGGCTGGTCCATGACCAAATGAGGATAAGGTTAAATTACTAATCTGACCATCAGCATGGGGAAGCAGTTCCAAGCCTGGCAATTTTAATTTAACCTTAATAGTTATTCTTGCAACAGCAGAGCTAGCCATTAGCCAAGAGTGTTCTAGATCACCAACCTAACTGGCGTGCCCGGATCCTGTAGTCTCCCTTCTGTCTTCTGTCGAAAAGCAAAAGAATACCCAGCTGTAATCCTAGAATTTCCTTTTGGGATTATACTCAGAGAGAAAAGTCTTGGAAGAATTTCAACCTTACCCCCACATCCTACTGACATTATAGTGTTGTATTTAACAAGTGTTAACTATTTACTGATTGCTAGTGTGTTATTCTATGACAACTAAATTAGAGGACTTGCAAAGCAGGCCAAGAATGCAAGAATGGATATTACTTTGACAGTACACATTCCATTTCCTAATGAAAGCAGTTAAGAAGATGAGGATAACTTATTACTTACTTATTAGTGTTTTGTCATACTGTGTGGTGAAAAGAAATAAAGAAAAAATGTTTTGTTTCAAGTTGGAGGAAAGACACTGCCTTCCAGGCAATCATAGTAAATTTAATACCATTGGAGTAAGTGGCTACAAGAGCCTCATGACAGTTGTTGACCTCTGTATCATGAGCTCCTTAGCAAATAAGCTTTTTACAGCCCAGAGTAAATTGTACACAGTATTTATAATGCATTGTATCATGAAGTCCAACTCTGATCGAAATCTCTGAGCACTGGCATAAGACAGTGGAGTACTACTGCTACTAAGAATCTTATAGTAAAATAATAGAATAAAACAAAGCATGGGAGCATACTGCTTGTACAAGATGCAGAAACAGGCTTACAAAAGCAAACTCACAAAGAAAATTATATAGGAGAGCCATTGATGCCTGGGTTTAAGAGGCATGCCCAGAAGCAGTGTTGTTGGCTCTATTACGGGATGTTTGCATCTGTGACACTTTCCAAAATGGTTTATCAAGTGTTTCTCGCATATTTGACAAGGTATAGAAGGCTTGTGAACCTTAATAAAATATGCTGCATCTGGTAAACAACGGTAAATTATGCTGTCATTTAACACATTCTTGACTTTGTATTGTACAAAGAAATAATGTTGCAAAATATCTCACGAAATGTGTTTGAAAGGGTGATAATCTTTTTTACCATTAATTTGCAAGTTGTCATGCTGCTGTCATTGTTGTACTGGGGATAATGTACTGTTAATTTCAGTACAACACAACTTTATATTATTTTTTTAAGAAGGCCGTTGTCAAAATGAATGAACCATCAGACACAGCTAACGGAAGGAGCCCTTTAAAACACTTGTGAAAGGTCAAAAAGATCAAACAATGTAACACAAACCAAAAGGAAAGTCAAACTACAATTTTAAGGAAGCAAGAATGTATGTACACCCCAAAAGGAATGAGCAGGAGACAGGAACAAATTAATGACTATTATTAGTCTATTATTAGTTGCTCCTTGCCATGAACAAAGAGTCTAATATATGCAATCGTTAACTCAAGGCAGCTGAGTTTATGGTCTATACCATGCAAGCTATGAAAGGAAATGTGTTCACTTCCCAAGCAGTGCTGGATGCTACCTGCACCACTTCCTCTCACTTCCTCCTTTCATTCCCCTCTAGTTTATGTCCCCCTTTGCCTAAGAGGACCATCTTCAACAGGAGATGGATACAATTCCTTCCCAAATCCTCTTTTCCAAAAAGTCTTACCACAACCTTGCCCCATATCAGTGTAAGAGACCAGAAGATCGCTCGTCTTTCACCTACCTAAATTCAATTCATGAAGGAACCAGCTTTTCACCTATACTTATGCCTTCCTCAGTGCCAGATAAAGGGCTATTCAAAGCTTTCTCTACTGTCCCTAGGGATGAATATTGTGTCGGCTGGGTCAACAATAAAGCCTTTTGTTTTTATCTTCATATCAACACTGTGAATTATCACTGTCTGCAGCCATAGTTACATCCTTATCTGATCGTTGTTAGTATGACTGGAAGAGCTCCTCTGGGATGAGTTTGTTTCATTGTGTATTGCACAGCATCAGTTGGAAAGCTTAATAAGTTATAATAAATATTGCTCTTCAGGGAAAGCTTTTCAATGAAAGCATATTGACCCTCAGTTTTCAGTTTCAATTGCATAAGTATTTTTTCTTGCCCTAATTAAAATAAATAAAGACTTTTAATCATGACTGAATAATTTAAACTTCTTAGCTTGCCATTTTCATGGAGGTTTCCCTTGCACTCAGGTGAAGTCTTCCAAAAATTTCAGTGATCATACACAACACCTAGACGAAAAATCTCTATTTACATCAGTCAGACCAGTAGACCTCGGTAACCTGCGTTGCCTGGGGACACAATGACATTTTATACTTCAAAAAAACTGTGTTGAATCATGAGGAGAACTGCAACTTAGAGGTTTTTGCTTTTGTTAAGCAAAGGAAGAAAGGGTGGCAAAAAAAATAATGATGTCTGGAAGTTGTTAGGAAAAGCAAATCATAAGGAAGCTAAAGTGTATTCAATATTCCCCTTTTTAGGCTAACAGCAATAAAGTTAAATGTCTGGATCACAGGACACAATTAAAAAGAGGTGCATGCACAGAAATAGGCAAGTCCCAAACTGTTTTTCAAAGGTGTAGCAAGCCAAATTTTAGCACATGGAAGTTAGTTAGTTCTCGAAAGATCAGATATATCAAGAAACAACTTTGCAGTCCATTCAGGGACTTGTAGAGCAGTAACTGCTCCTTGTCTCACGTGCATGGACAGTCTCTCACAACGTCAGAAGCCACCTTGCCACTACTCTTACTGCCTGTCACAAACTCTTTGGAAGACCTCTTCTCCATACCCCACTGTCACTAGACTTTAAAATAACCACTGACCAATATCTACCTTCCAGGAATCTACTACTGATGTTGGCTGGTAGACCTTCCTTGATCATGCCATTTCCTGCTATTCAGAGAGTCACTGCATCCAAAGGAATGGAGTCATTTACTGAGTCAGATTATTCAACAATCACACTTCCTTTAAAACAAGATTAAAGAAAGAAAATATGCTTAGTTTATTAAGGAAAATGTTAAAATATTACATTAAAATGAGACACAAAGTTTCAAAATAATAGAATAATTATCAAGCTTGTGTTTGACTATCTTTGATTGGTCCAGCTTCTCAACGGATTTAGATTTTCCTTTATTCTTTTTCCTGTCCCCGGGTTGTTTTATAAAGTCTGTCTGGCTACTCTGTTGCTAAAATTGGAATTGCTTTTCATGTCTTTCTGAACAAGCCTGAAGGATTAGAAAACTGCTTCTCACTTCTCTTTCCCCAAATCATAACTGCAAGAACAGCTCTCTCATTTTCCATGCCCATTACATTTTATGATTAGTGTGTTCCTTTCCGCCCTGCTGGATTGTCCTGTTCACAAAGTTGTCACAGACTACAGTAAAACTTCCTGCAAACTGGTCATTGCACTAGGCTCAGCACTTACAATTTGTGCTTAGCTTCACACAGAGAATAAATATACATTTCTAACACAGGTGACAGACTTGTACATTGGAGCGTATTTTCTGAGCCAATTTCCCTTATTCTGCCTTTTGTTATATTTCAGATATCCTACCGTCACCAGCAGTTATCCATTTTGTGACCTGACCCCAGTTCAGAAATACCTTCCTTAAAAAAAAAAAAAAAAGTACTATTGAATAACAGAATAATATAGTTTTCTTTTATTGTGGGAACAGCGGTCACTGAATAGAGTTAGTAATTACCATCTAGCGTAGGACTGGGTTTTAGTGTTGATGTCTACATATGCCTAAATGCCTAAGAGCCTAAATCACAAAATCATAGAATTGTTTATCTTGGAAAAGACCTTTAAGATCATTGAGTCCAACCGTAAACCTAACACTACCAGGTCCCACTAAATGTCGATACCTACATCGATGCTGTTGCCTACTGTCTCACAGCAGACAAAGATTTGGTCAGCATAGTCACTAGACCCTGTAGAAAGATTCAGTTCACCTAAAGTAGGCACCCAAAGGCAGATCAGCAGAGACCTTCTGCGCAGTCCCTTAACTGTTATGATGAAAGGCAGAAGAGATGTCTACTGCCAATATTGGCGTCCAGGGATATCCAAGACATCTATACAGATATGCCACAGGACTTCACAAAGATCCATCTCTTTTTGCTACAGCACCGGAAAGTGACACAGGATGCTTTCATATGTAGGCATTTAAATTAATTCCCATTCTGAGGTGACCTCCACAGGCTGAGGTGACCTCCAGTAGCTTCCAGGTCTCTGTCAAGCTCTGAGGAGTATCTGTCAGCTGTCTCTTGATGTCTAGAAATACCTGTGGCCGATGGCACTAGATTACTACATTTGGCCAGTGAAGGAAGCCCCAATGCCCAGAAATAAATCACTTTCCTTTTGTCATTGGATATATTTGAACTTCAGATGGACTTAGGAGCCAAGAATTAGAAAAGCTACCAAAATAAAAAAATTAAATCCACTCTTATGTAAACAAAAATGTATCTAAGAAACAAAGCCTATCTATAATCTGGTTTTAGTTTGGGTTTTTTTCATCCTTTCTTTTTCATAATACTGGATTTTAAATGTTTAAAATACACATGTTGATATTAGAAAGTTGTCCTCAGCTTCCAAATCCATCTGGAATACAAATTTTCCTCATGACAATATTTTTTAATGTTTAGGTGAAGTAGTTCCATTTCAACTATTTTATATATCATTTTCCATTTTAAAGAATAGTCTTTGCAATCCTTTTATGAGTGCTGCTGTAGTCTTTGTAAACAATCGTTGAAATTCAGCAAATAGAAGTCCCTGTGTTTCCTGTTGCAATGGATCTATTAGATGGAAGCATTCAGTGAAAAAAAAGCCTTTATTTGGTGACATCATTAAAGATTGTAACATCAGGATGCTGCATAGGCAACCTTAAATAAATATTTTTTTTAAATTATAAAATTTTAAGTGTTTATTTTTGACATCTCTATACCTTTAATGTAAATGTGCCTTTTAGTCCATATAAGACCATAAAACCATTTGCAGGCCATCATCATTTCAGCACCATTAACAAACTGCGTCTCACTGATACGCTGCCGGATTCACTTGTGTTTGTGTAACCAGCGTGCCATTTTGACAGCCAACCGCAATTCTAATCCCTTTGTCAATACACTGCACCACCTGTGATGCAAATTTGAATTAATCCTGATTTTCGTTGCCTACTTACACTTTTTGGGTAATGTAAGTGACACATCACAGCAAATCCTACTCACTGGAAGTCAGCAATGTTCCTGGCACTGCCTCTAGGAGAGAGAAAATGTTATCTGTTCAGAGGGATTCACACTGGAGTCTCTCCTTGTACCTCTTTATAGCTAGTACGAAGAAAGCAAAAGTCCGTATTCTGATAATCTTCTTTTTTTGATGCACAGCATGTAAGTTACAGCTTCTGTACAACGCTGGACTTGGGTTGACTTGACTTTTTCAGTCCAAGTTCACAGTCATAATCTCCAGTTCAATCTCTTATTTATTTTGCAGTAAATAGATGTCACATCGGTGTGAGCATCGCTTGGGGTAGCATAGTACAGTGAAATTCATTACCAACATGCCTGGGTCCAGATATTATTTCTCAATATCCTATCAGCTTTTTAACTTTGCGTTAATGAAATGTTACTTTGTGTGATTACTATAGCAAGGGGTGAATGATGCATGAAATAAAAAGCTGTCAAATCCTTGAGAAAGTGTTCAGCACAATGACACATGTCTGCTTACTGTATTCAAAGAGTTCAAATGATATTCTTCTCAAGTGAGAAGCACTGAAACAAATTACGGTCACTTTATGGGATTGACTTGGAACATATTCAAAATCACAAAAACCTTGTGCATTTTTTTCCTGTGTTCTAGGCTAAAATGAAAGAAACACAAGGTCAGTTTATCCTGTTGTGAATTAATTTCTGAATATGTATGTTTCCTGGGGCAGTTGTAGTCAGGCTTCCATAAAATGAAGTACTAACTAAACTCTTCAGTGTGAGAAAACAAACAATTCTGGAGGATATGACCCACAGGTAAGTAAAAAACCTACATGAAGAAGGTGAATAGGGTTGATGATGTACTGTCTTTTCCAGTACAGGAAATAGGTGGCAACAAATGAAAGAAGAATTAAAAGCACAAGCAAAAGAAGGCATTTTTCTACATAAAAGAAGGGAATATGTGAGAATCCTTGTCAGAAGATACTGTCAGTGCTGAAAGTCTGCATGGATTCAAAGGATGAATGGACAAACCCATAGGAATGAAATCAATTAGGTGTTACTTAAATACATAAAACCCATTTCTGTTTCACACAGTCCCTGTGAAAGTTTAATGTCTGGGACAGTATCGGGAGAAAGTAGAATTTATGTTTGCTCAGTTTGCACAATCTTCCCTAGGCTCCCTGCTGCCACCAAAGGGAGGTCACTGGGCAGACGGACCTTTGGTCTCAACCAATATGACTGAATTAATGTTAGTGAGTTATGCTGCCTCATTACGTCTTTTCACTGTACATTTTATGAATTATGATATTTTTTCATGGTTTTGATTACGTCCAACTACAAAATATAGCCCCCATGCCACAGATATAATCATTTGAATTAGTGAAGAACCTGGATCCCAGAAAAGAATTGAATCCCATTGTGCCAAAGGCTGCAAAAACATGCACAGCAATAAGAGCAATTTTGTCCCGTGTAGCATAAGGAGAAAATTAGTTCCAACCATAATTTTATTGGATCCAGAATGACTTCTCAAATGAAACAATTTTGTCAATTCAGAAGGATTCACATAGCTGTTTCAACTCATAACTCTTCATATCTGGCAATAAAGCAGAAGCACAAATTCTGATTCAGTTGCATCACTTTCACATGACGAACACAGGAAAATACAGTAGAATTATTCTTGGTGTGCAGTGTAGTAAACAAAAGAATAAAGCTCATTTCAGAAATGGCAATTAGTTTTTCACTTCACTCCCACTTAGAAATAACTGTTATAAGTGTCTTTATTGCAGAACACCTTATTTTTGTTTTAGATCCTGACTAATTTTTCCAATGATGTTCAACTATTTTGCATTTAGTTTTACTATGCATATCTGACTAAATCAAAGAAGGTGAAGTTTGGCTTTCCCTGGGAAAAGCGGAACACTTAAAAACCTCTCCAGGAGCTTTGCTATAGATTTTCTTTTACCTGACTTCAGCTTTTCAGAATTATTATTATTTGGGATAAGGAGAGAGGATGAATACCCCAAAAACGTTGACAGTTTTTGTCAAGTTCTGAATATCAAAAACCAATTAGCTTTAATGAATGGACAGGTCTGATTGTCAAGATCTTCTCAGTGCATGTAGGTTAGATATCAATGATTTATTAACTTAAAGTGGAATAAGGGCACATTCCAGTGATACAGCTGAGACAGTGCAGTATCTCCCCATGGCAGAGAACGGGCCATCCTGCTCTTACCAGCTGCTGGTTTGCTTGTGCCAGATCTGGTGCCCAGAGGTCTCCATCATGAGTTTTTTTTGTTTCACTGAAGTGACAGAAAATTAACACACACAAAAAAAAAGTGTGTGTATTCCGCAAACTTAGCAAATTAAATCAGCTCAGTGAAAGCATGAAGACAGCTGCCAGCGGCAGCTCCTGTGTGGCATGGGTGGGAGAAGAGTTGGAGACGGTCTGGGAGGAGAGAGGGCAAAATGGGACTGCTCTTTACATTCACAGCCAGTTACTAGATGGTCACAACTGTACCACACAAATATAAAAAAACCCACGGTTCTGGTAGGCTGCAAGACAATCCTCACAGTATTTCATAAACAATTTCATGCACTAATTAGCTATTTTATCTTAGGATCCCATGGGGCCCAGAGAAGAAAGATGCTCCATGGTGTAGACCCAGCCAGCCCCCTCTGGATAAAGACACCAAGTTGTTTTGGTTATTTTTCCGTAGGGCCAGGGATCCATCTGCATATACTAAGAAGCTTAGGCCAACATATTCCCATGCTGGATGGATTAAAAATAACTTCCTCTGTAAAGAAGCTTTTAAATGCTGTTTTAAATCTAACCCTCAGCAGTTTGTTATCCCAGATTCAACGTCCATCTATTCTACGATCAAAGTTGTTCAAATGCAGCACCCAGGTTTAAAAGGTTATTTATACAGGTTTTAAGACAGTGTTATTTCACTGATTGAGTACTTTAATATTGGCTTCTACTAAAAAAATACATACCGGAAGTTACAGAGATGCTGTTTCTCCCTGTCTTTCTGTCACTTTTAGACAGACATGGAGTGATTTAAGGGGTAACTTTTCTATGTGTATTGTGTTGAGATCTGAATCAACTCAAAATTTATGGACTGAGAGCTTCCAGGCTTGTTTTGTGAGACACTCATACGTGTTTCTTATATAAGCTATAGATGTCACAAATCTAGAGGTTTGTTTGAAACTCAGACAGCCCGTAAATTATTATTTTTTTCTCCCTTTCTGCACCTTGATCATGGATATTATTCTATCACATCTCCTTCATTCAGGAGGAGTTTGTGTCTGACTATATTGTAGTTGGCATCGCTGATCAAATCACAGCAGCCACACTCTCCTCTTAAACTCCCACCCCCCTCTCTGGCTGAGCCAGAGAGTCAATATGATGACTAAGGGCAGTAAAACTCAGTTTCTGATTCTGCTGTGCTTCACCAGGCTGCCTTGTTATTTTTAAGTCTCTCCTCCATATGGTGGCACGCTCTTGTCCCCATATTTCAGTGCCTTCCAGAGGAGCTTCTATCCACTTATCTGATACCACGTTGCCCCCTAGTGACAAATACTTCACTTGTCTCATACTTCGCTCCATCCGGATCCTGTAGTGATGACTTCTTTTCCTCCAGCACTCCCAGGTGTTTGTCGTTCTGTTTTGGTTTAGTTTTAGATCACGCCCTTATCTATGCTGGAAAAACGTTCCTTAATCCTGTCCCTCTGGGATATTGGTGGAGTCAGGCTCACTTTGTCTCCAATCTGCAGGAAGAGCCCAAGTTTCTGTGCTGCACTCTTTACTGCCATTTATACATGGTGGGTTCCGCTCACCCAGGCAGGATTTGTGCCACAGGGCTTAGTTATTGCAGAAATCAGCAGTGACTTTGCCTCCATCAGCATGATGGCAGGTGACCAATGCTACCTGGTATGTAGACAATTCATTGGGAAATGGGAGGCACAGCAAGGGTTTTGGGGAAGATGTAATCTAATCTCATCCTCTAAATGGCTCCTTCCACCTTGCGTTCCTCATATCAGTGCTGCAGAGGTTATTGGCAAGAAATCCCTTCACACATTAAAAGAAGAATTTAGGAATGTGAATTAAGTCACTCCTGAGGGTTTGGGGAGACGAGCTCTCCCCCTAAGAGAGCATGAGCAATCTCATGCTGCAAAGATTGAACAACTCTTGAGTCTCTTAAGCAGAAGGAAAGGAAGAGGGTCGATGATCACTTTTATTTAGGCAAGCAAAAGGATTTTTAGTCCTGGACATACTTAAGAGTGCTAAGCCTGCAGAGGAGGAGGCAGTTGCAAACTCCTCACCTCTTCCCTTGCTCCTCATGCTTCTCAGTATATTGGACTTTCAGTGTCACTCTCACTGTGATGAGTCCAGCGAAGGGCAACTAAGATGGTGGAGGGACTGGAGCATCTCCCTTATGAGGAAAGGCTGAAGGAGCTGGGACTCTTTAGCCTGGAGAAGAGAAGGCTGAGGGGAGACCTTATTAACGTTTACAAGTATCTAAAGGGTGGGCTGAAGTAGGATGGAGCCAGGCTCTTTTCAGTGGTTCCCAGTGACAGGATGAGGGGCAATGGGCACAAGTTGGAACACAGGAAGTTCCGTTCAAATACACGGAAGAACTTCTTTACGGTGAGGGTGACAGAGCCCTGGCACAGGCTGCCCAGGGAGGGTGTGGAGTCCCTTCTCTGGAGATTTTCAAGCCCCGCCTGGATGCATTCCTGAGTGATGTGCTCTGGGCAATCCTGCTTTAGCAGGGGAGTGGGACTCGATGATCTCTAGAGGTCCCTTCCAACTCTAAAGATTCCATGATTCCGTGATTCCGTGATATGAGAACTGGTCTCTGGAGGGAGAAAGGAAGGCCCAGCATGCTACAACAGTGCCTAGAAATTATTTCTGTGTTTAAAAATATATGTGTACAGGAGCATACACTGGAGGCAGAGAGAAGAGCGTTGCCTGTAGCTCCTGACAAACTTACTGGGATGGATTAGACTCTGACTTTGGCATTGACCGAGTTCAGACAGGCCCTTTCCTCTTAATGTCCATATAACAGACCTTTAAAAAAACAGCAGAGAGATTCCTGTGTTCATGGAAAATGCTGTGGCAGGAGCTGATCACTATTCCTTCCACATAAAGAATAATTCTGATTTTACACTAAGGTGGGCACTTGAACTGATTGTTTCAGTCAGGTCTCTAATTCAGTATAATTCTGTGCATTAAGATTCGGTTTGGCTTAATTTAGTTTCCAAAGGGAGTAACTTCTAGTGAGACTTCCAGAAGCCATGTCACCAATACCTGCAACCTGTCCCTCTGAAAAATGGCTGTATGGGCACTGAGAAGGTCCAAATGTGCCAAAGTTGATGTGAAAATCCAGATGAAAGAATAGCTCATAGATTGAAAATGTTTCTATTACGTTAACTGATTATTAAGCATCCCCAAAACAGAGACAATACTATAAAAGCAATTACACTGTCTTTGATTAATACCACTACTACAAACACAGCAACATTAGATTTATTCCAAACTGTGTCATTCAATTAACAAGATAGTAGTTGTTCTTGCTTGGCTTGGACTCACTGTTTTCCTTCTGCTCTGGAATTTCCTTTTAGACCCACTGTGATATGAAAGTGCTTCAGAAGATGTGAGGTTAGTGGTGAGCATTACCAGAAATCATTATATACATTAACATGCTAGTCCCATACTAGCGAGGAATCAGTGCAATGGACAGCACATGAATTTCTAAATATTGAACAAGATGGTGATTTTCAGCAATAGGCTCTGGAGCTTTTAGTGTGATCCAACGAGCAATTGTCTCAGTGATTTGCACCAACTTATTCTGGACTATAAGTACTGTTTTATTTGGCCTTCCCTTTCCTTTCCTTTCCTTTCCTTTCCTTTCCTTTCCTTTCCTTTCCTTTCCTTTCCTTTCCTTTCCTTTCCTTTCCTTTCCTTTCCTTTCCTTTCCTTTTAGATTTTTTAGTGTCCGATTAGTTTGTTATTGGCTTCTTCTGAAGGAAAATGACAGATTTATAGTCCACATAAGACTTTCTAAGACTTTGGAGGAGTTGCTTACATGTACTAATAATCTTAAATCACCATCTGATGCAAATTAGCGGTATCCATTCGTGTCACTGGGGGATGAAGAACAGCTGCCCTGCACACACGGTCTTGAAATCCATATACAGTGCATTTGTTAAGCAGGGTTTGCCTACCATACAGGATGGCTTTATACACACCCGCTCTGCTCCTTGTTACCTTTCTTAATTACAACACTAATGTCACCTTCTCCCAGTAATCTGGCCAGCCTCCTGGTTCCATAAATATGACTGTATTGTTTCTAAGAAAAAAGGTACTAATAGCAGCCCTGATAAAGATATGAAACTGAAAACAATGCAAGCTGTTGCCAATTTCTAAATCTTTCTGCTGGTTAGCTGCATACCATTATTCTCGGTGCCACGACATTTACTGCTGCTCCTGAAAGAGATGCTGTGTGGAGTTGCCAAAGATGCTATCAGAGAACAGCACCATTAGTGACTCTGCACGTATGTGACCAGACAAGTAATTCAACATTTTGAAGTCACCAGACCATAGTTCTTGGAATAAAACTGGATGGTGGCAACAGAAAAGAAACTAAAGTCTCCCAACCCGCTGCCTGGAAGGGAGACAAACATTTTCACGAACATAGGAATTAATAATTTGCAGAACTGGGGGCTTAAGCAGATTTGTTTTCCCAAACAGATTCATTCATCCTTAATCAGCAGCCCCAGCTGTCCCTGCTGGGAAGGTCTGCATTTCTTTTTTCTCCTTGTCCCTGGCTGTGCTGAACTGGCATTTCCAAAAGTAATCACCGCACGACGTGTAGCTGAACACCCAGAAATACTGAGAATTGCTAATTCAGTGCCAGCCACGCTGATTCACCAAGCTGAAAGTGCCGGTTCAGCTCAGCAGGAGCCGTGGAGTGACAAGGAAAGGCAGGACTCCGCCAAGAGGGACAGGCTACTCGGCAGCTGGATGGGGAAGGGGTGGATGGCTGCTTATGAAATGCAGATCCAAGACACCGTCTCCATCAACACATTAGACGAATGCAATATAAAAGACAGCAAACATTGTACGTGCATATATATGTGAGATTGTAGGTTGTTTGGTTGAACTCAATGATCTCAAAGGTGCTTTCCAACCATGAAGATGATTCTATGATTCTATGTGTGTGCACATGGACAGTGATAGTTATGGACACACCTGATCATACAACGTAGCACTAAGCAGCTGAACAATTAATGCTTTTATCTATTGCAAATTATTTTTAGTGGCAATACTCCAATATTTCTTGAAATAATAAGTTGATTTGCTATGACCAGCCTTGATTGAATTTAACCTACAGTGCAGAAGCAGTGATATATTGGAGTAAGAGTAAGAAAGTGGTTTACAATGCTAAAATCAAATTGCATTACAACCAAGGGGTCTGTAATCATGAAACTGAAATATTGTCTCCTTTCCATGGTACTTTACCGTTACAAGAAGTCACCTCTACCCTTTGCAAAAAGCTAAGTTATTTCAAGCTGACCTATTGCAACCAATAAACATACAAGTCCTCACACAGTGACTTAATATCTGTTCTTCTGTTGTTGCTTCCTGTATATTAAAATCAAAATAATCCATAGATGAAATACTGTTGATGTCTACTCTGTGCCTAACATTATGTGCAACACTAAGATACATGACCTTTCATCTTGAAGGATCTCAAAGTGCAGTACTGTCTGTTATTGAAATTATTTATTCTCCACTGAAACTCAGCTGTCATCGAGAGAAAAAACCAGCACTCATTAATTCATTCTGCTCGTAGCTCTGTATGAGCTACAGGGAGCTTCTCTAATTTTTAGCTTTTATCAGCACTGTCTATGCATTATTCTTTTATTAAGATCGAACTGGGTAAGCACTAATACCTTACACAAAAACCTGATGTCCTTTTATTCATTAAGAGTGAGTCATTTTACATTTCCTATTACTAACATTTTTCCAGCACTTAAATGTGGCTAACTATTGCAGTGTGGCTTCATAGTGCATCTAACACGATAAAAAAGGCAGTAGAAGAGCAGCAGGTATCTCTGACATTGACCCTTAACAACATCTGTACAATTTTGCCTCAGATATCCTTGTGTTAGATCCAGTGCCACAAGCAGAGTACATTAATTTTGGTCCAGTGAATTAATACACACATCAGTTAAGCTGAGTATCTCCTCTTTTCTGCTCAAGGGGCTTCTGGGAGCAGTCCTGCAGAGCAAGCGGGCTGGGAGAGCCATTTCAACTATATAATATCGCGTATCATGGCACACGGCCAGTTATCCACTCCTTTGCAGCTGCGTGGTGGGACTCACACATCTGTAGAGTGGGCATAAAACACTGCAAAATCATTTTGCCTAGGTGAAACAGCTAAAGTGCGAGAATACGGTCCATTCAGCATCCCAGCTAATTGTAGTTAATACACGTAAGGCCCTTTTGCTTTCATCTACATCCACTATCATTAATCTCAAGGGGAGACGGGCAGTATTGCCTGTGGGGTTTATACGGCCACAGTAGGCAAATACATTAAATCAAATTGCAGCTCAGAAATACGATGGTATCGTCTGCTCTTATTTCTATTGTTTAAGCGTGATCTGCACAATTATTATCACCTCACAGAGACTCACACACCACGTCGTGAAATTTGCATGAAAACAACAGCTGTCAAACAACAGTAATTGCAAGAAAGTAGCTGGGTGAAAAGAGGCAGCTATGAATTCTCTTTGGCAAAATTAGCGAATTCATCAGAATTAGCTTCTGCATGACCAAATGGAATAGAATCACATCTACAAGCGTGTGGGTCCTCCAAGTACATAAAAGTTAGCATTAATTAAAATGCTTATTTTCCATCTGTACTTTGCAATCCATTTCTGTCCAGTCTGCTCTATGTGTGCACTCCAGCAGAAACTTTGTGATCCAGGCATTTCCGTCAAGATCCTCTTTTTTGCAATAACAAGATGTTGCACACAAATAACAGCGGCAGGGGGGAGCAGGGGAGATCATCACTGTGGGTGCAAGCCACTTATGTGGAGAACCAGCTAAAATACCCTAAAGGCCACTGAACTCTTGGCAGTGGCCACTGGGGAGGAAGCCATCATGTCACAGAGGAAGCCATCCTTGGTGCCCCCAGAAAAGCAGAAATTGTGACGTGAACCAACAGACGGGGCCAGGTGGGTACAGATTTCTTTCATCACACCTTTAGCACATAACTACTTGTTTATTTATTTATTTATTCACAATTTAGTTACCTCATGAGTGAGATCAGGCCTTAGTGGATAATATCAAGCTGGTTTGGGCTTTGGTGTTTTTTTGGTTTGGTTTTGTTTCTTTTTTTTTCAATTTGCAGGGCTTATAATTTTACGTGCTTATAATATCCGTGTTTTATAGGGGATCAGCACCTAAACACAACATTTAAGTAAAACACACTAGGAAGCTGGAAAAGGTAAAAGGTAACAACTTAAAATGGATATCTAATCGCAGCTACAAAAATTTGGAATATCTCTGTTAATACTAAATTCTATATCTGCTATTGTTTCATTATGCTTATTGAATAATCTTTTTTCCTATTTATTTCCTCTTTATAGCTCTAGTTTATTCTATGTGTTACATTGATTGTCTTCTAATATTATAGAATCATATCAATAACAATTTTCAAATAGTTCAATAGTTCGGACCTCCCCGGGGACCAGCACCTGATGTCCCTGCTTAAGCCCAAATTCAGGCTGCCATCTTCTTTTCTGGCTGGAAAAAAATGAGTCCTCCAAGGAAAGACAACGCATAATCTTGTCTTCCTGGTGTGACGGCCACAAAGACAAATGGGGTAGGTTCAAGACTCCTCTATCTGGCAGAGAAGTGCATCTGGAGGTTACTCTTGAGGAGAAGGTGCCCATCCAGACTTGCAGCAGTTGTTTCCCTGGCCCAGCTACAGGTATTGCTGGCAGGATGGTAGGTAAGACTTCAAGAAAATTCTGGACAAACCATGCACAGTAACTGAAATACAGCAATAAATCTGGGTACTGTAGAAGCATCGCACAAAAACACTCCCCTCACTGACTGTATTTAGAAGACTGAGAGACAAGACTGAAATACAGCGTATTAACTCCCTCCGTCAGCTACTAAATCATGGTAGCTGACTCTGTGTATACTACTAGACTTCTCTTTCATGGGGAAAACCACATTAGCTCAAACCTCTGTCATCGGCAGAGCAGAATGGTGACGCCAGGGTATACACGCTCAAGTAGTTTTTGCTGCAGTGTACTGCTCATCCAGTACCCAATAACCAGTACATAGAGTCATAGAACCACAGAATGGTTTGGGTTGGAAGGGACCTTAAAGATCATCTAGTTCCAACCCCCTGCCCTGGGCAGGGACACCTCCCACCAGACCAGGTTGTTCCAAGCCCCGTCCAACCTGGCCTTGAACCCCTCCAGGGATGGGGCAGCCACAGCTTCTCTGGGCGACCTGTTCCAGTGCCTCACCACCCTCACAGCAAAGAATTTCTTCCTAATATCTAATCTAAATCTCCCCTCTTTCAGTTTAAAACTGTTATGCCTCATCCTGACATCTTTACTCTCTTTCCATGACCCTGAGATGTTGCTGCTCTGCCTTTCAATTCTTTTCCAGCCTCCTGCTATCGACTGGATTTAACTCCACACATCATTTAAGCTTGATAAAGTTTTCTTTTTCTAGGCAAAAAGGTCTTGAACCCAGAATTTGGTCAGGACCTAAAGGCGACACAAACTTTTATTCCTCAGAAGGCTGGTGTCCTTCTCGAATGGCGGAACTTGTTCCCACCTTAGCAAAATCCCATAAAACTGATCTAATATCTTTCACTTAAATAGTGTTGCATGAAGCAGTTTACACTAAACAACTGAACTTCCATAAACCACATGTGGTCAGTGTATTATTTTAAGTGAAATTAAAGAAAGAAAAAAATAAAATAAAATCATAAAACTGTATTTTAAGACTTAGTACACCTAAAAAGTCTTCCTGAACTCCCTACGAACAGCAGCAGCTGTTTGCATGCCTGAAATTTAATACACTGGATTTGTTTAAAACCCATCCCAATTTAAATCCTTTTACTTTACAATATTCTAATCTTCCCCGTTTAAGACAGCCCTGCTTTTTCTTATGTTTTAATTGCTCCTCTTTTGTGCAATAAAAAATGAGATAGTTAAGCTCCCGTGTCTCCCTCTGCTAATCCAGCAGCCAGCCTGTAATTTCAGCAAGACCTACGTACCTGTCTCCTAGGGCTCCAATTAGTTTCTCTTTCACTTAGCACCAAGGGAATAAAAAAAAAAAACACAGTCCTCACGCCCAGGCCAAGCTGACACAATCGGTCTCAAGAAAACTCATTTTATCTTTGTTGCTGTGTACTCCAGACAGCAAGCACTTGAACCAAAGCTATGATCCTCGATGCCAAAGGCTGACACGCCCTGAGATGCTCAGCATCTGCGCCAGCTATGAATGATACATGCGCCAGGCGTGAGGTTGTTCTGTGAGCAACGTTAAAGTGGGTTTTGATCATCTGATCAAAGAGTGCTGTAAGTCAACGTAGGCTTTAATGTGGCGAATATAAAGTTTTGTTCCTTGACGAATGGAAGTGACTTGCTGTATGTAGGGCAAGGCTGTTTATAGCGCGCAGCGCACCGTTTGAATTGTCAGTTTGCGCTCTGTGCTGGGATGCTTCAAAACAATGGAAAAGCACTTGCAAATAAATTGTAAAATTTTCTTTCAACTGTGAGGGATCTGTCTGGTTTAGATGCTTAGGTAGGAATGGGAAGTCTGTGTTTCTATGAGTAAAACATTAAGCTTTATTTTTGATAGGATATAGCTTTTCATTGACCTCATCCACTGTAATTATGAGGCCCTCACGACATGTGATGTCCATTTAAGTACCTAAAGACTTCTAAGAGGCTATCTCATCTCTGCTGATCATCTAGGTCAAGAGAGTTTGATATTTTCTGTGGTCGACCTCTAAGATATGTTGCAGGAATTGGACACCACAAATACCTTTCTCTCCCTCTTGACTACAGGAGAAGGTTATAGTGACCAGTGCAGATAGAATAGATAAAACTGACACGTTTAGCCACATTTGCCCTCCTCAGAGTCTGAATCTGGCTGCTAACATAGCCAGGTGAGATGGGTATCAAAGACTGGGAGGTGTGAGCCTCTGGGGGTGACTGCTGTACCTTGTCAGGTGTCCTAGAGCTGGCTGCCAGAGCCTCACTTAGATTCAGAGCAGGGTTTGGCACGGGACGATTTGCCCACGTGCACGCAGAGAGTCTTAATATCGCAGCGGAACCACACATCCAAATTTCTTATCTCAGCTGCAATGACTAACAGGTGACATATGTGATGCACTGTGCTCACACGCACTCTGCTTTTCTCATTCAACTTGAATCCTGCAACACAGAGCAAAATGCAGTCAGGCTCCATGCAAATCAAAAAAAGTTTATGATCCTCATACAGGCCTTCACTTTCTCCATAGCGTGACAGCTGTGCATGCAGCACGATGTGCTAGGGCTCTGATTCCCAGTATTTATGACCAAGGTCTGTCTCAGTCCATGCCTGAATTATCCAGAGCATTTCATCTGCCTAACTACTGTCCCACCGGTGTCAATGCCTGTGGGTGCAATTGTTTGGAAAAGCAGAGTATAAAAAAAGCATTTTTGCTTTTAATGTAGCAAAAAAAAATCTGAAAGGTGAATGACACAAACTCCACCTACAGAATAGAGAGGTGGACTATAAAGAAAAAGAAACAGAAAAAAATATTTGAACACTAAGTTTCAAACAAAATCAGTGAATCCTTATACAGAAAATAAGCTGTTTTATTGCAGCAGTTTCCTTTGATATTAAACTGTCTTCAGGTCATGCATGTGTGAATGAAACGAAACAGGAAAAAAACTACACAAAAAATAGCTTAATATCTGTTCTTGCAATGAACTCAAATCTCCATGTACTATTTCCACTTCTAAAGAGCCAGAAAAACATTTAGAATCATTTTAGAAACTCAGCAGATAACCAAATGGAAGCAAAGAAAATGACGAAAAAAAAAGAGAATGAAGGTTCTATGTTGTACTTTGTGTCACTATAGTCTAATTTTGCAATTCTAATTTTGATGGTCTCACTAAGATTTATAATTTATATAGAGAGTTCATGGACTTGTTTTTTTTTTTTTTACCAGGTGGCTAGTAATTTGGGGTGTTCAGAAAGGGCTAACGGCAAAACAGCCCTTTACTGAAAAAGAGCTATGTCACGGAAATCTGCTCAGTTATGTGAATCCAGCACGTACATTTGCATCTGCAGACTCTGAGCCCCACCGACCTCCAATGTATTTACCTCTAATGTACCAGACAGTAAAGAAATAGAAATGGTTTTAATTTATGGGTGCAAAAGTGAGTTTTGAATAATACGCCTGTAAGTGGAACAAAAAATTGTGCTGAGTTAGGAATGAATGCCAGTTCCTTAAATATTGATTCTAGCTTTAAACATCTGCTGATGTACATGTAACTGGAGTTTCTCAGAAGCCAATAACTGATTTAGTTTGAAGGTCCAGTCACTTTACCTAATGCACAAATAAACCAAATCTTAATGGCCTACTACTGGCTGCGTACTTAGCCTGGATCAGCTCCAGAATTTGCTTATCTAATTATTCTGGCCAAAATAAAGTGCGAACACAAGCCTTATAATAATTCATTATGGATCCATTCCAACTTCTCCTGAAGTCAGTGACTCTCTTTTTGACTGATTTTGACTAGTCCTAAATCAGCATGTAGGACAAATACAGTAAGACCAAAACAGGAGAAAGAATTACTTCCATTTCTAGCGTTTGCAAACACCTTTGGCAAGTTGTCATTGTTCAGTGAAAACTTTTTCATTAAAAGTACTTCTGACCAACCCTCTTGGTGTGGCAAGAATTTAAGTTATAAATAGGATGCAAGGATGAAATTCAGGTTTATCCTATAGTTATAATTGTGGTGTAACTGTGTATTGAGGCTGTGCCTGGGTGTAAATCCAGTTAGTTATCTCACTGATGGAACAATGAGCAATTTAAACAGCGGACTAATTTGAGACAAGGGGGTGGACTGAAAATCTAGCCACTGTCTTCACAAAGCATGTGACTAACTGTTATAGGATCTCTCCTAGTGGCAATTTTGGGCAGTCACAACAAATCCTCTTGGCAGCTCATGCCTGTGCCTCAACAAGTTTGTTTCTTCCCAGTGTGTTGATTCATATGCCAGGTGAAGACGAGGCCATCCTAGAGACTTCCCAGAGCGTTCCTACTGCAGGGCTAACAAACCTGTACTATGTACAGACAAGATACTTGTAAATACTCAGTAGGAACTTCTAAATATGCAGAAATCATGATGCGGGATAGTCTCTTGTGCATAGTTAAGATCATTAGGAGCCAGTCGGTAGACAGCTTAGGATAATCAACATCAATAGATTGGGAATGTGATGGAATGGTGACACATGACCTCAGGCCAGCTCGATACGGGAATTCAGCAGAACAATGTTTTGGGGAGTTTTGCTCAACCCTGCTGGAGACACCATTGCAAAGACACTTGCAAACAGAGACTCCCATCACTACCCAGAGAGTGGCCGACCATCCCGTTGAAGAGATTTTATTCCTCATGCAAGCATTATCCTGTGCAAAGATCCCAATACATTAGGGTTTTTTTAGCAACATTCTCTCCAGGTGAATGCCTTCAATACGTTTCACGTACAGACATATCAGCCTGTGTTCAGTCGTGTGGGAAGTTACATTTGTCTTGTTCGATAGTGGTTCTTTTACAGAAATCCATACAGAAGCTCAGATGAAGCGCAACAATCTCTCTCAGTCAGCCTTGCTGTGAAAGAGAAAGCTGAGGCACAGAAGAGCTTGTGAACTTCAGTTCCCTCTGTTTTCAAATATATGGTGTTTCTTTTAGTTCTTTTCTCACCACTTGCTTTAAGTATCTTACCACGCATTTTTTAAAAGAATTAACTCAGATATTGCTATAAGACATTATTTGTCTATTGCTTTCTTAAGAGTTTCAAGGATGGACACAGCAAGAAACAATAGCAGAATCAAGGTGGGAGAATTTGCCTGAGTAATAGACCTTTTCGATGGCATTAACTAGCCTTCAGACCTGCAAATGGAAGAGTAGAATAAAGAGTTACTGCTGTAACCCAAGACTAGATTGCTTAAGTGGACAGTTCATGGTTGGTTAAAAAAGTGAATGAGAATACGGCCTTTTTGAGACGCCAGAAGAAAACTGGGACCTTTATTTTTATCAATTTAATTTGGCTAATTTTGTACTGGACTGAATTATCGATTTAATATGAATCTGCTCTATTCTGTATGAACTGATTTTTTTTTTTTTTTTAGCAGTTTTATTCACAAGCAATATTTTAATGAGTTCTAACAGAAGTTGTATTAGGTCCATAATGACCACATAGTATAGACTTAATGCAAAGTATTGCAAAGCTTAAGTGACCATGTGCAAAACCAACAGTGAATAAGAGCCTCTAATCCTTGCAAGATTGATCCACGTGATTTTTTTGTATTCAATATTAATTGTTTTTTTTTTTCCTGATTTTTAGCTAATTGGACAGGGATTCATTAACAAATTCCTGTGGAGCCTATTTACTGTTCAGTGTTGTGTGTTTTAGAGACTCATATAAAACATGTCAAAGTTTTCCTAAAAGAGAAATGGACATCATTAATACAACAGACATCCACAGAATATTGTTCACAGAAGATGTACAAATTAAATGCCATAAATGTTAACTAATTAACGACAAGGGGAAACAACAGCCTTTTTTTTCCTCAGCCTTCTATCAGGTGCTGATAAGAGGCAGGCAATGAATTTGAAGAACAAAAGATCCATTTAGAAAATATCCTGGCACTCACCTTCTTGAGATTATAACTGGGACAAATCAATGCAGAGGTACACAAAAGGACAATTAGATAATGGCCAAGCAACCAGGATATTTTATGTAAATATAGAAAATGAGCATATATTGGGACTATTAAGAACTTCTTAAAACAACTACAGCCTTGTTGCTTTCTGATAGGTGAAACACAAACTCCCTGTTTAATAAATAAAACTGCCCTCCCTAGTCTCCTGGAAGAAAAGTGCACAAAACACCTTCCATTTCACGCATACCAAAAATACAAAATGTGTCAGTCACGCAGGATTAATGATGACTTCCCCAGCCTTCTGCATGGCAGCGCTTCTTTGGTTATGCCTCTAACTACAACAAAAAGCGAACTCTCAACCCTCCTTTGCAGGGAAGTGGGAAAGAAAAAAGTCTATGGCAACATCTCCCCTGGATTGCCCAGTATGGATGGCTGGTTGGAAGGGAGGGTTGTACTTTCAGGTGACAATTCTTCTCCAGTGTTTGTCAACCAAAACACGCTGATGTCAAGATGATCTGTGCCTCTAAGTTCAAGTATCATTTGATGTTACTCCTGGGGTGAAGCAGCTTAACCTTGCCTTTTTATCTAGACTGTGACTAAAGGTATAAGGTAGCCCTCGGTAAATATGGCACAATATTTGTGATTTAGGAGTTTTAAAACACACATTGCAAAGTGTAACACAGCTCCAGAATCAGTGGCAGTGCAGCCGTGCTGGTGGGATGCTAGACCTTGGGTATTAAATATGACTCAGAGCTCCTTGGCGCATACAGCATCACTTTAACGTGGCTGTTCCTTGTCTGGTCCTAGGAAAAGCTGTCTAGCAACACCCAGGTTAATATTTGTATGGATTTGTGCTGCTCCCTGATAAAACAATCCATTCAGAGTTCGGAGCTGTGTGTTTCAATCTGATGTCTAGATATACGCTTAAACTATAGCATATAAAAAGATAATATAAAAAACCTTTAGGGGAATAGGCATTAATATTATGGCACCAACATTATATTTCTTCTGAATTCCAACTACCTGAAACATATATTTAAAACCATTACTATGTGCATGCACTAATATATACAGAAACTCAATGTTATATATAAATATAATACAATACAATATATATGGACAGTATACACACACATATTATCTTTTCAGAATTAGGGTCCTGCACCTGGGGAGGAAGAATGTCAGACACCCATATAGGTTAGGGGTGGACCTGCTGGAAAGCAGCTCTGAAGAAAAGGATCTGGGGGTCTTGGTAGACAGTAAATTACCCATGAGCCAACAATGTGCCCTTGTCACCAAAAAGGCCAACGGAATTCTGGGAGGCACAGGGAAGAGTGTGGCCAGCAGGTCGAAGGAGGTCATTCTCCCCCTCTACTCTGCACTGGTGAGGCCACAACTGGAATACCGTGTCCAGTTTTGGGCTTCCCAGTTCAAGAGGGACAGGGAACTGCTGGAGCGAGTCCAGCATATGAGGAAAGGCTGAGAGAGCTGGGATTCTTCAGCCTGGAGAAGAGAAGGCTGAGGGGAGACCTTATTAACGTTTACAAGTGTCTAAAGGGTGGGCTGAAGGAGGATGGAGCCAGGCTCTTTTCAGTGGTTCCCAGTGACAGGACGAGGGGCAATGGGCACAAGTTGGAACACGGGAAGTTCCGTTCCAATACACAGAAGAACTTCTTTACGGTGAGGGTGACAGAGCCCTGGCACAGGCTGCCCAGGGAGGGTGTGGAGTCCCTTCTCTGGAGATTTTCAAGCCCCGCCTGGATGCATTCCTGAGGGATGTGCTCTGGGCAATCCTGCTTTAGCAGGGGAGTGGGACTAGATGATCTCTAGAGGTCCCTTCCAACTCTAAAGATTCCGTGATTCCGTGATTTTAGAGCATTTCTATGATATACTTAGGGAGGTTTTGGTAAAAAAAAAGCACCAAGGAGTATTCAGTCAGTCTAGAAATTTCCTAGCTTTATATCTATTCCACTTTATATCATTTTACGTGGCACTGACTAGTCCCCAAACATATCTATTTAGTTAGTTACATATTTAAAGCAGAAAAACAAGTTTGCTGTGGACATGCACATATATCAATCGCAATTTGCATCAACCTGCCCATGGAAACTGGTATAGAGTGCTTCCTACATTTCACGGTCCAGATCATTGCAGGTGATGAGAAGTGTCAGCCGTGTACGCAGAGGTTTTCTGCATCTGCATCTGTTTGATCCACTATCTATTCCCTCATGAGACTGAAGTTATGGACATAGCTGTATCTGTTTTCCCTCCACAGCCTCTGGGTATGAATTCATGAAGCATTCACCATTGCACAGATTGGCTGCTCAGATTGTTCTCTGAGGACAGGATTTAGACTCAGCCGAACTTCTCATGCAGTGTGTAATTTATAAAAAAGGATTGGCTTTCAAAATAAATGATATCTGTATGTTAGAAAAATAGAAATATGGTTAGCTCCTCTCTGGTCTGCCTGTATATTGATATGGTTACACGGTGTATTTCTCCTGGATTTAATGGCCCTAAGTGTGTAAAATGCTGGGATAGATATTACAAGTGAGAGGTATGTTATATCTAGTACGAGACAGGAGATCTGATTGTAATGGAGACAGAAACACATATAAGGATGACCAAGAAAAACAGCATGCAAAATTTATACACAGATCTCTTACCTAATATGGGAAGGTTGACCTCCCCCCTTAGAGAACTACTTTTTTTTCTCAAAATGAATAATAAAAAAAAAAAAATCTTAAAGCACCTGTCTTACGCTATCGATGCATGTATAAAAGTATAGGGTATGTTTACACTGATAAATTGTTTATGGCAGGGACTCTTTTTTTTGTAAGACCTGTTGCATAGGCAAGCCGTATCCACAGCACATAACATTTGGCCCTGGATCTCCTCTGAGCTCTTTTTGTAGGATTGTACAAAGTGTTTGAACTAATCTGAAAGTGTTATTGGAGCCCGTATGTGTGGGGTTGTCATAATATGAATCTGGGGCCATGCATTGTGCAATCAGAGGAAGAGGCTGGACTAGATGACCTAAAGACAATTCTAACCTGAATTTTCCTATGATCTGATGCTCTGAGGTTCATCCAGGGTCAAGGTCCTACAGAGTGACCCTGGGATGCTTGAAAGTACAAAGGAAGAATCCATAGGATGAAGGGAGACAAATTTAGTGCAGGTTTGTTTTTTGTTTTTTGCTTTTTGTTTTTGTTTTTGTTTTTTCTTTTCCAGATTCTTTTTCGAAATGGTTCTTGGTGCATCTTATTCTATGAATAATGTCTTAACATTGTCTTGGATAGGCTGGTAGGCATCTCCATGCCAGGGAAAGCTAACATTTAAGTACTCAGGCTGATCAGGTCCTAATGTTTGAGCTAGCATCTTTACTCTTTATTTTGCATGGTAGGTTCAGGCATAGAGACTACTTTTCCATTTAGCTAAAAAAATAAGTAAAAAATAAAAAGCAATATAAATAATACTGTTCTCCGTGTAATGTTCTTGGTGAAAAGTACACTTTACACCATCACAAAAGGGAAGATAATCTACTAGTTCTTCCTGTCCTGTAGTACTATGTAGCTATTAATGGAAAATTTAATATACAGAATGTGCAAAGTAGCTAAAATCACGTTAATATATTACTTTGTTCTCACATAACACCAAAGACATTATACTGCCAGTTCTTTGATGACAACAAATTTTAGGTAAACCAAAGAAAAATGAGTTATTGTCACCATTATTTTCGTTCTGTTCTTATTTTCACTTATCCACTCTTAAATTATTACCTTTTTGTTTAAATTAATGTTGGGCCTTTTTCTTCCAGTGTCTGTCAAAAGATGTCACCTTTGTCAAAAAGGAAGATGAGGTGCTACAGAAGACACTGTTGAAAAATCTGTCCTAAACAGTAAACAAAAGACAGAAATGTTCAACAGATATTTTTACTTATTATGTGTAACAAAATAGAAAGGAAGTTATCTATTTGAAGGAATAAAGCCAAAGTTTCTCATTTCTGAGAAAAGAAGATAAACATTTTCAATACAATCAGCTGACTTACAAGCAAAAGTCTTAAGAGAACTAGCTGAAAGAGATTTCTGAAATCAAATTGTTCATTTGTAATGGTATAATGGTAAATTTTAATAGGTAAACTGGTAAGCTGGAAATACCTCAAGGGAATGGAGGTCAGGTCCTACAAGGTCAGGTTGGACGGGGCTCTGAGCAATCTGACCGAGTTGAAGATGTCCCTGTTCATGCCAGGGGGGTTGGACTAGATGACCTTTAAAGGTTCCTTCCAACCCAAACTATTCTATGGTCCTATGATTCTATGACTGATAATAATCAACATAATTTCCTTGTCTGAAGAGAAGTAAATCAGGGAACTATGAACTTGTTTATCTGGTATCAATACATTGAATAAAGTTCTGATTAATTCTTGATTCTAGCAATAAAGAACTAGAGGTTTAAAAAAACTTTAATGCTTGTGAGCATTATGAACACCATCTTTCATGGAGAAGAGGTTTTGTTACATCAATATTATGGAGATTTAAATATTTAAATCTTTATTTCAGTTTCTCTGCAGCTTTCAGATAATATCACATGACATTTGCATTTAAAAATAAAGAAGGACCCAAATTGTAGTACATTTTAGGGAATTAACACTTAACAATATTGTTTATCTAACCATTATATTAATTCCCATTTCCACTTGTCAAGTGCAGCTTTGACAGAACAGACTTTCTGTAAGGTGTACCAAGACAGTTTTAGCAGGTCTTCTAAACAGTTGAGTTTTAGTCCAACCATGTGGAACATTTTGTATCAAGAGCCCATCAACAGAAAAGGTAATTTTTGCTGATGACATACAGAGGTTGTAAATCTTTGTAAACCAATTGAAATAAGGGCAGATGACTGTTTCACAGGGTTAACTGATATACTCCCAATTTCATGAAAAGTGAGGTAATTTACATAAGTTATAGGAACTGAAAAAAAAAAAAAAAAAAAAAGCTGAGGAACTGTAGGAGAAATTAATTCATGGAAGTCCTAAGACATGCATTGCACAATGGTAGGAAGCTTTAGCTAAACAATTGTCTCTTGAGATTAAGCACAATTTCTTATGAATGTGGGAAAATGTTTACTATGGGTAGATGCTGATCTTATTTTCAGTCAACAACCATACATTGAAATGATGTTTCTTTGGGCAGTACATGCTTTAACTCATCTCTTTCATGGCTGGTCTTTCGGAGATCTGTTAAATTCTGTCTGGGCTTGCTAAGATTGCAGCTGCCTTTCTCACCACTTAACTCTCACACTGTCATTAAGAAAATGGTAATTACCTTTATACTACCCATTCCCAGTGTCATACGCAAAGTCCAGACTCTCTACCAGATCACACTGTTGTTGGTTAGGTTTACTCTATTTACTTTCAGAGCTTTGTGGTGAAGAGTGGTTAAGCATCCAGTATTGGTTGTAGCTGATGGAATGGAATGGGTTTTTGTTTAGTTCTGTTTATTGGGAAAAAAAAACCCAACACAACAAATTTCTGTTTTGTGCAGATGTCTTCAGTCAGAATAACAGCCTGATTTGGGATCAACAAGGATCTTTCTGATCAAAATGTCCAAAATCCTAGACATTTTTCTTGCAGGGCACTTTGCTTGCTAGGACCTAACCTGCTGATATCTTTGACTTTATGGATTCCTCAACCATCGTGGAGACTTCAGAGCAGGAACTGATGGGAACATGCCCAAGCAAGTCCCCTGCTTCTACAGCCAGAAACTCTACAATACCTTTTACACATTTATCAGGCTTTATCTGCAAAGCTGTTGTGTTTTGTGCCACTTTTAGTGTCCTTAGAATGACCAAAAAATCATTTTCTGAAGAAGCCATGGTTAGAATTATAGATTCATAGAAAATTTAAGATTGAAGAGGGTATCTGGAGGTCATTTAATCTAACTTCTGATCAGGGTCAATGAGATCAGGTTGCTCAGATCTATGTCTAGTCAGGTTTGAATACGTCAAGGATGAAAATCCCACAGTCTCTCTCAGACACTGTTCAAATGTTTGAACACTGTAATGACAAAAAACCAATTCTTTATATGGTTTAATACATCTTTCTTGAACATATATCACCAGAATTGTACTCGGTACTTGAGATGAAATCTCAACTGAGTCTTGTACAATTAGTCTTCTGCAATCTGTATTAAAAATTACTTGTCTGTCCTAGGAGCATGTTTGACTTTTTCACAGTTGGATCATATTGAAACTTAATAGACTTTCATCGATGAACTCCTATGACCAAGGCTTTTCTCTTCCAGCTCTTTCTAACTAACGTATTCCTAGATGATAGTGGACAGGTTTGAACCTAGGCTTCCAAGTTTATTTTACACTATCCCCTTGCACTTTACGAATTTCATCCTGTTCTTATTACTTCTGCTCTCAAGGCCATTTAGTTCTTTCACTATGATGAAGCAATACTTTTCTGTCCTCCAAATGATGCTTCACAGTTTTTGCCTCTATTCCAAGATCATAAATAAAAACATTAAGCACAACTGTTCTCAAAATTGATTTTTGAGAAATTTCAGTAGCAGCCTTCTTCTAGGCTAATGCTTCCCCTTCAGTTGATCTTGCTGTCAGCTCCCCACTTTTATAGTTTCTGCACTAAGCACTGTCACCTTGATCTTAAATAATAGTTTCACATGTGCTTCCATGCCAAATTCTGTTCTGTTTTTAGCAGTATATTTCTTTTGCTTATTAATCAATTTTAATTAAAAGCCATCTAGTGTGATATAATCTCCACAATAAGTTCACATTGCATTGCCGCTCATTTTTTTTCCGTCCATTTTTACTTAAAAATGACAGAATTGGTGGCTTGCTGGCTTTGTATTTTCTTAGCTTATTATATTAGGGAAAAGCTGTAATTAAAAAAACGTCTGTGGAATCACTATGTAGATATTTGATATATCAGAAGTAAAACTATTGATTCAATAGTGACTTCCAGCCTAAATTCTATGAAAGTGTAATAGAAAAGCCAGGAAAGAATTTGGAAAGATGCTGAAGACATGGTTAAACCTTCTTACACAAAACAAAAGAGAAGAGCTTTTGTAGCATCCTGAAAATTTTATTTGGAAATTAGCAGATATTGGTATATGAGTGCATTTTAAATAAATAAATAAACAAAAGTTAAAGAAAACTTGAAGAGAAGACTGGATTTCCTTTTCAAAAGCTTTCTCTTAACTTTCACTGCTTCCTAATCATTTTGTATTCCACCTTCAGAGCATACCTACAGTTCCTCCACAGCTCAGCAAAATAAACCTGCCAAAAAACAGTCACAAAATGCTTGAACAAAGACCAAGTACCTTCCTGCTGCACTTTCTCTGTTTCAGAAAACAAATTAATGTCAGTTGAACAGAGTCACTGTTAGATGAGTGAGCAAAAGGACCGGGTTTCTTTTACATTCTCAAGACCATAACTTTGTAAGGTTGACATGCTAACATTTTGCCCCAGTTTATTGCACATGCTGTTAACATTCCCTGCTGAACCTTCAAGATCAAGAGGCACAAATTTAAAAAGAAAGGAAGAAGCGCTTTTTCTTGTCACATCTATGCCTCTGTTTTATATATTCAACTATAGCTAAGTGAATAAGCAACAGGAAGTAAATAATCTAATTAATTTCCTTTTTTTTTTTTTCTGATTGTGAAATTTCCATGGTCAGATTGTAAGTTTATTTAAATTAATCTTCAGACTTGGAAACATGTATGCTTAGCTTTAAGATTTTTAAGAGTCCCAGCGAAGTCAACAATACTTACAATACTTAGGACTAAATGTGTGTGTGTTGCTCTGTGAGATCTGTTATAGGAAGGAGTTAAAATGTCTTTGGCGTAGAATTCCTGTTCACTAAATTGCCTACAAAATTCAATAACGTAGCTCATGCTATTGGTACACCAAATGACCTAGATGCATAGCCAGTGTAGCTTTAATTGCAAATCACATATTTTCCTGCAAAATACTCCAATTTGTGATTAAGATTGTGGTCATTTGCTATGTAAGTAATCACAGTCTTTATCTGTTTCTGGTTATTTAACTCATACAAGTAACCAGATAACTACATAAACTCCACAGCAGGCAGAAACTGTCATGCGTATCTATATAGCATGTATACACACTGCAGGGAATCTGGCCTTCGGTACAACGAAAATACACAAAGTGCAAATCCCACTAAGTCATAAGGCTGATCTGTATCTCAAGAACAGCAGAGCACCGAGTCACACATTGAAGTGATAAGGTGGGGATTACGCCTGAAAGGCTGCGAATACAAAAATTGGAATTCGCCATTTGAACATTCAAATACTATATTCGCTTTCTCACCTATCCTGCTATTAAACTCTCACGCCCAGAACAGTCCTGGAAAGGGAACTGAGATTGCCTTTGAATTTGAAGAACGCTCCCTCCTCATATTATCCCTAAAACGCACCCTCATCTCCATCACCTATTTTCCACTCAGTCCTATTTATTCTTTTTCTTTGACCGACACGAGGGCAGGAGGTGCTTCCCACACCCTTTTCTTCTAAAGTAGTATGTTTTGCTTCACATCTCACCAAAGGAATGAGGGAGGGAGAGAGAGAGAGAGAGAGAGAATTTCCCGGAGATAATGCATTTGACCTCTCTGTTAATATTCCAAACGCTGGTCAGGAAGGGTAGGAGCAAACATCAGCTTTGTTTCACACCTCTCAGCTCATTCCACAAATTAATAACATCATACTGGGAGCAGCCTAGACCCTGAGTAATGAATGTTAGCCATAGTTCCTGCTGGCTGCTTCCGAGGATGCATTTATTTTTCTCATTATCTTACACACAATCTCCCAGCTATTGTCTGCTACCCCTGCTCACTCAGGAAACCTCAGAAAGTGCAAAAGATGTCAAGAAGCAATAAGCCTCATTTATTTTTATGGCCTTCATCAACACTTTCTTTTTTTGCTTAAAGGCCTATAATAGAATCCGCTGATTAGAATCAGCACCATATCAGAATATAGATATGATAGCCCTTTTCTGAAGGTGAATGGGCTACTGAAGGACACTTTCTCCATTTGATACTTCTAGAGGATACTGAAGCCAAACAAAATTAATTGTGTTATTTCTTTTTTTCTTTTCTTTCTCCTTCTCGCTACTTTCCCAGACATTTGGAAACTGATTAACTAAAACGTTAAGGAAAACGATCATAAAAAGTCCAACTAATTAAAAGAAAATTAGTCAACTGAAACAATACCACAAGGTAAGCAGTTGGATTTGATAGCTAATAATACAATGGTTTAAAGGAACGGAGAAACTGCCATTTTTTAAGTGCCATATTTACCGCAAAACTAAACCAAGAAGCAAATAATTGACTTCTGCTAGACTTTTTTCACTTTACTTCATCCATGTAATAGTAACAGGTGAATGTTCGACAAACTGGTTCTCTGCTCCCTTCTTTGCCCAAGTCTGACCTGAAAAATGTCCCGTTTTCAAAGCCCAGATATATAAATCCCATCTAAACATTTTAAAAAGAAGAATTAGTTTCTCCATAAACAATCATAACAGGGGAAGGCTAGCAGAATTCCAGCTCAGTTCTAGTGACTCATTTCACATTATTACAAACTTGTGCATTAGAATTATAGCACAAGAAAAAGACAGAGGTAAGACTGCAAGAAAAAGGGTGTGAGGGATGCTTACAGTCGAACCACTATGCTTTATTAAAATCTTGCATTTCTGAAGAAGTAAGTTTCACGCTAGTACCAGGACAAGTATTTTAAGAATAAGTTTTCTCTTATTCAAAGGAAAGTGACACTCTGGATGTGAAAAATTGAAAAGAACTCTTCCTTGCTAAGACTGCCCATGTAGAGGTGTAGAAAACCTATTCTCTCTCACTGAAACTGAAAATCTGGTAGGCTATTTGACTATTCCATTTGCCTCTCATAGATACACAACACTATAGTGTGTTTTCCCAGTCATGAAGTGTCATTTTCTCTGGGTGATCAGGGTAAGAGGAAAAGTTGCTCCAGACAAATAATGAAAGCACAATCTCATGTGACATGAACAGATTTACTATGCTTTCACAGAAATTGTTTCACATTAAGACCAAGATTCAGAAATTATACAGAAATCACATTAACAAAAGAGAAAACTCACATCCATCCATCCTAAACTGATCATACTGTGAAAAAAGGAAGAAAAATGTGTTACTGTATTTGGATCACCTAGTGTAAGTTTTCATTCAAACAGAACTAATCCTTTATGAAAAGAAAGAAAAAAGCTGATTCTTGATGCCCAGGACTGTTTTTAAAAAGAACCCAGTGGGTTATAACCGGTTTTTATTGTACTAAAATTCATCTCTAATCATTTTCCTGTGTTCATTATAGGTAATCAGCTTTGCCCTTTCTAGATGTGACTTGGGATATGCATGATTAATAATATCCAAAAAGTTAGTAAAATGGTATGTAAGAAGTTACTAAAATCATGCTGAGCTGAAACAAACAGTAAAAAAAAAAATGGGAAATGGGTAAATGCAATCACTCTTCATGAAAGATGTAAGAAGAAGCTGTACTCAGCATGATAGCACAAGGGGACCATTTCTCTCAAAACCTTGTTTATCCTCCGTGACAGCTCTCACAAAGGGATGAGGAATATTTACAGCTGGCTAATGGAAGTGGTCAAGCATACACAGTTTCCTGCTTCCAAGGAGGCAGCTCATAAGGAGGTCTACCCACATCCCTGGCAGGGAGACAAGCAGACCAGATAAAAGACTCTAAACATCATGTGTGGACACCTCAGCTGTCAGATGCACATGTAGAAATGCAAATTTACATGCACGCACACACACACACAGAGCGTTACCGTGCCTAGGCAATGATGAAGAAATACAGTCCATTGTTATAGTAGGATGGGTTTTCGGGGGGTGTTATCTATGATAAACCTGAGCCCTTCAGGAAGGGCTAAAATCTCCTACTTTTGCCACATTAGCAAACCTTGCTTCTAGAAATAGCTCCTATTTCTGGAGAGTTGGGGGGAGAGAAACCTTATGAAATTCAATAAGGGCAAGTGTAGGGTGCTGCACCTGGGGAGGAATAACCCCCTGCACCAGGACAGGTTGGGGGTGACCTGCTGGAGAGCAGCTCGGTGGAAAGAGACCTGGGAGTCCTGGGGGACAACAGGATGACCATGAGCCAGCAATGTGCCCTTGTGGCCAAAAAGGACAATGGCATCCTGGGGGGCATCAAGAAGAGTGTGGCCAGCAGGGGGAGGGAGGTCATCCTCCCCCTCTGCTCTGCCCTGGGGAGGCCACACCTGGAGTGCTGGGTCCAGTTCTGGGCTCCTCAGTTCAAGAGGGACAGGGAACTGCTGGGGAGGGGATGGCAGAGGGCTACGAGGACAATGTGGGGACTGGAACAGCTCTGTCAGGAAGAAAGCCTGAGGGATTTGGGTCTTTTCAGTCTGGAAAAAAGATGACTGAGGGGGGATCTTATCAATGCTTAGAAATACTGAAAGGGTGGGTGTCAGGAGGATGGGGCCAGGCTCTTTTCAGTGGTGCCCGGGGACAGGTGTGGAATAATTACTGAATTGGCCAAGAATACAAAAGTACATCACAGTTCACACATTAAGGAAAAGTATAAAATCAAGAGGCTTCTGAGTTAGAAAACAGCCGGAGCTTGCATGATGCAACATCTGCAGTTCCCTGTACAAGGTTGCTTGCGAAGCTACACAAGGGATGGAATGAAATGTTATCATTCCATGGCCTTGCCTTGTGATGAATAGCAGATATGTGAACGAGACTGTACTACAGGACCGATAAGCTGCCTACTCACTACCCTGAGCCAACATTTTGTCAAATTTTGATGAAATGTTGTCCTTTGTGTGAACTTTGCTCATCATAATGTACCAAAACACACCTCCATCCTGGAGGCTACCCGCCTCCAAGGTGCAACCACTCATAATAAAAGTATTTATGACTAAAGTCACTCAAACTCCACTTTGAAGATAAAAAAATAATATGAAAATAGCCCGAGAGAGAGGGGATATCAGGGAAGACACCATCGTGAACAAGTCAAGGAGAACCCCATCACTGACTTCTGGGACCAGTCCACAGGCTGAGCCTTTCTTCCACCGCATAGGGATGCCTTTGGGTAAGACTTAGATTATACCAAGTGTTTCCTTGGGTAACTTAGAAATCTCTCTAGAGAACCTCTCTCCTACATTTATAGCCAGGCTGTATTGTTTATAACCTTGTCGCGAGTTTTGTATATTTGTATATTTAACAATATCTTTATTTGCACGTGCAAATAGTGCATTTGCACATGCAGACAGTGTATTTATCACTGGTAATCCTAAGAACATATACATCTGTTGTTTAAATAAACTGCACTGTTTAAGTAGCTAGTTGTTTTGGTTTCTTATTCAATGCGACCAAAGACTCAAGAGTGGCCGTGCTAATTCATAAGCCCACCTAGACTGAAGGTGCAGTCCACTATTAATGTATCCAAATCATAATAGTTCAATACATATTAAACGTGACTGGACTAATAGTGGTGAATTGGCCATCATTCAGAGTTTAAAACTAGCCGCACCTAGCCTCTCACCTCGATGAGGAGTGTTAGAACACAAGGGGGTTTATTTTCTGGCAAAACTGCTTTGCTCCTTTTCACGCAACAAGCGACAGGACAAGAGGTAATGTGCCCAAGCTTGAATGTAGGAGGCTCCATCTCAACATGAGGAGGAACTTCTTTAACTTGAGGTTGGCAGAGCCCTGGCAGAGGCTGCCCAGAGTGGTGGTGGAGTCTCCGTCTCTGGAGATATTCCAAACCTGCCTGGATGCGTTCCTGTGCAACCTGCTGTAGGTGACCCTACTCTGGCAGGGGGTGGGACCGGATGATCCGCAGAGGTCCTTTCCAACCCTGTCCATTCTGTGACTCTGTGATTCCTTGCTCATGAAAGCTGGGTCACTCGGGCCTATTGCGTCTACTAAACCTGGCCCTCAGCTGATGGTTTCTTCTGACCTTCTATTCCACTTTGTGGTATGGTTTATACTTCTATCGATGCTCTCCTGTATGAGATTTTTGAAGATATTGGCAGAGCTGATGTTTATGGCCCTTTCTTCTCAGTCTCACAGCTGTAGTGCCGGCCACTTGGAAATTGCGGATCACGTTCTTCCAGGTTCATTGCCCATTAGTACAATCAAGTGGGTCTTGACAGTAACCCCAAAGCACTCCTCAAAAGACTAACACCACACAGTGTAACTGGTTGGAACAGTGAATTCATCCTCATCATGCAAACGTGGTGCATTTGGGGGTACTTTGATAGAAGAAATCTTTGTCCCCTGCTCTGTTACATACACGGTCACACTGGAAGAGTGCTGTTGTTGTAACGAATCTGCTTGAGTTCACAGCAAAATTTAAATGCAGACTTTGAGTGTTAAAACCGCTCACCTCTCCTGAACAAGCTACAGCTCATTAGTTGGGAGTATTAAGAAGCTCGTAAACATCCTACATGGATGAGCCACCTAATGGAAACGAGAAGCTAAGCTTTCAGTGTGAGATGTTATTTTACCAGGAAAAACAAGCATTGCAGCCTGATACACTGCAGTAGTGCTAAATAGAAAACTCTTCGAGCACTTTTGGACAGTAATTTTCTAAATGTTTGTAAGGATGTTATCCATGATTTTCACAAACTTTTCAGAGCTTTGGATAATTTCTGCCTAAACAAGAGGTTTTTTGGTTTTTTTTTAACTTTCTTTCAAATTTATTTCTAGACAGGTGAATGGGGAGGAATCATAAAAACACACTGAATAGTTTATACTTTTACAAGTCGGGGATAAAAAAGTCACTAAATTCTTACTAGCCCTACCTAGAAAATGCTTTCCTAGGCAGACAGACAGATAAAAAGACAGCTTTCCTGATACATTTAAGCTAATAATAAATTACACACGTTGAATATTTTAAAATATAAATGCAGGTAAAATAAAACTGATTGAAAAATGGTATATTCCAATTTCCTCATAAAGTATAAGCAAGAGTCTGTAAAATAGGCCTTGCAGTTCCATACTCTTGAAGGAAAATTAATAAATAAAGGTGCAAGATTCAGGAGCAGTGATTTTTAAAAACTGTATAAAGGACCCAGATTGCATGTAAATCACCTGAAAACACAGAGCACTACAACTGATGTCAGATGTCTCTTTCGTATTCAGAACCATTAATCTCTTGGACATGACAAATCTTTTTAGCAGAAAGGAATGAATTCGAGATAATAAGTTTTAAAGTAATGAATAACTCTTGCCTATGAAGTGCTTTAATGACTCTCCTTGTCAGAATTCAGATTTTATTATTAACTCTACAGAATGGCAGCAGCCTGAAGAGATACAGTTACAAATCAATTTCACTGCTCTTTCATAACGAGTCACTAATTGACCTCAATTTCTGATGGAGTCACATATTTCCTCCCATACTTTATTTTAATGATGTGTATATCAAGGGTTTAGTGACTGGTCATAAAGGAATTTATTTTAACACTGTGTTGCCTTGTATAGGCTTTTAATGGCAGAAATATAAATCATTTTGAAAGCATTAACTTTAATGTCTGGGATGTATTTTTGAAATTCTTTTATAGTTAAGACGATCATCATTTTGTTAAAATATGTGTTTGATTTATCTACTTTAAAATAAGAAAGAATTAAAGTGAAGAAAGAACATTCAAATTCTCCACATAACACTAATGATTGCAGATTATAAAATATTTTACTTAGCTTTCATGGGATCTTAAAAAGAAATGACATTAGAATTAACAAATGGCTTTGGTAAAATACTGTTTACTACAGCCTGTGTAACAATGAAGTACATCCATACAAAGTTTCCAGTTATTTGGGTAATGAATAGCCAAAATTTATTTTTAAAATTCCATCATATCATATCTTTTTTCCTGCTTTTTATTCGCCAGAAGCTCGAACACTTTTCCACATGCCATTGGGTGTTTGACATACTATAAAATAAAAATACCTGGCCTTTCCTAAACTAGAGAAAATCTAATGCAAATACAGATGTTTTAAATACTGGTACCAGTTGCATCTGAGTTTATAAGGAAAAAAAGCAAATATTTGAAAGATATGGATTCAGAAGCCACTTGAGGGTGTGTATTCACTTCAGATCTCATTTTGGGCATGAATTACAACAAGAGAAGAGGAGTATGAAGGGGGTGGAAAAGAGTAAGGAGGCTGCAGGTCCATTTGCTTATCTGGCCAAGCCTTGCACCTGGTGGCCATGGATGGTCTCCATATGCCTTTGGCCATCAGCAAGAGACATCCATTAGGTGTATCAACTAGTGAATATATTGTTTGTTGGACCAGATGTGGTGCCAGTAAAGTACTGGGGTCAGTTTATGCTGGTCTGCGTGGCCAGTTGTGGCTGTTTAATGTATGAACACGTGTGCGTGCGTGTGTGCACGCACTGGGGACATCTGCTCAGCCCTGCTGATGGCTACTCTTGGGGACACAGCAACAGCTGGACTTTTTGAGGACTGGTACAGAAGGAACTGCCAAGGTCTGTAAAGGAGCATGAGGAGGAATTGCCTGGATGCTGACGTGCAACAACTTAGCAGAGAGTACAGCTGAAGCGTGTGTTACGAGATCGGAGCTAAAGAACCATTGCAAGAAGTTGTTTCCTTGCACTTGCTACGCGTTGTGTTGTGTAAAAAAAGCAAACGAAGCAAAATTGCACTAAATACTTGCATTCAAGCCTAATTTCTGAACACATATCAATTCAGCCATGAACTTTCAGTGCTGATCATTTTTTACTTCTATTGCGAGGAATGACCCATTCTATGGATCATAAAAATTTCAGTCCCACGTTACATGAAGTTAGACATACAGTGATATATTTTTAACCATCAAATCTATGCAATTACTGTTGCAACTCAGTTATTTTGACTATGTAAGTGCAATGAGGAATAACCAATTCCTAAAAAGAGGGAGGAAAAAACCAACACACCACAAAACACCTCCAAAACCAAATGCAAATGTGACTGATAGACAGGTGTCCTCAGAAAACAATAATAAACCCTTCAACATCCTACCATCTCGTAGTGATACTAAAGCATATCTTAGTGTTATCCAGATAAATAGAACAATATTTGTTCACATAAAAATTCAGACAGAGGTCCTTTCGTTGTCATTACTTGCGACAGTCCTTTCAGCCTGTGCTTTCTGTATCTGTCCACCACGTTTTAATTCCGATTTCAGTGACGGTAGTAAACAGTAAGGAAGGAAGTAAATCAGATTCCTTACTTCACTTGTGCAGTACATAGTATTGATGTGTTTGTTGGCACAAAGCTGCTGTCCTTTTTTAAGAATTAAAAAAAACCAACCAACCAAACAAACAAACAAAAAAAACCCAAAAAAAGTAGTAGTATCGTAGTATCTAATAGACAGATAATTCAGGCTTGAGCGTTATACAGACAGATTTAACATGCAGTACCTTAATGAAAAATAGTAAAAATCCAATGTAAAGAAAAAGAAAGAAGAAGAAAGATATATAAAGCACTCATTATTTGTGCCAGAACTTCTAGTCCTAAATTAATACAAGTCAGTGTGAAATAATGCAACAGCTACAGAAGAGAAACACGGGGAAAAGCTAAGAATTGCCACCAGAGAAAAGGAAGAAAGAAATATGAAAGTTCTTTGACTTTAAAGAATCCTACGAGAGTAAAAACTCTACTCACTAAAAATTATGGGGCCGTTTTCACATAAATGCTTCTATTTTTTACAGGCAAATCACGGAGTGAACAGTTTTCTCAAGCGTAGTAAACCTCTTCTCACTTTTTCTTATGATACTCTGTCAAAGGGTATCCCACTTTACATAATGCTGGGAAAGCAGCAAAAAACCAAAATCATGGCTCTGTTACCTTACAGTGATGTTTGGCAATGCGAAGGAACAGTCAGGATTTAACGCAATGTAAGCAAACTGATGTGAAGAGGTGGCCTGTACTGGATCTTGTAATCGTATTTTCGATAAGCTATTTCGATTCTGAAATGGAATAGGGGTTTTCTCCTAGCTGTATTAAAATCCAGCTTAGACCTCTCACTGCACAATATGCACCATGAAAAAAAAAAACATAAAAACATGGCAAGCTTTTCCCAGGTTGCAGCCAGACTGGATCTACCACTTACTTTCTGTCATCACAGGAATTTAAAACGCTTTTGACATGTCATGTCTCTACTGAAAGTTGTAGTGCAATCAAACCCTAATTGTGGAGAAAAGCAGGACCGAAGAGTGCCATTCCACAGCTTTAAGTACCTTCTAAAGATGCTTCAAGGGCCTACAATTAACCTGAGATGCAGTCATGTGAAGCTGATAACTGATAGCTGTTATGTTAATTATGTATTCATGTACACACATCTACATCACTAAATGCTCTTCATGTTGCTTTTCTTGTAGAGGTAAACTTTGTGTTTTCTTTTTTGTACCACCTTGTCCATATAAAGGAAAAAAAAAACGTTCTTTGAACAACAGTTTCATGCACACATCCCTTGTATAAATACGTATGCGCGTATGTGTGTGTGTGTACAAAAAAACCCTAGTGGGACATACTTTGTCTGAAGCATTCTTGGGTACTACATCATTAAAAAGAATGTAGGCTGTATTATGCAAAAAGCAGTAGTTTGTTTTTGCTCCACACTCCATTTTTCCTCCTTATACATTAAAAATGTATTAAGATGTTTAAATTGCAAACTCAAATCACAGAAATAATGTATAACATAAACTTCATCTCAGCTTCCGTAAGTGTGCGCATTTGGATGGTCTCAAGTTACACGCTCAGAGATTTATTGCCCATAGGACTTTGCCTCATTTAAATAACAGCCAGTTATTCCCAGTTTCTCTGTGAATCTCATTTGGTGCATGTGCCAGAAGTTATTTAACATAAACAATTTAAATCTTGCAACAGTTCAGCATCATTAGTTTCTTAATGGGTGCGGGGATGGATGACAGAGAGCAGGAGAAAGCAATGGTGTAGGCAGGGTGATGCTGGCGGGGCCAAAGCGATGGAGAGGCAGAAGAGCACTGACGGGAGCATGAGGGGCTTCACATGAATCGATTTGATCTGGATCTAATTGAAACAAAGAGAATAGAATAGAATAGAATAGAATAGAATAGAATAGAATAGAATAGAATAGAATAGAGCAGAACAAATTTCAGTTGGAAAGGACCTAAAATGATCATCTTGTCCAACTGTCTGACCACTTCAGGGCTGAACAAAAGGTAAAGCACGTTATTAAGGGCATTGTCTCTTCAACAATGCCGGGCTTGGGACACCGACCACCTCTCTAGGAAGCCTGTTCCACTGTTTGGCCACCCTCACAGTAAAGAAATGCTTCCTCATGTCCAGTCTAAACCTCCCCTGGCGCCGCTTTGAACCATTCCCAGAAGTCTTGTCCCTGGAGCCCAGGGATGTCAGCACCTCCCTCTCCATGTCCCCTCCTTAGGGAGCTGTAGGGAGCAATGAGGTCACCCCTCACAGTAGATTCTGGATGAAGCAGGAAAAACAGCTCCAAAAAACAGCCAGGTGGAGCGACGCATTGTTTCCTTTCTGTTTGAAGATGACATTGGGCCATGGAAAGTTCTTACACACTTCAGTGAAGATAGTTTTACTTTAAGCAGTTTTAAATACACAAACACACAAACGAATGCTCACACAAAGTTGCAAAATACATTCTATGTATTTATTTTAAGGTATTATTTCAAAACTTGTGGTTTTTGCAGGTCTGACTCGTGATTTTTGAACACATGCAGGTTACTTGCTGCAAGGTATATGATATTAGCAGTTTCTGTAGCATTGGAATTACCCATGACCAAAGTGCCTGGCACAAAAATCATATGTTCACTTAAACAGCACTGTTCTTAAATATTTAAGGCACATTAATACCAACCTAAATAGTTATGTCAAGCACAGCTGAACATATTAAATTAAGTAAAATGTGAGTTTACAGCTAAAAAATTTTAACCTTATGTAAAATACTTTCTGGAGAATTTTTAATATTCTATTACTTAATTACATGAAGAATTAAATTATATCTACTTTTTTTTTTTTTTTTTCCTTAAACCCTGTATTCCAAAATTAGGGCAATACTGTTTAAATCTTTTCTTTTGCTGTCCCTTTCCTAAGGATTTGCACCTATTTAGCAATCTCAGTTAGCACGTTTGGAATTTTGGAGTGTGTTTGTTTGTTTTTCAATTTGGCTCGTCCTCAGAGGTAGTATTTTTGTGGGATTTTTTTCCAGATTTTTTCTACAGTACATTCATTGATATACATCATGTCAATGTAATTTGTACTGAAATAGAAGTGTTTCATATATTTGCCAAGAAAAACCAATAAAATATAATTTGAGAGGGGAATATAAGATATGGGATACACAGCCTTGTAAACAAGTCTCTGCTGTTTTGGAGCTGATGATTATTCTGGCCAAATAGTCTATAAGCACAGTGGGTGGGATTCACCTCAGTTTTAAACACCTACCATATACTTCTTGCAGCCTTCCTTCATCATCAGGGCAGTGAAACAGGTGCTTGCAGAGCACGTTTCACCCATCTTCTGCAGACAGCTACATTAGGAGGAGCTCAAGAACGTCTTACAAAGCTTATTTCCCTCCACAGCAGAAGAGATCCCTGGGACACTGCCTGGGGTGTAGACATCTGCATTATGGTTAGATAAGATTAATTCTACCCAGCATCCCTAGAGACCTTTTGGATCTTTAAGATTTCTTGTCTCTAAAAAAAACCCAAAACAAAACAAAATCAAAACCCCAACCCCCCAAATAATAATATAATTTCCAAAACATTCCAAGTTTCCCAACTATAGGCACTTAGGCACTTGGAAAATTTTCCACTGTAACCTCTAATTTTCAGGTACAGCCCGTGGCTTGAATTACAATGTAAACCACATCACGGTTGCACAGGGGCATTTTGGATCAATTGATGGATCAACCTATATTTAAAAGGCAGTACTGGGCATTAGGATCCACAGAAAGCTCCTCTAACCATTAGACCTTCCCTTAAAGCCTGTGACTTTAATGTGATATGAACCTTGTGTTACTGAACCATTTAGTTTGGTAATTCAGTAACCTCATGCAAATTTAGAGCTAGTTAGACGTCCTTCAGTTTGTGGAGCTACTGATTTGCATCAGCTCACAAGGGAGCTGCCTGGTGCCCTGGTTCTCTGCAGAAACCACTGCTTGATGCTGCTGGAGGGGTGAGACCATCCTGTGGGGAAGGAAGGGGCAGCTCGATAAAGGTGCTCCTCTGGAGAGCTTTCTAATTTTTTTTTTGTAAACCACATCACCAAAGACCATCCCCAGGGTATTTACTGAAGACGTTGTTCATTTGTCTTTCCAAAAGATTGCAGTTCTTGGATGAAACTCATGAAGGAGCTGGAGTGGGGTCTGGGCAGAGGGAGAGAAAGAAAGTGTTCCTTCTCGTTCACAGCCACTGATCATGGTGCCTTGTTTGTACATTGACCGTCTTGGCTTCTTGAAAACATCCCTGGACAAAAGCAAGGTATGAAGGCACTACCTGCTCCCACAAGTATTGCTTCAAGAACACATCCTGCTTAAGCAGACTTCAGACATGGAGGTGAAGAAATTAAAATCTTCACACAAAAAAAACAATCCCCTATCATCACTGACAGGATGAAAAATAAATCCAGCTCATCTTTAAACATATGCTTTAGCTGTGCATCACTGAGAAACCTAACTGCAACAGATATGTTTAGGTTTCTGCCAAATATTGGCTGCATGTGTTACTCAAGTTTCCAATTTTAGCTAAACAGGTCACAAGAAAAGGATGACCTCTCATGTCAAGGGTGCTGAAGACTATTTGATTCTACCTACAAAGAAACCCACGGGCACCTTTTATCTGCCCCTCAGGTATGGCAGACATGCCTGGGAACACGCCTGGCACTGAGGCCGGCTGACACAGGAGAGCCCAGATTTTACTGTGCTTGTAAAATCCCAGCCTGCAGACAGAGAGTCTGCATGGAAAGTGTCTCCCGGGTAAGGTCCCTGGAAGGATCCTGCTTCCAAACCAAGCTCAGGAGCTATTTAAGGGAGCAAAAGCTGGCAAGGGCAAAAAAGCCTGCGAGGAGCTGCTTGAGCAGTTTCACAGTCCACACAGTCGTGTTCCAGTGCCTGGCAATGTTCTCCAGCGCTGTTTAATTTACCCCTGTAGATACAGCCAGACCATCTTTCATCCTAAAAGGTGAATCAATCCTGCATCATCGGGGTGCTCCTGTCATGCAGGGAGAGGAGGTTAGAGGATGTATGGTCTGTAAAGCCTAATAGCCACAAAGAGGAAGAGCCCTCGCCAGGACTTTCTGCAATGGAAGCTCTACTGAAGGCAATACCCTGCATTGTCTTAATGTTCATTGCTCAATCTGATTAGGAAAAAAAAACCCAAGATGATACCTTGCAGACACCTGTATATCTGGAAATGCTACACAGACTGTGTTACATCTTGATTAAAATTTGTATTATGTATAATACCTAGCTCAGTCCTATGGTTCTCTAAGCAGACTGATTTTAATGGCACCTCCAAAATATCATATTTTCTAAGTAACATACTCATACCAAAAGCCCAAAAGATCATACCAATGTAACAATCACTGTCTTCTCATATACATCCATCACACTCATGCTTAGCACAGAGAAGAAAGAAAAGAAAATCACTTTTTATAGCACTTCCTGAGAGAGTTAAAAGATTGGTTTATAGACCGAAGAAGAGGGAAAAAATGGAGTATCAAAGTTGCAGGGTGAGAAAGGAGAAGCATTTATATGCACTGACAACTCCTCTATATAAAAGGAGTTCAGCACATGCCTCAGCTGGTCATATCTCCAGCAACAGCATCAGAGGCAGATATATTTTTTTAGCTAGCTTACTTCACATAAAAAAAACTGTGCAGATTTGTTTGGTCTGCACAAAATGGATTCTTAAATTTATTTGATGCAATAATTTCTGAAGAAGTCGCACGCTTTCCCACAGGCCCTATCACTTTTCATCCATCATATTTCTCAGTTTAAGTTTTCTTTGGTAATATTTTTTTGTGTGTGTACACAGGAAAAAAATGGATTTAGACGATTCCCATGAACTTTTTACTATTAGTGCAAAATCAGATGTTAAGAGTTTATTTCTATCTTGTTAGACAGTAGCCACCCTAAAGTAAAATCCAGCAATTGCTTCATTGTCTCTGCAAGAAACTGAATGTTAAAAAACCCAGATAACAAACATTAGAAATAAAACAAAAAACATAGGGACAATGTACCACATCATCTATTCCATCTCCATGTCTGAAAATAATGATGATAATAATTCTGCGCAGATTAGTTTCTGGAATACCAATCTCCACCCTTTCCCTTCCCTTCCTTCCTTTTAAAATGTAGTTATGGAATTAAATGCTGAAATTATAGGAAGAAATACACCAAGCGACCAGAAGCAATTGGCTGATGGATGTTTGAAGATCTCAACTAAATTAGTGTTCAATTGGAGAGCTGAGTTTATCCAGGTGCGTTATATTCTAGCCAAGCAGCGCTGGTTTATATCAATGTGAGTAATAAAATATCACAGATAATTTTCCTGTACAACAGGCTGGACCTACCATAAAAAGAATCTTAACACAATTCTATTCATTCTGTTGAGGCAGAAAATGTCATCGGGAAGTGGAGAAAGAAAATCAAGTCTCCCCGCCTCCCAGGGCTGGATGTATAGCTAGTAAACTCCAGCTGTCATGCAGAGGACATGGAGGATGTAGGACAGTCCCTCCTCTCTCAGTCCCTCTCTGTGCCACCAGCTTTCCATCAGAATGTGGCTTGGGCACGTGGGACATGAAGGAATGGTAAGCACACCAAAGAGGTCCCCGAGCTGGGCAGCTGAGGCCAACACCAAACACACACCACAGAGAACATCTTCCCCACGCTACTGTACTGGGTTTGCATGGCAAAGTTTTGGTAGTGGACAGGCTACATGGGTTGGCTCCTGTGAGAAGCTGCTAGAAGCTTCCCCCATGTCCAATACAGCCAATGCCAGCTGGCACCAAGATTGACCTGCCGCTGGCTAAGGCTGAGCCCATCAGCGACGGTGGTAGCGCATCTGGGTAACATAGTTAAGAAGGGGAAAGAAAACGTGGAACCACAGCCGGGGAGAGGGGTGAAAATCTGTGAGAGCAACAACTCTGCAAACACCAAGGTCAGTGAAGGAGGGGAAGAGGTGCTCCAGGGACCAGAGCAGAGATTCCCCTGCAGCCTGTGGTGAAACCATGGTGAGGCAGGCTGTCCCCCTGCAGACCATGGAGGTCCATGGTGGAGCAGAGATCCACCTGCAGCCTGCACCCACACCAGAGCAGGTGGATGCCCGAAGGAGACTGTGACCCTGTGGAGAGCTGATACTGGAGCAGGCTCCTGGCAGGACTTGTGTCCCTGTGGAGAGAAGAACCCATACTGGAGCAGGTTTGCTGGCAGGACTTTTGACCCTGTGGGAGACCCATGCTGGAGCAGTCTGTTCCTGAAGGACTGCACGCTACAGAAGGGACCCACGCTGGAGCAGTTCATAGAGAACTGCAGCCCGTGGGAAGGACTCACATTGGAGAAGTTCATGGAGAACTGTCTCCCATGGGAGGGACCCCATGCTGGAGAAGGGGAAGAGTGCGAGGGGTGATGTGTTTTAAGATTTGGGTTTTATTTCTCATTATGCTACTCTGATTTGATTGGTAATAAACTAAATTAATTTCCCCAAGTCGAGTCTGTTTTGCCTGTGACAGTAGTTGCTGAGTGATCTCCCTGTCCTTATCTTGACCCACGCGCCTTTCATTATCTTTCCTCTCCCCTGTCCAGCTGAGGAGGGGATTGATAGAGCGGCTTTGGTGGGCACCTGGTGTGCAGCCAGGGTCAATCCACCACAGCTACATTCTGTGTTTGAAAGATTCTTTTCTCCTGAATATCAAATAACTCCTGTATTCACTTCATTCTGGTTACTTCACTCTCTATGACAGTCTTGCTCCATGAAAGCTGCAATGAGAGACCAATAATGAGATTTAAATAGACACATATGTCTTATCTTCTCCATTGTCAGACATAACCTTGTACTCTCTCATGTAACCATTTGTCTGAATTTGGGCTGGATCTCGAACACAAGCGGTTAAATCTTTTGGTAAAGAGTATCTTTCTTCTCTTTAAAATGCTATCCTAGTTGCGTTACTAGACATCCAAAACCAGCGACGTTGTCTTTGCAGGCTTTTTGGACATTAAAACTGGAAAGGAATGGTTTAGATTATCAAAGAATTAAAAAGATTTTCATCCACTTATGGAACAAGATTACCCATCAATGTAAAAGAAAAGAGGTTGTGCCCAAACTGAGCGACACCTAGAAATGAAAGGTGCCTGTAACAACGATGAAAATGAAGCTTCAGATGAAGACATGGAAGCATTTAGGATGCTCAACAAGAGTGAGACCCTGTGGTTTTACATGCCGTGACTCCAGAAGACCTTGTCATTGAAGTTTTAAGTAACTTTTTTGTTTTTTCAAATATGTGACATGGAGCAGGCACAACGTTTTGATACATAACAGTGCATAAATTATAAGAAAACAGGTAAGAATGCTTATTACTTTATTTCTTTAATAGTTAAGACTCACTGCTAAGGAAGACTACACTTTTGTTAATTTTACAACAGAGGTTTTGTTTTGACTTTTTGAATACTGACACGGGAAAAAATCTTCCAACTAAAATTTTTAATAGCTGCATTTTGGCAGGTGTCTTTTCAGACTGCATTACTGCAACGTGTCAGCTACGATAGGTTTTGTTACCTGGGAGTACAGGAGATTATCTCGATAGCAGCCCCTGTGTCTGAAAAGTCTCCCTGTTTGAATTGCAGGCCAGCAGGAATGTATAAACTTCTGTGGTCGCCTGACGACTGAGCAGAGCGCCCAGATTCAAAGTTGCCGTTCAAAGTTTCAGCCCGCGTTAAAAGAGAGAGCACTGGCCAGATCTGGAGGCGAGATGTTCGACAGAGTCGTGCGACAGGCTCGCTGCGAGCAGCTTTGCAGAAGGTGCCTGCTGCCGCCTCCCCGCTGCACTATGGATAATTTCCAGGGCTGTCAGTCGGCATCCTCATTTGCATTGCTCACAGATGTCCCTGAAAAGCCATGTATCCTGGGACCATTTTTATGATACAGGATGTGAAATGAATGTTCTGTGATTTTAAATTAAACATCTGCAGATTTTCATAGCTATCTAGATTTCAAGAAATCCTGCTTGCATTTACAAGTTAATTCAGTTTAGTTCATTCAAATTCTTCAAGAGCCTTGAAGACCTTTATATCTTGAGAGGAATAAAACATCATAAATCAAGTGGAACGTGCAACTCATGACTGTTGCCTCATTGAAGATGATCAGGAATATCAGGAGAGAAATGAGAGGAATCATTTCAATGTATTCTGATCAAAGCAGAAACATAACAGCCCTATAGGTTTTAAATTACTATATAGATTTATTAGACTTATTTTTTGTTGTCTTTGTAGCAAATTCTAATATTTAAATTTCCTAGCGTCTTTCCGAATTAGCATGAGTACCGTTTCCACATCCTAAGACAGGAAACAAGCCTAAATTTTCCTTAATATATGCAGTCAAATGATTAATGCTGGTACATTCATGTCAGTGTTTCTGGAGAAGAAAACTCACCAGGGTCCACATATTTTGTCTTAAACTTTATATTTTAAACCAAGTTGTCAAAAATTTCCCTATTTTCCTTCCAGATTCCCTGCTCGTGTTTTTGTATTCAGATTATGCCATGATGTTTTTTTTTTATAGTTCAATAAACTTCCAATATTCAGAGATATCTTGCAATGGGGCTTAAAGATTGTATTATTCATATAATTTGTAGATATGCACAATACTTAGCAAACTAAAACTCGAGGCACATTAGTGCTGTTTTGTTATGCCAAAACAAGCTCTGGTGACTGCTGTAATTTGACTTATAGGTGTAAGAACCACTCATTAAAATCTAATGTCAGACTCAAAGCTAGCAGAAATTTTCATTATGCAAACATGAAAATGACTGAAAGGGCTAATGAGGGTAGAAAGATACCCAAGATGTCAATAGAAAACAATCTACTTCTAACACAGTCCTTCTGGGAATTTCCCCATCTACAATAAAGATTTTGTTTACTGGTATCCTAGTACTTGTTAAGCTGAAGAATCATGAAAGCACAGTAAAATAATATTATGAATCTCAGACAGAACTAATTTCTTAACTTAATGATATACTTAATTCAATGATCGCTATTGTCTTTGTTCTTCTCAAACTGACCATTCAGTTTTAGCCAGTATTTTATAGTCATTCTATACGGACAGAATAAAGGAAATTGATTGATGGTTTTAATGTTCTTTTTGATTTGACTGATTCACATTCCACTGAATTAGTTCTTCTTTCTTTATATCTCAATTCAGATGCAGTCATAGCTTAAATAGGCATCCATGAAAAAAAAAAAGATGGAGTAGGGGGAGATCCGGGTGGTGTTCTGACCTCTGCTCTTTGCCCGCTGATGACCTTAAACCAGCTGTCTCACCTCCAGATTACCAGTTTTTTATCAGTAAAATGAGAATATAGCCAAGTACGCACAGAAATCACCTCACTAGATTGTCTTGTTCATCTTTTAATCCTGAGAAAACTTTAATTATACTTAAAAAGTCTCCAAGGGTTGTTTACCTAAGTTGTTCTTTACCCTACAGGGTTAAAAGTTTCTGAAACCTCCTTTGATAATCGGATGATGGTGCGATTTATTTTCTACTGGTAAAAGTGGTATGAAAGTTACTAATTAAAATAACTCTATAATCTTAGATGTCATGATAAAGTTTATTCTATAAAGTGCACTAACCCAACTGTTGGACGTTAAAAAGATCAAAGACTTTGGAGCAGAATCACAAAGCATTCACTGCAGACTTTATCTTGTTTTTATTCCACCTCAGTTGCCGGAAAAACTGAGGAAAATAACAAATTAAAGGACATGGTGAGTTTCAGAGTAACATCAGTTTATTCCACTACAGATTGTGATCTTGGCAATAAGGCGTTACTAATCCACATCTGTTCAAGATAGGAATATAATGATGATGGAAATGCTTTGCTCATGTCTGTTTGATATTTGCCTTGGGAATGTGAGAATACATTTGCACATTCTAGGAGGACCATAATGTGAATAACAAATAGTTTTCCACTAAGCAGAGTTGTAAAATAAAGCTTAATATGGGGAAGACATTTCCTAGCCATGGTACCCATCAGCATGCAAGTGAGCTACTCTTTTAAGGAAAGGTGTACAGCACGCATTCAAGCTATCAAACTATCACATGTTTAATCTGAAACTTTATTACAAATCTGGTGAAAATTGCCTTTCTGATGAGATAAGGCATGACCTCCATCTCCCGAGAGCCCAAAATGAATTCATGAACAGCCACATACCTTCCAATTATTGCTGTAAGAGGCTGTAATTTAGGGAGCATTACACTTTGTGATAGTCAGCATGAAAAATTAATCTGAGCTTTTAAACAAGATTTAAGATAAATCAGTTCAGAAACAAAATATTAAAAAGTACCAACATTGCTTTCTTAAGGATACTTGCTAAATATTATGGGGATTTCATAAAATAGTGATGCTTTTCATTGTTTTTGCAAACAAATCTGAATACTCTGGAAAAAAAAAGATAGCATGAAACACAAAACTGAGAGATAAGAATGCCTGATACTTCTAGTGCTGAATTTCTTGGTGTCCTTTAGGTAAGTCCCAGTTTGATGACTAGTTAAATGCTATCTGATGGCATGGAAGAATTAAACTAAAATCATTTGCTGAAGCACTAGGGTCTGCCTCCTTCACTCTTATTACAGCGTCTTTATTATGAATATCTCCAGAATCAATATGAAAGTACAACCCATTGTGTTATTAAATGTCAGCTTTCCCCATAAACTAGGATTTAAGTCTCACTTTAGTAAATTACTTAAGCATTAACATAACGTTAAGCAAGAGTACTCCGATTGACTACATAGAAAGAGGCAAGGTAATCAAGTTTAAATATTAATTAAAACCTGTCCCGAAATGGGTAATAATAGATTGCATAGCTTGCACAGTAGATTTTTATTGCTAATTTCTAGTCACTTTGCAAAAGAGAAAAGTACAATTATGACTGTTATAGATGAGAAAAGTCACACAAAGAGGCAAAGTGATTTGGCCAAGGTTATTTCTAGATGACTAGCAGGACTGTGGAAGAGTGTCAGACCAATGTGTAAGACCCAGGTCAGTTGACCACACAGTGGGCCATGATGCTTGACAAAATTATAACAAAAACAGCACTACCCATCCCTTATTTTATCCTAAAATTACTTTTTTTGGTAGGTTACTACATTGTGAGAAGAATATTTCAGCTGAGGGCAAGAATATGCACCAGATGCAACCGTACTTTTTCTACTACATAGATGGGGAGGGACTCTTTATCAGGGAGTGTAATGATAGGACATGGGATAACGGTTTCAAACTGAAAGAGGGGAGATTTAGATTGGATATCAGGAAGAAACTCTTTACTATAAGGGTGGTGAGGCACTGGAACAGGTTGCCCAGAGAAGCTGTGGCTGCCCCATCCCTGGAGGGGTTCAAGGCCAGGTTGGATGGGCCTTTGAGCAGCCTGGTCTGGTGGGAGGTGTCCCTGCCCAGGGCAGGGGGTGGCACTGGATGATCTTTAAAGTCCCTTCCAACCCGAACCATTCTGTGATTCTATGATTCTATAACTTCTGATTAGTGTTTATGTATATTAAATATAACCCTTAAACTTTGACAGATTTGATCAATACCTCAGTAAGGATGCAGGAAGCCCAAATGGATTGAAAATCTAGTTAAAACAGATTTCTTGCTCTTATTACCCTATCTTTTGTAACTGCCTAGACTCTCAAAATCCCAGTGAGATACAGAAATATTGTTATTGCTTTTGAAATACACAGTTATTTAATTTTTACAGAAGACAACTAAGTTACTTAGGAAAAAGAAAAAAAAAAAAAAAAAAAAAAAAAAAAAAAAAAAAAAAAACAAAAAAAACAAAAAAACCAAACTAAAATGGTGTCCCTGAAATTCAGCAGAGGAAATGTAGATTTCTCTAACTGCTCTGCTCATGCTAGAATTCTTTTGGATTTAATGTAGGAATAATAGCACTCTGTGGCACAGTGTGTCCCATCCAAAAATCAGTTAGAGTGATACACCCATAAAAGAACCTATTTCTGCCAACTGAACACAAAGCAAGCTTAAGGTGAAAATGTAGAAATCTGTGCTGTATAAAGCTAAAACACCTGACTGTTATGGATAGTTCAGAAAAAGATAATGATATCTCAAAGGTTTTCCACAAGTACTTAGAGGTTTCTGAAAAGAACACCAAACTTTCATCTGCTTTGGCAATAGGTTTATAGATTCATTTATAGGAATGTGTAAGGTCACACAGGAACTATGAGACAGAGCAGAAAACTGAGTCCCAAGTCCCAAGCTAATATGACCATCTTTGCCTCAAGATGAACTCAAGGCTTGTCTCCTCCCACAGCAAACAGCTTTTTCTCTCTCTACAGCCCTATCTGAAATTCAGTAGGTTGAAAGTCCGTGTTTAATTTTATGCTCAGATTTTAAATTCAGCTACAGAACTTGGTGATTACACTATCAGCAGGTATAAGCCATCAAATGATGGCTTGAAGTGGAGAAGAATAAAAGAACCATAATTCATCTAATTCTGCAAAATCAGTGGTCAAGTATTAGACTAGGATGAAAACATAAGGGAAGAAGGAGACTTACCCTTTTCTCAAAGAAAGGTTGAGAAGTTAGTAATTGCGAATTTCTGCACTGAACTTTACTTTCCTTACATGGAGTGATAGAGTTCCATATTTACCATTAATTCACTAAAGTAGTTCTATACTTAATTCCCAGGATAGGGGGGAAACAATGACTACGCAACCCAATATATCTACTGATGTCTACATAAAAAAACACTTTCAATTGTTCCGGAATGTGACTGTCAAACTAGAAAGAAGGGATGTCCTGTATCTGATGGAGCAATTAAATAGGGTTTGAGGCTGGATATTAGCAGGCTTGTGTCTACCTCCCAGAGCCACTGCAATCACATATCTGATGCTTTAGGAAGGTGTTAAGGATACAAGAACACTACACAATAGACCACGGTGCAAAACTTACTTTTGTACTACCAAAGAGAAACCTAGATAGTACATTTTTGCACCTTAGTCTCATGTTCTATCACATGGTTCCTCTCAGCAAGATTTATTAGGACACTGTGTGTCCTGAGTAGAGAACAGACTTGTTGAATCACTCTAATTCTATTAGCAGACATTATACACAAGCTGAAATAACCATCTTGGTCTTAGATCTAAGGTAGTGTCGCTGGCACTTGTTCAACAGTGTCTGCACACTCATTCAATTGTCCTAGAAATGTCATTTGACTATCTTCACTTCAGTTTCCCAGACTGCTTTTAAAAGGGTAGCATCTGAGCATCCAAAAGGTATTGTCAAAATCATTCTGGAAGGTTAGATGCGCTTAGGAACTCAGATAATGGAGTCAGTATACATATCTGAAATATCTTGAAACATAAATTTGAATCTCTCACAGTAAACTTTATCAAAGTAAAAACTGCACTTACATTGACCAGGAGTTACTTTAATCCATTCCTTCAAAAAATTAAGTATGTCATTTTTATATCGTTCAAAGAAACCTTCTGCTTCTAAAGATTTCCTAACACAAACTATTGAAGAAAAGGGAATGAATGGATTTTTAAATAAAAGAATAATAAAATCAACTCAGATTCAAAAGATATCAATGTAGAACATAATGCAATCACTGGAAACTGGTATTTGGCTATTTAAAATCCTTCAGAGGTTGTCTATGTTTAAAAATTCTGACATATATATACATGCATATATACATATATAACTACACAATATAGACATATAAGCAGATTAGAAATTAAAAATTTTGTTTTAAATGACAAACCAGATGAAATACTTTTACTGGAATTGTGTTTCAGAGTTTTTGTTCTCTCTAGACGACATGTCACAATGTATTATCACAAATAGTGAATTTCTTTGGGGTTTTGGTGAAAAGCCAGTGTTTTCTCACGTTTTTTAATATATTACTAAAATAAGGGGGGGGGGGGGAAGGCAAAACAGAAATAAAACCAAAAACATCCCTATTTAAATCAGCTTTGGTTTCACAATGGGACTGTATAAACTCTGGAGCAGTTCTCAGAGAGGTTATGGAAGCTATGTCCTTGGAGATCATAGAACTCAGGAGATGTTCAGTATTTGGCTAGATGTGTTCCTGGGAAACCTGATTTAACTCTGAAAGTAACACTTCTTTGAAAGGGAATTTGGATAGAGTGTTTTCCAGGCGTTCCTTCCATCCTAAATTATTCTATGATTAATCTTATTGTATAATTTTCCCTCTGGTGGTCAGGTTCAATACCTCTTAACACTTTTTAATCAAGCCAATGAATTTATAATAACTGTAATTGAAGATCATGTTTCTAATATCCTCTAAAGGCAGAAGAGATCCATGAAGATTTTTTTTTTTTTTTTTTAAAAGAGAGAAACAAGACACACACACACATACACAAAGATGGAAAATAAAGGAAAAGAGCACAGAGGAGGGTGAACATGGCAGTCATAGGTGTAAGGGTGTGTGGAATGGAAGGATATGTGGATATCCTGCAGGTAAGGACATCCAGTCAGTGAGGCTGACAACCATTCAACATGAAACAAAACCAAAAAGAAGAGACAAAAAGAATAATAAATTAAACACTTAAATACATGAGCCATGACAACATTAAGGCAATGGAGATGGTATGAAGGACCATCAGGTCACAGATGGATGTAAAAAGTGGATGGATGAGTAAAGAAACCACTCAAATGTAACTTGATTACCATGGATCTTGTGGGGAAAAGCAAGCTTTAGTGGGATATAATCCCAAACTATTATTGGATGTTTGAGGAGTCTGGTAGGATAGTGTAACAATTGCTATAGGATGTTTTGGGACTGTAGGAATGTGCAAAACGTCTGGGATGTTTAGGGGAAGGGCCAAATGTGGGTAAAGGATTGGATCAAAGTCAATTGGGCAGGACCAACCATGGAATATATGGAGGAAAAGGGAATTAAAAGGAGTCAGCTGTGTGTAAACAAGCTTCAGATCAGGCCAACCCCACACTTGATTACCGCCGCCTGAATGATCATATTTTCCAGATGACCTGGACCTATTGCATGTGTTGGTATGTGGGATGAAGACAGGGAGGGACTCTTTATCAGGGAGTGTAGTGATAGGATGAAAGGTAATGGTTTTAAACTGAAAGACGGCAGATTTAGATTAGATATAAGAATGAAATTCTTTACTCTAAGGGTTGTGAGACAGTGGCACAGGTTGCCCAGAGAAGCTGTGGATGTCCCATCCCTGGAAGTGTTCAAGGCCAGGCTGGATGGGGCTTTGAGTAGCCTGGGCTGGTGGGAGGCGTCCCTGCTTATGGCAGGGGTGTTGGAACTAGGTCATCTTTAAGATCCGTTTCAACTCTAACTATTCTATGATTATATGACTTGCCTGTGAAGTCAAGTAGGATTAGTTATCAGGTAGGTGGAGACCAGTCTTAGGAAACTCCCAAGACCAGAACTGGCAGCTGTAAAAGGGACACAGAGTCTGGGCACGGATTCAGAAATTACTTATGATGTGCTTTTTTTTCAAGAGAGGAGAAATCGGGTCAGCTGTCTGTCTTGTCCACGTCTGTGCAAGTGTTGTAGGTGACTTACGTGGTGACAATAAAGGCACCATTTCCTGTTTGTGTTTGTCTGTGTGGCTGGACACGTGTGTATTGCATGTCTTGGCATCTCTAGAGTACAGGCTTAGCCTTGATTGTGTCCAAACCTGCAAACAGATGCAGTAGCACACAGACTGAGGTGGAGAAATCCCTTGGGTCTTAGAAGTCCTCAGATTTGCCTTCGCTTAGCACAAGTACTAGGAAATAGAAGGAAGACTTTTTTTTTTTTTTTTTGACTGATACAAAATTCTGATAAAAAATTATGCAGCCTTTGAAAAGCAGTACCTTGCATACCATGTGTATTCCAGTAACCTTGCCTACTTGACATTTTCACAGTGTGGTTCACTGTGGCACCTGCAACTTGTCTTTGTCCCATTAACAAGACACCACTTGCAGCCAGAGTCAATATTCAAGGTCTTGCAAGTAGCTTCTGTTAGCAAGAAAATACGCTTCAATGGCTGTTAAAACTAATGAAGCTTGCCTTTCTCAAGGCTTGTCTCCTATATTTCTTCCAAGACGTTTCAAACTTTCCACATTTTCTCAAGAACCCATGTACTCCAATACCTCCAAAATAATCCTGGAGTCCAGGCCATCTAATAGCTTCAGTCGTCACCTGGGCCCCATGCCAATACAGAGCTTCATTAATGTTGATTTGCTGTCTCAACCTTGCCAAATATGTATATATATGTATATGGTTGATTTCTCACTATGTTTTACTCAAGGGGGCTGTGAGACAGTCTCCTATTCAACTGCTGATTTTCATGAAACTGGTAAAAATCAATATCTTAATGAACTCTAACTTTCTATTAAATTTATTTGAAAATGACCAAAGAGCTCAGAAATCAATGGGTTTAGGAGGAAAGGGAAACAAAAAGGCAGACACACAGAAAAATTACTTCTTTTTCTTTAAAAAAAAAAGTCAAACAGGGCAAAAAACCCCAGTGCTAGTAGAGTCAGATAGTTCTCTTATGTAACCCTATTCATAGACTAAAAATGTCCACAAAATTCTTCTTAGGGAAACATATGAGGGTTTTTTTTTTTCAGATTCCAGTATTGTTTTAGGCCTCTCTTCCCACAAAACTTTAGACTCAAATATGCCCCCATTAATTCTTTTACATGTATATAATTTCATAAGCAAGTTTCTCCATAGCTGTGGATTCACCTAGACTTGTCTTATTGGTAGGATGATATTATGGAAGTTTTCATCACCCATTAGTACAGTAAGGGATTGCTTTCTTTCTCCTCCTGAGTCAAGCAATTCATCCAGTCTGCCTTGTTCATCTGCTGTAGTGTCCTTGTATGCACTGACCTTTGAGACATGAGCTGAAAGAAATTTCTGAGCAGAGGAAAAGAGCGCTGTGTTTTCTACGCTATTCTTTCCTAAGCAGCCTTGAAAGGTATTACTTAAGGACCGCACAAGTCAAGAATACCTCACAGTCCGTAGGCATACACACCGTGTTGTTAATTCACAAACGCTGTCAGATAAGCTCACACACCAAATTAGTGATGCCGTAATCTTTGCTACAAAAGCGCTGATCTGCTCTTATTTACAGACAGATATTCCATTTTCGGTAGAACACCTGCTATCAAAAGTTAATGAGTTTGAAAATACTTTCTGAAATGTACTGATGCAGTCACAGGAGGTGATATTATAATGTTTAGTTTTTAATTTGTATTTTAAGCAGATGGGAGAATGTTTATCTTCATATAAAAAAGAGGTGCCGCTTTTTGCTTATATACACATTGAATGAAGTTTGAAAAGAGGCAGCAGAAGACAGTAATGTGCTTTGTTAAGGCCAGTAGGAAGCAATATTGAGACAATCCCTTCTGACTGTAAAACAAGTCTTCTGGAAGAAGGCATGACTGCCTCCGTTCTCAGACACACATGCAGGTAAGACAGAAACTTACGTTTCAAACTTAACAGGAGACTCTAACCATCTGAAGGGACAACAAAAGGGAAAAAAAAGCAATAACAGTCTGCAAGGTTTCTGGAGTACGTTGATAAAAGATTCCTAACACAGGTTATCAAGGAGTTGATGAGGAGAGGTGCCGTATAAGACCTGATACCTACTGCCAGCAAGAACTGGTTGGGAATGTGAAGGCTAGAGCAGCAGTGGCTGCAGTGACTATGAGATGGTGTAGTTCTGGACCCTGAGAAAAGGGAACAATGCAAATAGTAGGATCACGGCCCTGGACGTCAGGAAAACAGATATTGGTCAATTCAGAGAAGTGCTTCGAAGAATCCCATGGGATACAGTCCTGGAGAGAAGAAGGATCCAGGAGAGATCGTTTATATTCAAGGATCCAATCCAAGCTCAAGAGCAGTCCATTCTGATGAGCAAGAGGTCAAGCAAAGGCAGTAGGAGGCGTTCATGAATAAACGAGTTGTTTCTGGACTCAAGGACTAAACTTGTGCATAAAAAGGAAGTTTACAAAAGATGAAAACAAGAACAGGTGATGAAGGAGGAATATGGGAACACTGTTCGAGCATACAGGAATGTGGCTGGGAAAGCCAGAGCTCACCTGGAACTGAATCTGATGTGTGACATGAATGGCAACAAAAAGGACTTCTACCTGTATAGCATCAGCAAAAGGGAGACTTGGGAAAATGTGGGCCAGCTGCTGAATAGGGAAAGGCACCTTATATGGAATAGAATAGAATAGAATAGAATAGAATAGAATAGAATAGAATAGAATAGAATAGAATATTCAGTTGGAAGGGACCTGGGGACCTACAATGATCATCTAGTCCAATTGCCTGACTAATTCAGGGCTGACCAAAAGTTAAACCATGTTATTAAGGACATTGTCCAAATGTCTCTGAAACACTGCTAGGCTTGGGACACCAACTACCTCTCTAGGAAGCCTGTTCCAGTGTTTGACCACCCTGTCAGTAAAGAAATGCTTCCTCGTGTCCAGTCTAAACCTCCCCTGGCACCGCTTTGAGCCATTCCCATGCATCCTGTCACTGGATCCCAGGGAGAAGAACTCAGCGCCTCCCTCTCCATGTCCCCTCCTTAGGGAGCTGTAGGGAGCAATGAGGTTGCCCCTCAGCCTACTTTTCTCTAAACTAGACAAGCCCAAAGTTCTTACCCACTCCTAATAGGACATGGCTTCCAGCCATTTCACCAGACATGTTGCTCTCCTCTGGACACATTCGAGGTCCTTCATAACCTTTTTAAATGATGGGGCCACGCACTGCACACAGTACTCGAGACGAGGCTGCACCAACACTGATTGCATGCCCCCCCAAGGATGTGGTTTCCATTTTGGTTGCCAGGGCTCACTGTTGGCTCCTGTTGAGCTGCTTTCAACTGTCACCCCAGTTTCCTTTCTGCAGGGCTGCTATCCAACCAGTCCTCTTCGCCCACCTGGTGACAAAGGACACCAAAAAGGCCAAAGAAAATGCCATGCCTTCTTCGCCTTGGTCTGTACTAGTAAGACCGTCAGGAGGGAAAGCCTGGAACAAGGAAGACTTACGTTTTCTGGAGAAGGATCAGATTAGGCAACATTTAAATTAACAGGACATGTACAAGAACCTGACACAATGCACCCACAAGCACTGAAAATTCTGGCCAGTGCCATTGCAAAGCTACCTTTGACTACTAGGAGGATGGGGCCAGGCTCTTTTCAGTGGTGCTCAGTGACAGGACAAGAGGTAACGGGCACAAACATAGGAAGTTCCACCTCAACAAGAGGAGGAACTTAGAACCATAGAATTGCAGAATTATAGAATACTTAAGGGTTGGAAGGGACCTTAAGGATCATCTGGTTCCAACCCCCCTGCCATGGGCAGGCACACCTCCCACTAGATCAGATTGCTCAGAGCCCCGTCCAGCCTGGCCTTAAAAACTTCAAGGGATGGGGCTTCCACCACCTCTCTAGGCAACCTGTTCCAGTGTCTCACCACTCTCATGGTGAAGAACTTCTTCCTAACGTCCAGTCTGAATCATCCCATCTCTAGTTTTAATCCATTCCCTCTAGTCTTACCATTACCCGACATCCTAAAAAGTCCCTCGCCAGCTTTCTTGTAGGCCCCCTTAAGAACCCCCTTAAATTCTTCACTTTGAGGGTGGCAGAGCCCTGGCACAGGCTGCCCAGAGAGGTGGGGGAGTGTCCGTCTCTGGAGACATTACAAACCCACCTGGACACGTTCCTGTGCAACCTGCTCTGGGTGACCCTGCTCTGGCAGGGGGTTGGACAGGATGGTCTCCAGAGGTTCCTTCCAACCCTGGACATTCTGTGATTCTGTGCGATCCTGTGATCTTTGAAATATCATGAGAAATGGAGGAGATTCTTGAAGACTGGAAGAAAGCAAATACCACCCTGTCCCTCACCTCTGAGACTTTGTGTAGGTCTGATCACATGAAGGTCACTCATTCATTCCTCTCTCACCCACACATAAAACTGAGCCCCCTGTGAAAGAGGAGAGTACAGAGAATTTGAAATTTTTTGAGACAAAGTCAATGTCTGCACCCATGCAGTTACCTCCTGACACTAATTGAGGCAGGTCTTAAAACTGCAGTTTAGTTCTTTGTAGCTTCTTATAACGGCTTCCGATTTGAGCACATTTTATCTCCTTTGATTTTCACGTTGCCTTTATACTTTATCTTATGTTTTTTGTTCAGTTAGAAGAGGGAAAGAGGAAAGATCACTCTAGTGCTCATTCCTAGGAACACTATTACCAATGTGAAAGGGATTTTGATGCACACAGCTGCAATAAAATCATTATATCGCTTCTCCATTGTCCACATTGCAGTTATTCAGTATGCAGAGAAACCTGACGAGAGGTAATGAAGTGACCTTCAAGGTCTTCGCTTTCATTACAACAGAACAGTCCAGTTTTCACCCACACCCACAGACGTACAGCTTTGCATGGAGGTATTTTCTTAAAAATGCACCCACTGCAGAAGACAGGGGTGAGGAGTTGTTTTGTTTTGTTGTTTTGTTTTGTTTTGTTTTGTTTTGTTTTCTCTTAGAGATTTGCTTCCATCATAATTTCCTCTACAGAGGAACTCCAGAGTGACTAAACATACGGTGGAGCTAGCAGGTTGAGAAATGCAACACACACAAAAACGCATTTTATCAAGAAATCAGTCTCTGCCCCTTAGCTACTCAAAGGGGCAGAATGATGGTCCCTGTACAGCTGGACGATTCTTTATTGCAGCCACCAGAGCTACTTAGCACAGGGCAGAAGTTGCTCCAGTTAAAAAATCAGTGGAAATACGTCTGTAAAAAGTGTTCAATCACTGCCCTTCTCCCTCATGCCGACTGCAACAAAGCCCATTTACCATCAAAAAACCGAACAAAAAGAAAACAAAACAAACAAACAAAAAAAACCTAAAAGCACAAAGAAAGAAAAAAGAAAGACATAAACAAGCAAACCTAAACACAACCATAGAATTTGGTCCTTAGGTAGAGAAATTGTATTAGTACTACATTACTATGCCATTGCATTCATAATTCAAGTGTGAAATGCCTTTAAATGCAATTTAATTAACCATGCTACGGCTTAAGCTTGCTTGGTACATAACAAAGTCAGGCAGCTTTAGAATTTCCAAGTCCCAAGGTATTGCCTCCACCAAGCCTGAAACAATTCACTTGTCATAGAAAATCACATACCATAGCGGATGCTAAATAGGTATTCAGAGGGATTATTACTCCAGATAGCGTAAAGGAAAAAAGAGGTAAAGGGGGAATTCGCATCAGGGAATGCAATTTGTCATTTTTTTGCAAAATATCTGTTATTGTTCATAGAGCTTAGCATTTTGTCTGCTGCTTTTTTGTCCACCTTATCTAGTGTGAATCCTGCTAAATGAGTTTTGTTAAACAGCCTTTTCTGCTGTCTCAGAAATCCCCCAAACAAAAACAAAGGCAAGCATCTGCTCTGAGAAACAAACCAGATGCCAAATAACTTTCAAAAAACTGACTTTTTGGTTCTCATTAGTGCTTTAACATAATATGTACATGTATGTATACATATATACAGACTCTTTTCTTTTTTATAGGTTATGTCCTGACATATTTAGCAAAAATTTTATACAACATTATAGAGCCATTTTTAATAAAGTTTGACACTTTATTGACATGTATTCCAGTGTAATGTGCTTTCACTTTATGGGAAAACACCATCTTTTTTTTTTTTTTTTCTTGGCAGGAAAATATCCCCAGAGATACAATGCCAACAGAAGCCCATGAGTTAAGTTTTCTTAGGAATTAAAACAAACAAACAAACAAACAAACAAACAAACAAACAAACAAACAAACAAACAAACAAACAAACAAACAAACAAACAAACAAAAAAAACAACAACAAAAAAAACCAATAATTGCTTAACAAAGAGAAAACCTATGACTAAGTATTGATAGTAAGGACTCACTATATAATAAAAAACAAACAAACAAACAAACAAACAAACAAAAAACACCAACAAACCAAACCAAACCAAACAACTGCTACATTTTCACCTTGTTAGTTTTAATAATTTCCATTTTCCTGGTGACACTATGCTGTCACCTACTGGTTACAGAGTCACTTTTTAAAGTATCGTCATTTGAAGAAAAATAGGAAGCAACAGGGTTTGCTTTGGAAGATCTGGAACAACTTCTCAGGTAGTGAAAATTAATACAGTTTTCTTTAAAGCCAGTGGAATTTGGCTGGTTTACAGGAGCTGAGTGACTAATGCTGGCTGCAAGACAGAAGCTTTGGTCTGCTCTACCACTGAAACCCTTGGAGTGTGTCTCATCTTAAAATCCATCATGAGGTATAAGCTTTCATGTTAAAATGGCTCGCATCCACAGATTTTTCCTGCTGTGGATCACTATTGCTTTAATGCATGGAATAAAGCCCATCCTGGACCGTTTACTGAAGCCCTGTCTCCATTCATCAACAGCAGAATTAAAGACCAAAATTTCTGCACACTGCTTTCACAGTCACCCCACTGTTTTATCAACCACCTCGGTCTTTCCTTTCTTTGTATTTGTGTGTCCCCTACCACATAGGGTCATCCTGACTGGCAGTCACCTACCTATTTCAACCCTGACACTCCGCCAAGAGCTCTCCTTTGTTGTTTCAGCTCATGGGGTGATTTCATGCTTGTGCCATATGTTTCTCGTTACCAGGCAGTCACACTTCATGTTCAGCATGGTCCTGTGCTGATGGTCTGGACTCGCTGCCTTCTGGGAAGAAGACTGTGAATCAGTATAAATTCCTGTCGCTCCAGAGTTTGCATGTACGTGGCACTCCCTGAGCAAGGCAAAGGGAAGGGGTCCCGCCAGAGCTCCAGACTGTGGTTGCAGGAAAGAAAAAACAAGAGTTGTGTGTCCAATAATGGGTGAACACTTGCAGACTTTGCAGCTACTCTGAGAAGCTGTATATTTGTTGTAGTTGATCCTGTTCAGCTGCTGTACACTGTAACCTACCTCTCTGACAACCTGTCATTGCAAAAAAAAAACCCCATAGGGGACTGATCCTGAAGTCACATTGTAGAATTATAAGTATCCATCCTCTTACCTTCTGGGCTTTTGCCCCATCTCTTATCACTCCAGCCACTCTCTCCTCCCATTACTTGTTAATCAAAAAGGGATCTGCACTGGAATGTAGGAAACAGACATTCCTTTTTCTGTTCTTTTCATAAAAATACAGTTATCACTAGAGACTTTTTTATTCCATCCTGCACTTCCTTACCACAGTGTTTATCATCTCCTTGGCTTCCTGGCCATTTCTCCAGCAAGCCGGTTTCCAGTCGCCCCATATTGATGGCAGTACCACACATGGAGAGTAGCTGAGGAAACAGCATTTTCAATATAGCAGCAGGGCAAAACAGGCACTGTGTTAGAATAGTTTATTCATGACTCAGATTTAACGTGATGAGCTTTGAGACAAAACGAGATACTAGGTACACCTGCCAAGTCACGCACACTACCAAAAGAAAAATATGTAAAGCATTAAAATAATGTATTTCCCCTTGTGTTAGTAAAAAAAAAAATATTTATTTTACAACACACTTTATATTACTCCTAAGGTGTGATAAAAGAAAACTTAAGACCAAAATAGAGCTATAATCTGCACAGAAATTGCATGGCAATGAATCTCGTTCATCAGCCAAAAACCTGTGGTTCGCTACCTTTTTTTTGCCATATGGGGTATGATTTCCTGGTTCACACATTTAAACAGAATCTGTCTCTGTCTTTGGGGACACACCTTAGGGTACTTTAAAGAAGTCGAAGAAATGTACACACAATTGTAAACATTTTTAGATAGGACATCAGTGCTTAAATACTGGCTGCATGTCCAGTCTCTGAAGGAAGCAAGGGTACACAGCTTGTGGCTTGATGCATACCAGTTTATCCCACCTTTCAAGTGTGTACAATGGATGGACATTCAGAAAAGGAGGAAGAGAAAAAATCTGGAAAGGAGAAAGTGGTGAAAGTTCCTTGTAAGTCACTTTGCCCAGATAAATTAGAGACTTCTTGGGTGAGGAAGATGGTCTAATTTGTGTTTGTGGTGTAGACCTATTCCATATTAAAGAAAGAGACCTGGGAGTCCTGGTGGACAACAGGATGACCATGAGCCAGCAATGTGCCCTTGTGGCCAAAAAGGCCAATGGCATCCTGGCGTGCATCAAGAAGAGTGTGGCCAGCAGGTGGAGGGAGGTCATCCTCCCCCTCTGCCCTGCTGAGGCCGCACCTGGAGTGCTGTGTCCAGTTCTGGGCTCCCCGGTTCAAGAAGGACAGGGAACTGCTGGAGAGTGTGCAGCAAAGGGCTACCAAGATGATTAGGCGACTGGAACACCTCTCTTAGGAAGAAAGGCTGAGGGATTTGGGTCTCTTCAGTCTGGAAAAAGATGGCTGAAGGGGGATCTTATCAACACTTATAAATACTTAAAGCGTGGGTGTCAGGAGGATGGGGCCAGGCTCTTTTCAGTGGTGCCCAGGGACAGGACAAGAGGTAACGGGCACAAACTTGACCATAGGAAGTTCCACCTAAACATGAGGTGTAAATAATGGAATATGTGATAGAGTGACTTTGCCTTCCTCTGTCAGAGGGCAACATTTAGTGTAAAGACTACCACAACTTACAGGGTTGTGCTGAACCTCGAGAAAAAATGGAAAACGCTCACCACATTGAATTTTGTGTAAATGTTTTATAGGGATTAAGATTGACTTCAAGTTTCAAAACAAGCCCTACATCTTGGAAATACATAGACCCCTTCTTTCAGTACAGGGTATCAATTTGAAATGCTTGCTCTGAACAACAAGCCTTTTGTATTTACACATTTTACCAACATTTCTTTTAATGGAGTATCAATTTTCTGAACGCAGTGCCAGATTGCAGTGGTGGGTGTTTTTAGGGCATCTATTGCCCTGCTACATCATTTCTAATGGGGTTACATCAAACTCCCCTAATAAGGGACAAAAACCTGTTATTCCTGATTTTCAACTGAGGATTTGAAGTTCCAAAAGGCAAAATGCTATATCTAGCAAACCAGTCAGCAATTTTTTTTTTTTTTTTCTTCAAGCTCCTTTTTCCTGGAGCAGAATCTGTGGCGTATCAGTCACTCAGACCCCCTAAACTACTTATTAGAGATGTGAAATTCACCATGACAGAGCTCACATTCCCCAGCATATTCAAGGTACTCAAAAAAACTTGCCTAAACCCAACTTACTCATGATCCAGCTAAATTCTATAGCTATTTGATAGGGAAACGTTGAAAAAAATGAATGAGTCCTAAGTATCACTTTTCTGGAGCCATAATCTGATCAAGTTGTTAAACTTCATGGAAGAAGTACTGGATGAAGTACTACAGTCTCTTCTACTCAGGAACTCAAAACTAGATCACCTTAATGGGTACTTCTGGCTTTTATAGTCTATAAATCTGTTATATGAGAACAAAAATGTTTTAGCTCACATCACCTGATAAAATACTAAAGTCCTTCTATTAGCTCAGAGACTTTGGACCAGGAGTTTTTGTGAGAGAAATGGAAGATGGATGGATTTGTACTGAGGTGATGACTGGGTTTAAAACTAAAGAAATGTTTATGTTTGAGACTGTAAGGGACGGACTGTAAATTCCCTGACAAGGGGCAGAAGGCCCTCCAAGCCTTCAATGGAATGCCTCAAATACTCAAAAGGAAATAAATAATGCAGGCCTGGCCTTCAAAGAACTGACAAGGCTAACACTTCCAGTGCCTGAAAGTGTGGAAGAACTGTCTTATGAAGACAGGATAATTCTGCCACTCATGTGATGAGCTTACTAGTTCTCAGTTCTCAAGGCCTTTGTGTCCGATAAGTGACCTTTGCTTCATTATCTACAAAATTCATATGAAAGCTCACACCCCTCCATACGCTAATGAAGATTATAGAGATCATGCTAAACACGTATGACTATGGCACTTGTCTCTCCACCCATATCATGCTACACGTCACCTGGGAGAAGGGAGGAACCTTAGACGAGGCTGTCCTCAGCAAGGAGGGCGGACCATGTTAATTCAGCAAATACAAAAGGGGAAAATAAGTGCCCCTAGGGGGAAACAAAGAAGAAACAAAAGAAGAAGATAGTGCCTGGAAGATTCCTCCCAAGAAAGAAGACCGTACCTTGGAAGATTTTTCCAACAAGGAAGAAGATTATGCCTGGGAAGANTACCTGGGAAGATTTTTCCAACAAGGAAGAAGATTATGCCTGGGAAGATTCCCTGAAAAAGACGCTGGAACCAGGACCAGTGATCTCTTTATCTCTGTCTTCTCCTCTGTCTTTTCCTTTCTCCACCCCTCAGTTTCTCTTTTATCTTAGAATTGTTAAGTAATGGTTAGAACTGTTAAGTAACGACCTTAAGTACAACGTTAGGTACCGCTTGCCATAAATTGTCCTATACCTGTTGTTAAGTAACACAACGCATACCTCACCATTTGCCATAATTTGTTATGTACCTAACCAATTATTGTGGACTTGTTAAGACCTATACTAACCATTTTGGGAAGCTAATAAATGTTTCTATACGGACCTTGAGATTTATCACACCTTAGTGTGCGTTGTTGGGAATTTACGAATCTGAAGTCACTTACCCCACCTCTTTCCTGAGAGTGGGATGTGATAGAGACAGGTAATGCGAATTGGGGCTTAGCCTTTAACATTTAAAGATCAAAGTTCTGTGTATGAGGGACAGAGAACAGCTATACCTTCATTTTGAAGTTATGGCATACTGTGCTTTTGGGAAAAAATTAGAGGGGGAAAAAAGACGGCATTTTATAATTTCTGTATTATTTAATAAGAAACTGATAGGTAGTCATGAATCTTTATTAAACTGAAGAAATTTGCTATTGAAGAGCTGCAAAACTATTGTAATAATGAGCCAGAAAGACTTTAGTCTAGAGAATGAGGTATCTATGAAGAGGTTGCTATTTCATGATTGTCAAATAGGGCTGAAAAATGCAAATGTCTTCGACACTGTATTGCTAGCTAAACATAAAGCTCAGAAATACTGACTTATTGCGAGCAGGTGACTGAGAGAAACGGTCGCCGCTTTGTTGGACTGAATTAAAACCAAGACTTCTGATTCACAAAACATATTGAGGTTTGAAATTTGAGAAGGCTTTCTTCACCTTTGCAAAGAAACAAGCCTTTTGACAATAAAAGAGAGACAGAGAGGCCTCAGAATGGACCGTATTGAGCAGCATAGCCATAAGGTAGAGTTTCTATACTGCCTGATCCAGAGCAGGACTCAGTCTTGGAAACATGCAAAGTCCCAAGTGAGCTCTAGAACTGTATATGTTTTGGTGCTGGATCTGTCTTTTTCTCTCCTCTTCCACAGGGAAGATACTCAACCCTTGATTTCAGAATAGCAAAAGTTATCCGAACAAGCACATGCTCACAAAATGTCAAGTCCAGCAAAAATCGGCTTATTTTTTCCTGTCTGTGGGGGAATCTGAATAATCCCCTCTTGGAAAAATGGCTTGGATAACAAGAGATGATATGATAAGACTATGAGTGTAAACAGCATATATGAACTGGCTGGACGGCCGTGCCCAGAGAGCTGTGATCAATGGGGTGAAGTCCTCTTGGCAGCCGGTCACCAGTGGTGTCCCTCAGGGCTCAGTTTTGGCGCCGGTTTTGTTTAATATCTTTATTGATGATCTGGATGAGGGGATTGAGTGC